>VFSX01000288.1:157500-165000 GCA_016618255.1 Chlamydomonas sp. UWO 241 | reverse complement strand
TGTGTCACTCCAGCCTCCAGTTGTAAGTGCGAGCGATGTGCGTGCATGGTACGCTGCTACGTACCGCAACTGGCAGTCGCAGTACTCGCTCGCAGGTGGGTGCCCAGCAGCATGGTCACTTGTGTGTTGGTGGTGGTAGTAGTGGTGGTGTGTATGCGTGGGTCGTGGTGGAAGGGCTCATGCAACACACTGCAAAGTTGTGGCCGCCGTGGTGTTATAGGTGATGATGATGTTTTCCACCCAAAACGCATACTGTCCAGAGGGCTTGGGCCCCTCCCCCTCCCCCTCTCCCTCTCCCTCTCCCTCCCCCTCTCCCTCTCCCTCTCCTCTCCCTCCCCTTCCCTCTCCTCTCCCTCTCCCGCTCCCGCTCCCGCTCCCGCTCCCGCTCCCGCTCCCGCTCCCGCTCCCGCTCCCGCTCCCGCTCCCGCTCCCGCTCCCGCTCCCGCTCCCGCTCCCGCTCCCGCTCCCGCTCCCGCTCCCGCTCCCGCTCCCGCTCCCGCTCCCGCTCCCGCTCCCGCTCCCTCGCCCTCGCCCCCGCTCCCGCTCCCTCGCCCTCGCCCTCGCCCCCGCTCCCGCTCCCTCGCCCTCGCCCTCGCCCACGTCCACGCCCTTGCCCTGCTATCTCTCTCTCCTCCTCTCTCTCTCATATACTTCATCCTCGCAAACATGGACACACAATAGCGCCTGCGTGCCGACCCTCCATCATCGCAAGACACACACACACACACACACACACACACACACACACACACACACACACACATACTCCCCCCTGTACAGGCATGGACACACTTGAGCGCCTGCGTGTTGACCTCTCCCCCTCCATCATCGCAAGCAGCATTGACGATGTCGTCGGTTCGGGCACAGGTTGGTCGCCGGTGGTGGTAATGGGCACACACACACACACATGCACGCACACACGCACTGCGTGCATAGCAATCAGGACGGCAGATGGCAGCTAAGGGTCTGCCTTCGACATGTGCCCGCCGGTTCTCTAGCTACGGTGTGCGAGGCCTAATACGCCACCATAGATGTCCGACAGACTGCTAAATCGACCACACACCTACACACACGTACACACACGCATGCTCTGTATCTTACTGCCTCTCACTCTTTCTCTCACACTCTCCCACTCACACACAATCTGCATTTCACTCTCACAATCTCACCATCCCACTCTTCCTTCCCGCTCTCACAGCCAAGTCCCGCCGCTGGTCTGCGTCTAACACGCCGCGACTGTACCTCATGCAGTTCTACCGGCGCTCTGTCTTCCAGGTGCGTGTGTGTGTGTGTGTGTGTGTGTGTGTGTGTGTGTGTGTGAAAGTGTGTGTGTGTGTGCAAGTATGCGTGTCTGTGTGCATGTGTGTGTGTCTGCCTGGTCCCTACCGTGCGGTTGCCTGCACATGTACCCATCAACCCTCCCCACTTTACCCACACATCCACACATCCACACATCCACACATCCATTCATCAGGGTGGGGCCCGCACAACGTATCAGCAGCGAGCCCACGCACCAGGGTGGGGCCCGTAACTGTCACTCCCGCAAGTCAGCAGCGAGCCCCACTCTCACCACTCATACCCACACCTTCCACACCCTCATATCGCCACCGCAGGCGCACAACATCAGCAGCGAGCCGCAGACTCACCCACTCACCCCACACATCCCACACATCCCACACATCCCCACTCCTCACCACACCCCTCCCATCCACACATCCACACATCCACACCTCGCCACTGCTCAGGCCCACAATATCAGCAGCGCGCCGCAGTCGTGGGACCAGCTGGTCGACGTGCTGACAGCAATCAACGGAACGGACGTCGACGGCGATGCCTGGGGAGACTGGGCACTGTGAGTTCTGATGGATTTAATTGCTTGGGTGTGTGAGTGTGTGGGGCTCGATTAACGGAGGCGTGTTCTCGTCGCCGAGCCCTGGACCCAGCAATGCGGCGCTGCTGGTGACGAGGATCTCCGTGCCGCTGACGAGCGGGGTAAAATACGACTGGCCTGGCTCCTGCTAGACTGCCCCTCGGTGGAACACTTCAGGAGCGGCTTGCCCGGCGCTGCCATGGCTTGGCGAGTAGCCGCGGCGCTGCCGCGGCCCGTGCTGGGAGACGGCCCTTATCCTCCCCCCATGCAGGATGCCATGCGGCACCGATCTCGACGAGTTGATCGACGAGCGGAGGAGCTGGCGCCCGTCAATGCATGCTGGACATTGGTCAAGATGGCTGCCCGTGGAGGCGGGCTACCATCACGGCTTCAGCGGTGGCGACCGCCGAGGCAACACAGAGTAAATCCGCTTCACCAATCGCAGCGTTCGTCACCGCGCTCATCCTCGGGGTCGCTCGTCTGCCGGTGACTGGCGTTGGAAGGTCTTCAGGCAGCCTCCATGACAACTCTGTCGTCCATGCACCCCTGGATGGTGGGACCTGGCCATGCATGAGGCATGGGGCGCCGGCTGAGCCCCATGCAAACGAGAGCTGGACAGCCATGCACTGCCAGGCGGGGACCGTTCCAGTCAGCGCCAGTCGGCTCTGCCGGCTTGACTGGCCACAAGGCCACTACTGTGACCCTGAGGAAGGTCCTCTCCTATATGCTCCTTGCCAGACATGTCTCTCAGAGACCGCTGTTTGGGGTAGTCTAGCCGGCGGGAGCGGTAGTCTATTGGCCGGGAGCCGGCGGTACTCTAGTACTTAAGTGTGCTGGAGTATCGGCGGGTGTCTCTAGTAGAAGAGTAGCCTGCTTAGCTGGAAACCCCGTGTAACTGTTACTGTTACTGTGAGTGTGTGGTAGGGGGGGGCAGGAGAGAGAGAGTTCAGACTGGGCGATGCTATGTGCGTTGATATGGGATGGAGTCCTGGTGTGCACCTTTTTATTTGGTTTAGGGTTTTAGGGTTTAGGGTTTAGGGTTTGAGGTTTTGGAGTCTGACGTGCACGCTGGCAGTGTTCAATGGAACAGACGTCGATTTAGGGCGCTGTGCGTTGTGATTTAGGGCGCTGTGCGTTGTGATAGGTATTTGCAGACTTTGGGGCACCCACCGGACGCCTTCAATAGTGGCGCCTCGGTCACGCGATCAACCGAACAGGTTTAGGGTTTAGGGTTTGAGGTTTAGGGTTTTGGAGTCTGACGTGCACGCTGGCAGTGGTCAATGGAACAGACGTCGATTTAGACGGCCGGGGAGACTGGGCGCTGTAAGTTCTGGTGGATTGTACTGGGGGGGGGGGATCTCACTCTGGGCGCTGTGCGTTGTGATAGGTACAAGTAACACGGGGTTTCCAGCTAAGCAGGCTACTCTTCTACTAGAGATCACCCGCCGATACTCCAGCACACTTGAAGTACTAGAGTACCGCCGGCTCCCGGCCGATAGACTACCGCTCCCGCCGGCTAGACTACCCCAAACAGCGGTCTCTGAGAGACATGTCTGGCAAGGAGCATATAGGAGAGGACCTTCCTCAGGGTCACAGTAGTGGCCTTGTGGCCAGTCAAGCCGGCAGAGCCGACTGGCGCTGACTGGAACGGTCCCCGCCTGGCAGTGCATGGCTGTCCAGCTCTCGTTTGCATGGGGCTCAGCCGGCGCCCCATGCCTCATGCATGGCCAGGTCCCACCCTCCAGGGGTGCATGGACGACAGAGTTGTCATGGAGGCTGCCTGAAGACCTTCCAACGCCAGTCACCGGCAGACGAGCGACCCCGAGGATGAGCGCGGTGACGAACGCTGCGAATGGTGAAGCGGATTTACTCTGTGTTGCCTCGGCGGTCGCCACCGCTGAAGCCGTGATGGTAGCCCGCCTCCACGGGCAGCCATCTTGACCAATGTCCAGCATGCATTGACGGGCGCCAGCTCCTCCGCTCGTCGATCAACTCGTCGAGATCGGTGCCGCATGGCGTCCTGCATGGGGGGAGGATAAGGGCCGTCTCCCAGCACGGGCCGCGGCAGCGCCGCGGCTACTCGCCAAGCCATGGCAGCGCCGGGCAAGCCGCTCCTTGTAGTGTTCCACCGAGGGGCAGTCTAGCAGGAGCCAGGCCAGTCGTATTTTACCCCGCTCGTCAGCGGCACGGAGATCCTCGTCACCAGCAGCGCCGCATTGCTGGGTCCAGGGCTCGGCGACGAGAACGCGCCTCCGTTAATCGAGCCCTGTGATAGGTATTTGCAGACTTTGGGGCACCCACCGGACGCCTTCAATAGTGGCGCCTTGGTCACGCGATCAACCGAACAGACGTCGACGTCGACGGCCGGGGAGACTGGGCGCCGTGAGTTGTGATGTCGCGCTGTTAGAGCCTTATGTTCCAGTCCGTCGGACGCCTTTGATGGCGCATTAGACCCTACGGTTTAGGGTTTAGGGTTAAGGGTTTAGACTAAGACTAAACCTTTAGAGACTAAATTCTAGGAAGAGACACTAGGGAGACCCTAGGGATACCTTAAGGGAGACCCTAGCTTGCCCCTGCCGGGCAATCAAACTATCGATGGCGGCCACACACACACCCAAACACACGCACATACACACACGCACGCACACACACACACACACACACACACACCTGACGGTGCCTCAACCTCGCTCCCTCTGCCAGCCAAGCTTCCTCCTGATGGCGACCACACACACACACACATGCACACACACACACACACACCTGCAGGTGCCTCAATCTCGCTCCACCCTGCCAGGCAAGCTTCCTACTTATGGCAATTGCGGCGAGTGTTATGCAGACGCGTGGCACGACGCAGGTGTGTGTGTGTGTGTGTGTGCGTGTTATGCATGCGCGTGGCACGACGCAGGTGTGTGTGTGTGTGTGCGTGTGTGTGTGTGTGTGTGTGTGTGTGAAGCGATTGCGGCGAGCGTTATGCAGACGCGGGACGTGGCGCAGGTGTGTGTGTGTGTATGTGTGCATGTGTGTGCGAATATCATGTGTGTTTGTGCGTGTGTGTGCATGCGTGATTTGCACCTCGCAACAACATTTTGAGCCCCTGCACACACACACACACACACACACACACACACACACACATGCGCACGCCCCCCCCCCCCCCCCGCCCCGCTCCCCCCCACAAGGCTTCCTGTTTGACATCCACACGAGGCAGCCGCTCAGCAGGCATGCGCTTTTTGCTGAAATTTAAATCTCACGGACACACACACACACACACACACACACACACACACACACACACACACCTCCCCCCCCCACAGGTCTTTCTGTTCGACATCCAAACGGGGCAGCCGCTCGCTGAGTCAGCGGGCATGCGCTAGTCGCTGGGGATTTAGTTATCACACACACACACACACACACAGACTCACGCAAACACAACAGGGCTTTCTGTTCGACATCCACACGCAGGGCAGCCGCTCGCTGACTCAGCGGGCGTGCACAACTCGCTGGGAATTTAATCTCACACACACACACACACACACACACGCACGCACACACTCACATACACACACACACGCTCACCTCCCCCCAACAGAGCTTTCTGTTCAACATCCACACGTTGCAGCCACTCGATGACTCAGCGGGCATGCGCTACTCGCTAGGAATTTAAATCTCTCACACACAGACACACACACACACACACACACACACACACGCACACACACACACCTCCCCCCAACAGGGCTTCCTGTTCGACATCCAAACGGGGCAACCGCTCTCTGACTCAGCAGGCATGCGCTACTCGCTGGAAGTTTACCGGCGGCTGGTTGAGTTCGCGTCCCCCGCATCGTTTGGCGCTTGCAACATGTCCAACACCGAGTTTGCCGCGGGCAAGTGCGCGGTGACGCTGGGGTACGACATGGCGTTCGCGCACATTGGTAAGAGGGGGGCTGGCGTTGTGCCAGTATTGCGTGGTTTGTGATTTTAATTTGATTTAAATGAAGTGTTTCCAGGGGCCGGTTTTACAACTAAAAGAGGTTTGAGGCAGGTCTCGAGGCAACCTACGGGCTAAGTAGGGCCGAGTTCGTCGCGGGCAAGTGCGCGGTCACGCTCGGATACGACATGACGTTTGCGCACGTCGGTGAGAGAGGGGCTTGGTTGCGTGGCTTGTGGTTCAAGAAATAGTTTCCAGGGGCAGGTTTTACAACTTACTAGAGGTTTGAGGCAGGCTTGAGGCAGGGGGGTCAGCGGGCCGAGCGTGCCGCTGGCCAGTGCGCGGTGACCAGTGATTCCCCAGCGAGCCATCTACCGCTCCGAGCCGGATTTCCCATTCCCCAGAAAACCACCACACTTTCAGTGGGAGAGGGCGTGGAGCGGTGCGTTGGAAAGCTCGTGCCGAGAGCAGCCCAACGGCATGCGTTGCATGAATACCTGCTGTGTATTGTGCCTGGTATGAGCGGTCAAAGTTGCTGGAGCCGGCAAAAAAACTAATTACTAAAATCCTTCCCAGGGACCACTGGCGGCAACGTTTGGGGTACAACATGGCGGTCGTGCACGTCGGTGAGAGGGGGGCTGGCTTGCGTGGTTTGTGGTTCAAGGGTTCAAGGGTTCAAGGATTGGGAGGTGGTCGATAAGCAGCCCTATATTTTTCAGACGGTGCGATTATCAGAAATGTAAAGATGAGGAGAACAGAAAAGCCAAGCGATCAGAACTGGATCAGAACTGATAATAATAATAACAACAAAAAGGAGAACACCATGAGCAGCCCTATACTTTTGGTCGACGACAACAGCACACCCACCCACCCCACCATGATATATCGACATACCCCCCCCCCCTTTTCCGTCTGCCACAGGCAGCGGCCTCTCTTCGGCCCGCCGCGACTTTGGCGCCGATCTGCTCCCAGGCTCCACACAAGTGTGGGACCGCACGTCCGACGCCATCGTGCTGTGCGGCGGCCCACCAAGTCCGGGCGGGGCGTCGGGGCCGTGCGTCGTCGGGGTGCCGCTTCTCGTCGCAACAGTGGGCGGCGGGGCGGCGGAGGTGCAGGGGATCGTCAACCAGCCGGTGTTCTCGTCGTTTGGCCTTGACCGCGTGTGGTGAGTGTGGCTGACGTTTGGTTGTCATGTTTGACACACCGTACGCACTCGTGGAGGGTTGTGTTAAACAGGGTTTGAAGCAGAGCAGTGGGGCGGCGGCGGTGGTGCAAGGGACCTCAATCGTGGACCAGCCGGTGTTCTCGTCGTTCGGCCTCCACCACGTGTAGTGCGTGTGGCTGGAGTTTGGTGGTCATGTACGACACACCGTAGGCACTGGTGGAGGGCTGTGTTAAACAGGGTTTGAAGCCTAGTGGCGGGCGGAGGGACGGCAGTGGCGGCGGAGGCTGAAGAGACCTCGATCGTGAACCAGCCGGTGTTCTTGTTGTTCGGCCTCCACCACGTGTGGTGGGTGTGGCTGAAGTTTGGTGGTCATGTACGACACACCGTAGGCACTGGTGGAGGGCTGTGTTAAACAGGGTTTGAAGCCTAGTGGCGGGCAGAGGGACGGCGGTGGCGGCGTAGGCTGAAGGGACCTCGATCGTGAACCAGCCGGTGTTCTCGTCGTTCGGCCTTGACCGCGTGTGGTGTGGTGAG
>VFSX01000288.1:92500-147500 GCA_016618255.1 Chlamydomonas sp. UWO 241 | reverse complement strand
GGTGTGGTGGTGTTGGTCTGTGGTGTCCCCCCTCCCTCTCTGTCTCTCTCCCCCCCATCTGTCTCTCGCTCTCCCTATCTCGCTCGCTCTCCCTCTCTCTTTCGCTTTCTCTCTCCCTCCCTCTCTCTCCCTGCCACTCCCCCCCCTCTCGCTCCCTCTCCCTCTTTCCTTTTTTACTCTCTTTCTCTCTTCCCCCCCCCCTGTCTTTCTCTCTGCCTCTCTCACGGTCTCTCCATATATCTCCCACCCACCCTCACTCTCTCTCTCTCACTCTCTCTTTCACACACACACACACACACACACACACAAGCACACTCCCCCCCTTTCAGATCCTCCTCACCGAGACGTGCACGCTTGATTGTGCCCAAACAGCACTGCTGACCGCATACCAGAGCGGACTGGGATTTGCCGAGACACCACCACCCCCTCTCTCACTTTCTCACTCTCTACTATAGAGAGATGTCTCTACGTCTCCCTAGCGCTGATTGACTGAATAAATCTCTCTTCCTCTCTCTCTCGCCCTGTCGCTCTCCTCCTCTCTCTCTATCGACATGTCGCTCTCTTTCTCTCCCTCTCTGCCTCCCTCCCTCTCTCCCTCTCACACACACACACACACACTCACTCCGCCCCCCCTGCCCCCGTTCAGATCCTACTCACCGAGACATGCACCCTTGAGTGCACCCAAACAGCACTGCTGGCCGCATACCAGAGCGGACTGGGATTTGCCGAGGCGCCGCCGCCCCCGGCCCCGCCGCCAGAGCCGGCTGCCAATCCGTACACGCCAATGGTGAGCGCCCACGTTTTCGAATCTCTCCGTCGTCATTTGAGATCGACTTATGTTATCCAAGGTTGTGTACCGATGTAGAAGCGATCGGGACGCGACGCAGGAGCCATTTACATTATCCTTGTGCAGCGATTTAAAAAAGCTTGCCACCGGCCGCGCCGCCGGAGCCGGCTGCCTACCCTGTGCACGTCAACGGTGAGCGCCCATATTTTTTTACAAATGTCTTCGTCACACAGTACTCGTCCTGCCTGAACCCTCCCTGAAACCTACTTCTACACTGGCCACACACACCACAGCTGCGCGACGCTGGGATCATGGGCATCACCATCGGCTGCGCCGCCGCACTTCTCATCATTTAGCACCGCATCATTCACTGTTTTGCACTGTATCACACTGAATCTACAGCAGCTGCAAGGCGCTGGGAACGCGGGCATCGCCATCGGCTGCGCTGCCGCACTTCTCATCATTTAGCACCGCATCACTCACTGTTTTGCACTGTATCACACTGAATCTACAGCAGCTGCAAGGCGCTGGGAACGCGGGCATCGCCATCGGCTGCGCTGCCGCACTTCTCATCATTTAGCACCGCATCACTCACTGTTTTGCACTGTATCACACTGAATCTACAGCAGCTGCAAGGCGCTGGGATCGCGGGCATCGCCATCGGCTGCGCCGCCGCACTTCCAGTGATTCCCCTGCGAGCCGTATACCGCTCCGAGCCGAATTTCCCATTTCCCAGATAACCACTCCACACTTAGTGGGAGAGGGCGTGGAGCGGTGCGTTGGAAAGCTCGTGCCGAGAGCAGCACAACGGCATGTGTTGCATGAATACCCGCTGTGTATTGTGCCTGGTATGAGCGGTCAAAGTTATTGGAGCGAGCAAACAACTAATTGCTAAAATCCTTCCCAGGGACCACTGCGCACTTCTCATCATTTAGCACCGCATCACTCACTGTTTTGCACTGTATCACACTGAATCTACAGCAGCTGCAAGGCGATGGGATCGCGGGCATCGCCATCGGCTGCGCCGCCGCACTTCTCATCATGTAGCACTGCACTGCATCACTGTCTTGCACTGCATTACACTGAATCTACCGCAGCTGCAAGGCGCTGGGATCGCGGGCATCGCCATCGGCTCCGCCGTCGCACTTCTCGTGTAGTGCTGCACTGCACCACCCACTGCTTTGCACTGTATTACATTGTATGACACTGTACTGTAACAGTAACAGTAACACGGGGTTTCCAGCTAAGCAGGCTACTCTTCTACTAGAGACACCCGCCGATACTCCAGCACACTTAAGTACTAGAGTACCGCCGGCTCCCGGCCGATAGGCTACCGCTCCCGCCGGCTAGACTACCCCAAACAGCGGTCTCTGAGAGACATGTCTGGCAAGGAGCATATAGGAGAGGACCTTCCTCAGGGTCACAGTAGTGGCCTTGTGGCCAGTCAAGCCGGCAGAGCCGACTGGCGCTGACTGAAACGGTCCCCGCCTGGCAGTGCATGGCTGTCCAGCTCTCGTTTGCATGGGGCTCAGCCGGCGCCCCATGCCTCATGCATGGCAAGGTCCAACCCTCCAGGGGTGCATGGACGACAGAGTTGTCATGGAGGCGGCCTGAAGACCTTCCAACGCCAGTCACCAGCAGACGAGCGACCCCGAGAATGAGCGCGGTGACGAACGCTGCGATTGGTGAAGCGGATTTACTCTGTGTTGCCTCGGCGGTCGCCACCGCTGAAGCCGTGATGGTAGCCCGCCTCCACGGGCAGCCATCTTGACCAATGTCCAGCATGCATTGACGGGCGCCAGCTCCTCCGCTCGTCGATCAACTCGTCGAGATCGGTGCCGCATGGCGTCCTGCATGGGGGGAGGATAAGGGCCGTCTCCCAGCACGGGCCGCGGCAGCGCCGCGGCTACTCGCCAAGCCATGGCAGCGCCGGGCAAGCCGCTCCTGAAGTGATCCACCGAGGGGCAGTCTAGCAGGAGCCGGGCCAGTCGTATTTTACCCCGCTTGTCAGCGGCACGGAGATCCTCGTCACCAGCAGCGCCGCATTGCTGGGTCCAGGGCTCGGCGACGAGAACGCGCCTCCGTTAATCGAGCCCCTACACTGTACTGTATTACACTGAATCTACCGCAGTCGCACGACGCTGGGATCGCTGACATCGCCAGCCGCTCCGCCGTCGCACTCCTCTTCACCGCCGTCGCCGTGTTTCTAATGCATTGCCCACTGTACCACATCACTCGCTGCATTGCACCGTATTTCACTGATTACACCACAGCTGCGCGCGGCTGGCATCGCCGGACGTCTCGTCATCGGCGCCGCCGTGCATTACTGCAACACCCACTGTTTTGCACTGTATTTTACTGATTACACCACCGCTGCGCGCGGCTGGCCGTGTATTACTGCATCACCCACTGTTTTGCACTATATTACACTGCTTGCATCACAGCTGCGCGCGGCTGGCATCGCGGGCATCGCCATCGGCTCCGCCGTCGCACTCCTCTTCATCGGCGTCGCTGTGTTCCTTGTGCATCGCTCACTGCGCCACATTACTCACCGCATTACACTGTGGATTACACTATGGATTACACCACGCAGCTGCGCGCGGTTGGCATCGCGGGCATCGCTATCGGCTCCGCCGTCGCGCTTCTCTTCATCGGCGTCGCTGTGTTCCTTGTGCATCACTCGCTGTACCACATTACTCACTGGATAACAATGTGTATTAAACTGATTACACCACAGCTGCGCGCGGCTCGCATCGCCAGACGTCTCTTCATCGGCGCCGCCGTGTATTACTGCATCACCCACTGTTTTGCACTGTATTTCACTGATTACACCACCGCTGCGCGCGGCTGGGATCGCCGGCATTGCCATCGGCTCCGCCATCGCACTTCCCTTCATCGGCGCCGCCGTGTATTACTGCATCACCACTGTTTTGCACTGTATTACACTGCTTGCATCACAGCTGCGCGCGGCTGGCATCGCGGGCATCGCCATCGGCTCCGCCGTCGCACTCCTCTTCATCGGCGTCGCCGTGTTTCTGGTTCATCACTTGCTGTAACACATTACTCACTGCATTGCACCGTATTACACTGATTGCACCACACAGCTGCGCGCGGCGGGCATCGCCGGCATCGCCATCGGCTCCGCCGTCGCGCTCCTCTTCATCGGCGTCGCTGTGTTCGTTGTGCATCGCTCACTGCGCCACATTACTCACCGCATTACACTGTGGATTACACTGTGGATTACACCACGCAGCTGCGCGCGGCGGGCATCGCGGGCATCGCCATCGGCTCCGCCGTCGCGCTTCTCTTCATCGGCGTCGATGTGTTCCTTGTGTATCACTCGCTGTACCACATTACTCACCGCATTACACTGTATATTACACTGTGGATTACACCACACAGCTGCGCGCGACGGGCATCGCGGGCATCGCCATTGGCTCCGCCGTCGCACTCCTCTTCATCGGCGTCGGCGTGTTTCTCGTGCGGCGTTCGCTGCGGCGCCCGGCGCGGAACGGCCCAGGGAGCGCGAGCGGGGCCCCGGGGCTGGGGCCTGACACGACGGTGCTGGTCACGGACGTGCAGAACTCTACAGCGCTGTGGGAGCAGGTGGGTGTTGGTGCGTGCGTGTGGGGGCGCGTGGTTCCATACTCACGGTGTATGTAAATGCGTATGTTTGAACACAGGGGGGGGGGGTCTGACACGACGGTGCTGGTGACGGATTTGCAGAACTCGACGGCGTTGTGGGAGCAGGTGTGTGTGTGTGTGCGCGTGTGTGTGTGTGTGTGTGTGTGTGTGTGTGGATGCGTGTGTGTGGGGGTGTGTGGGGGTGTGTTTGTGGCGGGCGCTGTTCGATACGCACGATGTATAGCAATGTGCTTATTAAGGGGGGGAGGGGCGTTTGGCCCTGCAGGGTCTTCATCGGCTGATGAAAGACGGTGGTGGTGACGGATGTGCAGAAATCGACAGCGTTGTGGGAGCAGGTGTGTGTGGGGGGGGGGGCGTGTGCAAGAGTGTGTGTGTGGGTGTGTTGAGGGAGTGCGTGTGTGTGTGTAAGGGTGTGTGTGTGTACGTGTGTGTAAGTGTACGTGTGTGTGTGTGTGTACCGTATTGCTCAACACAAAATATGTTTGTTTAAAAAAATGACGGGGGGAAGGGGGCGCGAGCGGGGTTCCAGGGCTGGAGCCTGACATGACGGTGCTGGTGATGGATGTGCAGAGCTCGACGGCGCTGTAGGAGCAGGTGTGTGTGGGGGTGTGCAAGGGTGGGGCCGCGATACTCACGGTGTATGTAAATGCTGTCTTGTTCTTGTCAGTGGTCATTCGTGACGGTAATCAAACGAACACTACTGAAAGTCTGAGACAGAAAGTATGTTTGAGCGTGTGGGGGGGGGACTGGGGCCTGACACGACGGTGCTGGTAACGGACGTTCAGAACTCTACGGTGCTGTGGGAGCAGGTGTGTGTGGGTGTGTGCGTGCGTGCGTGCGTGTGTGTGTGTGTGTGCGTGCGTGTGTGTGTGTGCGTGTGTGTGTGTGTGTGTCTCGCGCGCGCTGTTCGATACACACGATGTATAGCAATGCGCTTATTTTGGGGGGAGGGGGGTTTGGCCCGGCAGGGTCTTCATCGGCTGATGAAGGAAAGTGCTGGTGACGGATGTTCAGAACTCGAAGGCGCTGTGGGAACAGGTGTGTGGGGTATGCAAGGGTGGGGCCGCGATACTCACGGTGTGTGTAAATGCTGTCTCGTGCTTTTCAGTGTTCACGCGTGACTGTAATCAAACGAACACTACTGAAAGTCTGAGGCAGAGAGTATGCTTGAGCGCGCGGGTGTGTGTGTGGAGGGGGGGGAATGGAGCCCGACACGACGGTGCTTGTGACGGATGTTCAGAACTCGACGGCGTTGCGGGAACAGGTGAGTGTGTGTGGGTGGGCGTACGGGTGGGGGCGCGGTACTCACAGTGTGTGTTAATGCTGTCTTGCTCTTGTCAGTGGTCACGCCCCACACTCCACACCTCACAGCTTCCGGCCCTTGCATCGGCATCCTTTTTTTGCACACTTCTTCTCCACACCTGTGCGTCCACACCCACCGGACACCCCACACCCGGCCAGACATGTCCCTCAGGGACTTGTTTGGGTCTAACT
Organism: Chlamydomonas sp. UWO 241; assembly: GCA_016618255.1. Classification (NCBI taxonomy): domain Eukaryota; kingdom Viridiplantae; phylum Chlorophyta; class Chlorophyceae; order Chlamydomonadales; family Chlamydomonadaceae; genus Chlamydomonas; species Chlamydomonas priscui. The sequence goes on along the minus strand of VFSX01000288.1, from coordinate 141,574 downwards.
AGCCGGCGGGAGCGGTAGTCTAGACGGCAGGTAACTGGCTGGTGGCTATCGTCCTTCACAGGGCGGTGGCACTAGGACTAGTGTTGTCTTAGCTGGAATGCCATGTAACTGTAACTGTAACTGTACCCCCCACAACCCCTCAACCCCCACAACCCCTTAACCTTTACAACCCCTAAACCCCCACAACCCCTCAATTCCCACACACCCAAACCCCCACAACCCCTTACCCCCCACAACTCCTAAATCCCGGAATTCCGCCACAGGAGGCGGCCGGCATGGGCTGCGGGTGGGACTTGCACTACGACGACGAGGGCCGCGCGATTATCGCGCACGCGGTCGACTTGCGGGCTCTTACAAAGGCAAAGGTAAGACTGGTGCGAACCTTGACCTCAACCCCTAAATCCTTGCCTTAACCCCTTGAATCTTACAAACCCTTAACCCTAAACCCCCGTAACCCTGACCCTGTAACCCGTAACCCTAAACCCCCGTAACCCTGAACCCCTGTTACCCGTAACCCTCAACCCCCGTAACCCGTAACCCTACAAACCCGTTGCCCTAAAACCTAAACCTAGACCTAGACCCGTAACCCTGAACCCCTGTAACCCGTAACCCCAAACCCCCGTTACCCGTAACCCTACAAACCCATTGCCCTAAACCCTACAAACCCTGTCACACACGTACACACGCTCACGCACACTTGGACACACACACACACACACACACACACACGAGCGCGCACGCACCAACACGCAAACACACACGCACCCACTCACACTGACACACTCACATGCACACACACACACACGCACGCACGCACACGCCCACACCAGATCGACGCCGTCGAGGTCCTCGCCAAGGACCAGTTCGAGTTCATGGAATCAGCGGCAAACAGCGGCGGCGCGATGCCCCACGCGCCCGCATCCTCGTCGGCCGGCAGCGGCGGTGGCACCACGGGGTTCGACGGCGCAGCCGGCGCACCCTCCTCCTGCGGAAGCAGAGCTGCGCTGCTCCCCCGCAGGCCATCTGCTGCCGGCAGCGGTTCGTCTGTGGTCGACAGCGCCGCGGGCGCGGCGCCGTCGACCGGCAGCGCGGGGCCGCTGTTTTACGTCGCGGGCGCGCCCACGAATGCCGGGGTCAGGGCGGCGCTGCTCTACAACTCGGCCCCGCCCACGTCCGCCCCGAGCGAAGGGACGCGGGTGCACGGCAGCGTGCCGCTCGCTCGCAACAGGACGACTCTGGTCTACAGCTCGGCGGGCGTGTTGCCTCCCGCCGGGAGCGCAGGCGCGCAAGCCCACGACGACGTCGCCGGCGGTGGCGGCGGCGGCGGCGGGGGCACGATGCTCCACGACAGCGCGGGCGCGTCGCAGTCCTCTGGCAGCACACGCACGCCGGGCCACGGCATCGCCGTCGGCAGCGCCGCGAGCGAAGGCCTCGGCAAGGTCGCGGAGGGAAGCGACGAGCGGCTGTCGGGCGACGGGCCCGCGCAGCTGAGCCGCCAGCTGCCCTTCCCGGTCGTAGCGGTCTGGGCCGGCGTCGGCGCGGCGACGCTTTCGGAGCAGCTGCACGAGTGACGAGGAGGCCTCGTCCTCGGCCCCCCCACACGCATGCACGGTTGCAGTCGGACGGAGCACGCTCAGCCGCATCCCACATTTCCCGGTTGCTGCGGCCCCGTCTTGCCCAGTCGGGGCCGGCGTCGGCACGGCGGCGCAGTCAGAGTAGCTGCACGAGTGACGAGCGCTCGCATGTGACGCCGACGCCTGCGTCTCAGACGCTGGCGCCTGCGCGTCAGGCGCTCGCATGTGACGCCGTCGCCCACATGCGACGCCGACGCTCGCATGTGACGCCGACGCTCGCATGTGACGCCGATGCCGGCGCCTCAGATGCCGGCGCTCGCATGTGACGCCGACGACTGCATGTGACGCCGACGACTGCCCCTTGGACGCCGACGCTCGCATGTAACGCCGACGCTTGCGTCTCAGATGCCGACACTCGCATGTGACGCCGACGCTCGCATGTGACGCCGTTGCTCTCATGTGACGCCGATGCTCGCATGTGACGCCGACAACTGCCCCTCGGACGCCGATGCCTGCGCCTCAATGATGCCGACACTGTGTGTCTCAGCCGCGGCTGAGCCATCCGTGTTTCTCTCTTCTGCTTCTTGTGAATCACGCACTCAACATGCGTCTCAGCAGCTCGCAACGCTGGTAGGGGTCTAGTTAGGCTCGCCTCGCGCTCAACAGAGGCTCGCCGCGTTCTCGGCGTATGACGAGGGCGGGAGCCAGGGGATCGCCCCCTGCCACGCGGTCGCACTGGGACGGAGCGCGCTGCGCCGCCTCCCGTCGTTCCCGGTCGCCGCGGTCAGGGCCTGAGTCGGCGCGCCTAAGCTGCAGCTGTAGAAGTGGCGAGTGCCACGCGGCGCGTGCGTCTGAGCCGTGGACTCGGGCTGCCTGGTTTTACAGGCCTTGCATGTACGCGCCCAGATGACCCCGGGGCTTGAGTTCAGGCCTAGAGACTACACGCCTAACGGGGGCACTACTCGGAGAGCCAGCAAGGCCACGGGTTCTACAGGTTTTACACGTACGCGCCCGGAGGACCCCAGGGCGTGAGTTGAGGCCTAGGGACTACACGCCTACGGGGGGCTCTACTAGGAGAGCCCGCAATGGTGTGCATGCTCACGTGCATCCATCTTGATTGTACTCTTTGAAGTTTCTACACGTATGCCCCAAGCGCTCCCTTGCACAATTGTTTGATGGATGGTGCGGATGTGCCAGTCTTGAAAAAAACATGCGCACACATAGTTTTGTCACAGACAGTTTCATCACAGTCAACAGTGTGGTCACAGTCAAACTTTGTTCACAGCCGCGGTCACACTTGAGTCCCAACTTGGGTTCAAGGTGAGTGTCGTGAGCCTCCTTGCGGGCCGGGGATTTGCCCTTTGTGGCCCTCAACGATGCGGTCCCCGATGCATCTGACTCCCACTGTCATACTAGCCACACCCTTCTCTTCCTCTTAGTGCCAGGAGGGCGTGTAGCAAGACCGCTCAGGACCCTCTGCCCAGGTCACGCTGTTGTAACTGCTCCGGCAATTCTCACCCATCCCATCCACCACATGGCGAGGGCAAACCTGGTTGTGTCCACTTTGAGTTGCAGCCATTCTCATCCTCTTCCAGACGGTCTGATGCCACCACATCTCACGAGTGTCTGTTGACCAGATATCTGGTTCGACGTGTGATTGTCCCCTACCAGAGGCTTGCCGCTCCAAGCGGGCGCTCGCGGCGCTCCAGGCGGGCGCCGGGGACATACCAAGCCAGGCGATCATGGGGCGATGTCTGGGAAGACGATGGTCGGTCGGGACGCCAGGCGGGCGACGGGCGGTGTGCGGGCGGTCTACGGGCGGGGGGCACTGGGCGTAGGGCTCCAGGCGGGGCAACAGCCACCCACCTCTACGTCTCCCAGTGTGCGGCGAAGATCGTACACATAGCAGCGCTGGGGCCTGCAGCACTCTCTCTCTCTCTCTCTCTCTGAATGCGACCCAGTCCCGCCCGGTCTGTCAACGGCTGCAACGGTCTGTGAAACGGCTGCGGCCCAGCCTGCCTCCCTACACCACACCATGGCTGGCCAGCAGCAGGTTTTCGTCAAACATCTGGGGTTCGAGATGTAACTGTTACAGCCAGCCACCTCTACGTTTGCCAGTGTGCAAAGATCACGGCTCAGCAGCCCCGGGACTGAGGGCCTTCAGCCTCTCTGCATGTGACCGCCCGGTCTGTCAAACGGCTGCAAAGGTCTGTGAAACGGCTGCGGCCCAGACTGCCTAGCTACACTACACCAGCGGAAGCAGGTCTGCCGCGACCACCTGGAAGAAGCTGACGATGGCAGTGTCCACACTCGCCCACACCACGGGCGCGCTGGCCGCCGCCGGCCCCGCCCCCTGCTGCTGCTGCTGCTGCCCCGGCTGCTGCTGCTGCCTTGGCGCTGGCACCGGCGCCCCCTGCGCCTGCGCCTGCGGGAACGCTGCAGCGGCGGCTGCGGCAGACCGCATCTCGCGCAGCGTGGGCGGGCGCAGGTGGCAGATCGCGACGTGGTGCATGACCTGCAGGTGTCGGGTGCGTGCAGGGTTTCAGAACCGAGGGACCATCTCAGAGATTTAGGCTGGGTTTAGGCAGGGTTTTCGAGTCAAGGGGCATATCGCTGGCATTTATGGCGAAACGTCGGCGTCCGCACACTCACTCTCTCTCTGTTTCCTCTCACAATTCCAACACCCATTGGCAGGAAATGCCGCGCCTTGCGCCCGTACCTCGACCCCAGCTTGCAGACATCATGTAAAACAAAACGCGCGCGCGCACACAAACACATACCGGCGGGATCTGCTGCGCCTTGCGCCCGAGCCTCGATCCCGGCTTGCAGACATCACGTACACAAACAAAGAAACACACACACACACACACTAACACACGCGCATGCACGCACAAACACACACACACACACACACACACCGGCGGGAACTGCCGCGCCTTGCGCCCGAGCTTCGACCCTGGCTTGGAGACGTCGTAAAGGAGAGTGCCGCGTGCCGAGTGTGGACCCAAGTGTGGGCCGTCGGGTATGGGGCCGAGCGGGCGGAGTCGGGGGTGCGCGGTGCGGAGCGCGTCACCGGGAGACATCTGCGTGTGTGTGGTGGTGTGTGTGTGGTGTGTGTGTGTGTGTGTGTGTGTGTGCACGTGTGTGCGTGCGTGTGCGGGGATGCGCCGTGCTGGGATGCGCCGTGCTCGCACACCTTGATCGCGCGCAGTGATTTCGTATTCGGCTCTGCACAGCCATTTGGCTGTATTCTGGCTGTACTTTGACCTTGAACACAGCTCAACCCATCCAGTGGATTGAAAGGCAAGCAAGCCCACCAAATAAAGCTCGTCAAGAGCTGTCAAGGGACCGACGTATGAGGACGAACGGTCAACAAGAGGTCAACGGTCAATGCGGTAAAAGCAAAATCCGACTGTGGACAAATTAATCAAAAGCCCTGAAAAGAAAATCACTGATCGTGCGCAGCGCTGTGCCTGTGTTAGTCTTACATGTACGCGCCCGGAGGACCCCGGGGCGTGAGTCCAGGCCTAGACTACACGTCTTGGGGGGCTCTACTAGTATAGCCCGCAAGGCCACGCAGCGCGCCGGCCTACCAATTGCCCGTGTCAAACCACTCGCGCGGCACACGCGCGCCAGGTGCCGGGACCCCAACCCCTAAAAAAAAAACGTGAAGCGCCGTGCCCGTGTCAGACCACTTGCGCGGCACACGAGCGCCAGGTGCGGGACCCCAACCCCTAAGAAAACGTATAACTCTGAACCCCAAATGCCCTTTCTCCCTCAACTCCCGCACCTCGATGGCGTGCCGCCCTGTGCTTGAGTCAAACCACTCGCGCGGCACGCCCGCGAGCAGCGGGTGCTCGGCGTCCGCCCGCGGCCACCACCGCCCGCCGCCCCCGCCCCCGCCCGGCGCCCCTGAACCTCCGAGCGCTGCCGACGCCACTGACGTCGAAGCAGCTGCCGCCTCGTTCATATGCGTGTCGCCGCCGCCCGCACCATCCGCGCGCTGAGAGCCGCTGTGGCCTGCCGCAGCCTCTCCGCCCTGATCTGCCTGCGCGCCGCCGCCCACGCCGATCCGTGCGCCGCCGCTCCCGTCGAGCCGCGCGCCGTCACCCCCGCAGATCCGCGCGCCGCCGCCACCGTCGAACCGCGCGCCGCCGCCCCCGCTCGCGACCCACTCCGCCCACGCGACCGAAGGCGACGCGTCTGGCGCAAGGACCCAGAGGGAGGGGTAGCGCACGACGACGTAGCCGGAGCGCATCAGGAAAGAGTATACGAGGTAGCGGTCGAGGCCGACGCCGCTCGTTACCTGTGTGCGTGTGCGTGTGTGCATGTGTGTGTGTGTGTGTGGGGTGTGTGTGTGTGTATGTGTGTGTGTGTGTGCGTGTGTCCGAGGGGCGGTATGTGCATGTGTGTGTGTGTGTGTGTCACGAGGGACAGTGCCCGGTCATTCAGCATCGCATGGCAAGCAGTTGTTTGGCAAGACTCAAGAGCGAGGGGTGGCGAATAGTGACGTAGCCAGAGCGCAGCAGGAAAGAGTATACGAGGTAGCGGTCGGGGCCGAATCCGCTCGTTACCTGTGCGTGCGTGTGGATATGTGTGCGCGCGTGTGCATGCATGTGTTTATGTGTGTGTACTCACGCACCATGAGGTCACATGCCTCCTGCACCGAGAGCAGCCCGCTGCTGCCGGCCCACCTCCGCCTCCACCATCCCAAACCCTTTATTCCCGTTAAAGCTTCCCTTTAAAGCTTCACCCTAAACCAAAGCCCTATCCTGCTGCCGGCCCACCTTCACCATCCTAAATTCTGTAAGCTTCACCCTAAACCAAAGCCCTAAACCAAAGCCCCAAACCCCAAACCCCCAATCCACGCACCATCAGGTCATATGCCTCCTGCACTGAGAGCAGCCGCTGCTGACGGTCCACCTCCACAAACAGGAGCAGGTCCCCACGGTCGATGTAGAACACCGCCTCCTCTATGTGCAGATAGTGACGGCGACGCCAGGAGAAGCCTGGTGTGCGTGTGTGTTCGTGCGTGTGTGTGTGTGTGTGTGTGTGTGTGTGTATGTGTGTGTGCATGTGTGTGTGCGTGTGTGTGCATATGTGTGTCCGTTTATGTGCGATCAATGTGGAGCATCCTCGATGTGAGGGCAGTGGTCAAGAGTCGTTTTGGGGACCGCATGCGTGCGTGCGTGCGCGTTTGTTGGGGAGCCCGGCTAGGCACTGAAAGGCCGATTGGGTGAAGAAGCAGGCACGCAATGGAAAGAACATACCGGCACACACGCACGCACACCAGCCCCCACCCCCCACCCCCCGATCGCTCACCGCTCTGCTGCGCCGTGCCCTTGCGGGACTTGACCAGCTCTGCAGCGTAAAGCTCCGGCCGCCAGATCGCCGCAGAGTAGTCCTTGCTGCGGGGCGACCGCGGGTGGTGGTTGGCGGATAGAGGGGAGCAGGGTGTGCGTCCATGCGCCATGTGCCATGCGCCATGCGGCATGCGCCATGCAACAGGCTCACCCAGCGCGAGGCAGCGACAGCACCTCCGTCAGCTCCGCCAGTGACACCACCTCCTCCTCCTCCTCGGCATCGTCGTCGTCGTGCCCGGCATCGCCGTTGGCTGCGCTTCCTTTGGTCGCAGGAGTTGGCACGCCGCCAGCCGTGAAAAGTTCTTTCTTCTGCCCCCCTCGGCGGAACACGGACGCCGACAGAGCCATGGCGCAAGATACTGATGCACCCTCACTATGCGTCGGCTATCTCAGGCGCCTGCGTGCGGGCAGGCGCCCCCACACCTCACCTCACATGCCCAACTGTCCCTTGCCCTTCATGTGTGCCTGCTGACCTTGGGCCAAGGAGTCTGCCGAGCTCTCTCACACACACACACACACACACACACCCGCACGCGCACACACACACACACGGCAGCATGACACGATGTGGCACATCTCGATCATCACGACGTGGCACATCTCGTCCATCTAACTCGTTTTTTCAGCCTTCTCAGCCATGATGATTAGAGTTTTACAATCCACTTCTGGCGGTCACACGTACGGTTCCAAAGCTCCAGTGGGACTTAGAGAAACAAGGCTCAAGGCCCACAAAAGGTCAAGCTACAAGTAGCCCACGGTAACGCCATCCACACTTGGTGGCGGGCGCCAAGCAAGCAGCACCACTGTGCAGGCTGCACACCCAGCCCCTCAAATGGCCAGAGGGCGGACCCAAGGTATAAAACCATGAAGGGACCAAAAAGCCCTCCCCCAGACCACCGGAAGCGGGGCTAGTAGCACACCCGCCGCAGCACTCTACTCAGCGACCACACCGCACCCGCCACCGCACGCGTGTGGCGCCACCTCCCCTTCAAAAACACCCCCAGAGGGAATGCCATCTAGCAAGCAGGTGCAGGCACCCGCTCGCCGTCAACGACGAGGCGCGCGCGGTGGAACTGCGCCCGCTTCCCCATGACTACCTTCTAGTCCTAGTACGACCGCCTAGACCCAAGACCAGTTATGGCCCTAACAATTACTTGTGAGGGGCGGTAGCCACCAGCCGGCTGCCTGCCAACGTGTAGTCCCAGAGTTAAAAGGAGAGCTATTGTGCGACGCCTCCAAAACTGGTCCTTACTGTTTCCAGAGGATAAGGGATCAGGTGGCGCCGAGGGAATGTGGCAGTGCTACTTAAGCTAGGCGGTGCGGCGACAACGGCGGTACATGGTGGTGAAAAGTGGAAGCCTGCAGGGCGGCTTACCGCCTGCTTATTCCCTCCCTCTTTCCAGAAATCCTGCCTACGCCCAATGCCGTTGAGGGAGCGGTTGCAGCCGCTTTTGTCCAGATCACGAGAGCCGCTCATGTCTAGGTTGTGTCTAGGCTGTAGAGATTAAAAAGGTCAGAATCAACTGAAGAGGGACTGGGTCTCGAAGGTGGCAGCGCACACACACGACACGTGCAGGGACACACGGCACTTGCAGGGACACACGCCGGTGGTGGTGGTGGTGGTGGTGGTGGTGGGGACAGCATGGAGGGGGAAGGGGGAAGGTCAGAATCAATTGAAGAGGCACTGGGTCTCGCAGTTGTAGGTGGCAGCACACACACGCCACTTGCAGAGACACACGGAACTTGCAGGGACACACGCCGGACCCCCCCCCCCCCCGGGGCAGCATTGAGGGGGAAGGGGGCGCTAGTAGAAGACACACTTTGACTAGCACACACTCCCTCTGCCCAGCAGTTTTTACATTTTTTACATGTACGCGCCCCGATATCGCAGCGTTCGTCACCGCGCTCATCCTCGGGGGCGCTTGTCTGCCGGTGACTGGTGTTGGAAGGTCTTCAGGCAGCCTCCATGACAACTCTCGTTGCCCATGCCCCCCTGGAGGGTGGGACCTGGCCATGCATGAGGCATGGGGCGCCGGCTGAGCCCCATGCAAACGAGAGCTGGACAGCCATGCACTGCCAGGCGGGGACCGTTCCAGTCAACGCCAGTCGGCTCTGCCGGCTTGACTGGCCACAAGGCCACTACTGTGACCCTGAGGAAGGTCCTCTCCTATATGCTCCTTGCCAGACATGTCTCTCAGAGACCGCTGTTTGGGGTAGTCTAGCCAGCGGGGGCGGTAGTCTATCGACCGGGAGCCGGCGGTACTCTAGTACTTCAGTGTGCTGGAGTATCGGCGGGTGCCTCTAGTAGAAGAGTAGCCTGCTGAGCTGGAAAACCCGTGTTACTTGTGTTACTTGACATAAATGGCTTTGCCTTGCCCAGGGGAGGCCGAGCTCACTGCCGAGCTCACTCATGGCAGCACGCTGTTAACAATTACAACCTTCCCTCCTTCCAGGCCATGCTGCCCAAGCGCAGGAACCCAGCATAAGAGCGTAATGTCTATAACCGCACAGGGCCTGTGCCTTCGCGAGTAAGTATTGTTCTACGTCAGCGTGCCAGATCTCCCGCCGCTGGCAGCATGCAGTGAGACGCTCGAGGAGCTGTGGATGGCTGACAATGAGCAGATCGACAGTCTGCTTCCCCTGAAGACGTGCACTCGGCTGGCGAAGCTGGACATCCGCGACTGCTACTTTGAGCCAGACAAAGTGGAAGACCTGAAGCAGGTATGCCCCCAGCTGGCGGACCCGTTTTCAGTGGAGCTGGAGGGCCTGGTGCACGAGCTTCAGGCGAGCATCCCACTGTGGAGGCTACAGGGCGCGATAGGTGTGCTGCTGGAGATCATGGAGACGGGAGATGAAGAAGAAGAGCAGACCGCCATCGCCGCCGCTGGTGCTATTCCTCTTTTGGTGCCGCTGCTGGGAACTCATTTGGTGCAGCTGCATTTGGTGCAGCTGCTGGGGGCTGACTCGCCGGCGGGCCCGCAGGTGTCGGCAGCACGTGCACTGTGGAGACTGGCTGACGACACACAGAACCAGGCTGACATTGCTGCCGCTGGTGCCGTTCCGCCGTTGGTGCGGCTGCTTGGGAGTGAATCGTCGGGAGATCAGCATGCACTGGGCGCCCTTGCTGTCGGCATCACTGGTAACCACATTGCGATCGCCGCTGCTGCCATTCCTCCTCTGGTGCATTTGCTGGGGGTTGATGTTTTGCCAGAAGTTCAAGAGGCGGCAGCACGTGCACTGCAAGACCTGACAAAGACTGTGCACTGGGCCGCCATCATCGTCAGGAACTATGCTGAGAGCCAGGACGCTATTGCCGCTGCAGGCGCCATTCCGCTCCTAGTGCAGTTGATCGGGCCCGATTCGCCAGCACAGGTGCAGAAGCAAGCAGCAGGGGCACTGGGCAGCCTTTCTTACGAGCATTATGAGAACCAGTCGGCCATTGGTGGTGCAGCTGGTGCCATTCCATATCTGGTACAGCTGCTGGGGCCTGACTCGATGGAGGATGTGCGGGCGTCAGCAGCCGATGCAATTCGCAGCGTGGGGCGCGGCCATGCACAAAACAAGGCTGCCATGGTCACCGCTAGCGCCATCCCGCCTCTGGTCCAGCTGCTGGGGGCAATATCATTACATGCAAAGATCGCAGCAAAAAGGGCTCTGCACATCCTGGACTATCCTTTCGGGTGACAAGTGCACACATGTGACGTGGTTTGCTAGGCTCAGCAGAGACCGGAAAATAGCGCGCTTGCGTGCCCATGCACATGCCCTCAGGCAGCGTAGGTTGAGTACTTTAGGTATGTATACTTAACGTACGTACTTTATGCCGCACACGCCCAACACCGACGCGCAACGTGCGTTGTAACCGTCACGTTGAATACCTCAACTGTGTCCCTCAGTGGCGATGCTCCGTGCCACCTCAGCCCGCACACAGCGTCACACCAGCCGCACGCATCCGCCACCGCTGCACTGTTGCTAGCCGCCGCGCACCGCCTTCCCCCCGCCTTGGCCTTGTCCGCATCCAAACCGGCCCATCCACACTGGCCGCATCCATACTGGCCGCATCCACACCGGCCGCATCCACACTGGCCGCATCCATACCGGCCGCATCCACGCCGCATCCACACCGGCCGCCACGTCACCGCTGGCAGACAGGGCGTCAGCAACCGCGAGCGCACGAACCTGCTCGACGACTGCGGGGTCGGGATGGAAGAGGGTTAGGGCTCAGCGCTGTGAGCACACACACAAACACATCTGCGCGCTCACACATCAGACTAGATCAGGTAGGCTGGCGCGCTGCGTGGCCTTGCGGGGTCTCCTAGCAGAGCCCCCCTCAACGTGCAGTCTAGGCCTAGATTAACGCCCCGGGGTCCTCTGGGCGCGTACGTGTAACACCTGTAAAGCCGTCACACTACCGTCCGTGCGGTTTGCCTTTGCGAAAAAGTATCATTTGTTGCATCCCGCAAAGCAGCTCTGCCTCTCTAGAAACTCTAGAAACTACTTTTAATCGTCGAAAATCGCGATTTCGGGATTCAAAACGACGAAACACGAAGAAAATGACCTCCGCAATCGCATAAAACAACTACAGTTTCGACCCCCCCGGGGCCGCGAAGGCAAACAATGTGGCCGGTATATGAGATTGGGCACCGGAACCAGTATACAAACTCTCAGGGTTGTTGAAGCTCTAGAAGAGAGGTTAGTGATTGTGAATATCAGGAGCCCCGCCTCGCTCTTGAGTGTCTAATCCATCCAAAGCTCAGCTTATACGAGAGGGCCAAAGTGTGGAAGCATGGGGCTTCCATACTTACACTACTTGGAGCATCCTTAGAGGCTTGGCTCAGGTTACGGTCTGTGACATTCCTCCCCTTCCCAGGGAGAACCCCAACTCATAGTCCACACCTCGCATCAGCTCGGGATGCTCCTCATCTTCTCCTGCGTCGCCGCCATGTTCATCATGTTGATGTACTCGGCGGTCGAAAACCCCTCGCGGCGGCCGCTCCGCACGTCGGCGGCGGCCTGCTCGTCGATCCCGCATGGCATGAGCCGCAGGATCGACTTGCCGACCATGATGACCTGCACACGTGATTGGTGTTACGGCCAATGTGAGGCACCAGGCGAAGCCAGGCGCTCCGCACGTCGGCGGCGGCCTCCGCGTCGTATCCCGCATGGCATGACCACCTGCACGCGTGATTGTTGGTGTTAAAGCCAATGCGAGGCGCCAGGCGCTCCGTCCGTCGGCGGCGGCCTGCTGCATGGCATGATCGCCGCAGGATCGACTTGCCGACCGACGCGGGTCCCGCCAAACGACCCTCCTATGCAGAAGCACACGCGTGCAGCCGTTCTGCACCACTGACACACACACACACGCACACACACAAAACACACACACACACACAAATACACACACACACAAACACTTGCACACACACATGCCCCCCCCCCCCACACACCCGCACACACACAGCACGCACCATCAGCGCGACTCGGTCTGGGGTGCATCCCGCTGCCATCGGCGGCTGCTGGGGCAGCCCACCCAGGTGCCGCAGGTTCTCGTTCAGGTCTGCCTTGGACTTGACCTCGTACGATGACACCTGGGTTTGGGGATTTTAGGGTTTAGGCAGGGTTTAGGTAGGTTTGTGGCTTGGTGTGGGGCAGCCCGCTGGCGGCCATGATGTGCCAGGCTTCTGTTTATACGCTCAGAGAGAGAGAGACTGCGACACTGAAACAGAGAGAGAGAGACAGAGAGAGACAGAGAGAGACAGAGAAGGAGAGAGAGACAGAGAGACGGAGAGAGAGAGAGAGAGAGAGAGAGAGAGAGAGAGACAGATAGACAGAGAGAGACAGAGTGAGACAGAGAGAGGAAGAGGGAGAGAGATAGAGAAAGAGAGGCAGGTTCACGTCCAGGTCTGCCTTGGTCATGACCTCGTACGATGACACCTGGGTTTGGGGGTTTTAGGGTTTAGGTAGGTTTGTGGCTTGGTGAGAGGACGCCGCTGGCGGCCATGAGGTGCCAGCAGGGATGGAACATACCGCGTACGGGTATTATACGCCGGAGTATTCATTGATGATTAATACATTACGCATCGAACAGGCTGATGTGTACGCGATGAATACCGCAAATCGCCAACTCCATTTTTACAGCTTCTGGGCCACTCTGTCTGCTACTGACGCACCCAGCCTGCATCCCCCACACCCCACAGTCCCCAGTAGACCCCAGGGCCTAGGAGTGGAGGCCCTTTAGGAGGAGGGGGTGGCCATGTCCCCCTCGTCTTCGTCCTCGGGCAGCGGCTGGTCTGTCAGGGAGGGGGACGCCCACGTGGGCACCGTCTCAGAGTAGTTGATCGAGCGCGTGCGCTTGAGCAGGCGCAGGTTGCTGTGTCTTGTCCTCCTTGATCTTGTCGATCTTCAGCAGCTCCTCCTTGATCACAGACGGGACCTTTTCACATGGCTTGACGCCGAAGCAGGAGCTGCCAGTGAGGTGCGCACGGCAGCGAGTGGCACCACCGAAGAGCACGGCCTTGCAGTGGATGCATTCGACCTTTGGGGTGGCCCTTGAGTCGGCAGCTGGCGTGAGGATTGTGTAGTGGTCGTGCTCAGGACCACGAGAGGGGGGCATCGTCTCTGGTTATGCAGGCAGGGGCAGGGGGGGCATTTATTTCGAAATTTCCACACCTCCCTGAGGGGTGCTCGCCAAAGGGCGCTCAGATTCGAAATTGAATGCTACAGTCGCGTGCGAACCCTTGATCTCTTGGATGGCCCGTGTTTCTCTCTTCAAGGGCTTTCCAGAGAGCCTATTTACATCGAATTCCGTTGAGTATTCAGAGAGTTACAGAGGTTTGCCCCCCCGGATCACCAGGACGCCGTATTTATCGCGTGTATGCAGGCGTACGCATCAAAATGAGGCTCCGGACGTATGATACAACAGCGGTATGTCCCATCCCTGGGTGCCAGGCTTGTGTTTATACGCTCAGAGAGAAAGACAAAGACACTGAAATAGAGAGAGAGAGAGACTGAAATAGAGAGAGACAGAGAGAGACAGAGAAGGAGAGAGAGAGACAGAGAGACGGAGAGAGAGAGAGAGAGAGAGAGACAGATAAACAGAGAGAGACAGAGTGAGACAAAGAGAGAGGAAGAGGGAGAGAGATAGAGAAAGAGAGGCAGGTTGTCGTCCAGGTCTGCCTTGGACATGACCTCGTACGACGACATCTGGGAGTTTGGGGTTTGGGGATTTAGGGTTTGGGGATTGGGGTTGAGAAGGTTTGAAGCGTCCATGACGTGTGAGGCGCGTGTTTAGACGCTGAGAGAGAGACAAGACAGAGAGGGAGAGAGAGAGAGAGAGAGAGAGAGAGAGAGGGAGAGAGAGAGAGAGAGACACGCACTCGCCTTGAACTGTAGCAGCAGGCTGGGATCGCAGTCCACAGTCAGCACCATTGCACCATTGCGTGCGACAGCGTTAGCCTTGGCACAGGTGCGCACAGGGCACTGACACACACACACACACACACACACACACACACACGTGCACGCGCACGCGCACTTGCCTTGAACTTCAGCGGCAGGCTGGGCTCGTAGTCCACAGTCAGCACGATTGCGTGCGACAGAGTGAGGATGGGCGTAGGCGCGTCAAGGGCAGCGATAGCGGCAGCTGTCGGATGCGTTTGGGGGTGGGTGGTGGGAGGGGGTCAGTTGGGAGTGGGAGGGGAAAGGCGTGGTCGACAGTGTGAGCATGGGCGTAGGCGTGTGCGGGGCACTGCTAGCGGCAGCTGTCGGGGCAAGTTTGGGGGTGGGTGGGTGGTGGGAGGGGGTGTTTGGGTGTTACTTGAAAGTCAAAGGGAGGGGCCAGACGTGGTTGACAGTGTGAGCATGGGCGTAGGCGCGTATACAGGGCAGCGCTAGCGGCAGCTGTCGGGACAAGTTTGCGGTTGGGTGGGTGTTGGGAGGAGGTGCTTGGGTGGGGGTCAGTTGGGAGTGGGAGGGGCGAGACGGTTGTGTCGGGCCCCCATTGCCTCCTAAACCCTCAACCCTCAACCCTTAAACCAGAAATTCTCAACCCTAAACCGCCTGCACAGGCGCACCGCGCGGGGCGCGGCGGCACGGGCGGCAGCCGGCTTGCCAGCAGAGACAGTCGTGTTGGGTGCTCGTGCGCGGTGCACGGCCTCGCTCGACATTCACAGTCAATACGGGTGCGTGCTGGGGGCTGCCACGTGAGCAAGCGAGAGGGGGGGGGGGCGAGCCCTGCCCTCACTGGTGATGATGATGAATTACAGTCTGTGTAGTGCAATCAGGGGCGGGACACAACTTGCTCCAACGCACGCTCCCAGCAGTCTGGCGTGTTCAGGGTGATTTATACGGGTGGTGTGCCGCGTTTTGGGGGGGCGGGGGAGCCTGGGGAAGGAGCTGCTGGCACCCCCTGAGCAAAAGGAGTGGGAGGAGGGTGCGCCATGAGGGCAAAAACGAGAACCCTCAAACAGAGACATACAGCACACACGCCCTACGCAAACGGTAGTTAAAAACCATGAGCTGCTCCCTGCGCGGAGCTGCACCGTAGTGGGGCGCGGATAAGGGGCTAGAGGCGACGTTTTTGAACGATTTTTGGGAGTGCCTCCATGCAAGCCTGCGGACGCCTGCGGACGGACCCTCACCCTGCGGCATTGCTTTTTACCCACCAGATGCACAGTATTACGGCGCGGCCTTTTTGGCGGGTCTTGGCGGAGCGGAGAACGGGGAATGTGCCACCTCACACTCCACCCCGAAAACGCCCCCCGTGTGCCCGATGGGCGATGGATGCTTTGGTTATATGCCTGGGGTCGGTTTGCCGGCGGGGGGCGCACCCATGGCCTGCTAGCTCGGCCGGAGGGGGGGCAGGGCAGCCCTAGGGACCCAGACGCCATGAGGGGACCCCTAGACGCCATGCAAGAGTTCGAGCAATCTATCAGGGCCCTGCTGGCGGACGCGACAGACAGCCGCGGCCGTAATGCTGGACCCGATGGTCTGAGGCAGGCCCTACTCCCAGCCCCATATTGCCCGCCCCCTGCCTGCCCCCGGTCACCACAGACGTGTTGTAAAACCACCAGACGCCGCCTGAAACCTTTTGAGGTGCAGCGCGCGTCGGATGCACCGTTGGGGACCCGATTTGGGCATTTTCCTGCAGTTTTTGTCACTTTAGAGCCCCGATGTCGCTCCATGACGCACCTCTTGACGCAACACGCCGTCAGCGCACGCACACATGATGCTGGTTCGCGTTCCCCACCGCGGGGCATGCCCCTGGTGCGCACAGGCGTCGGGCGTAGCTTTTTTGCGAGGCTGCAACACCTCTCTTCGCACCCCACTCGACCCCCACCCCTGCGGCCCCCCGCAAGGCCCCCTCCCCTAGTTTTAAAAGCAGCCATGGTCCTTATGGGTCATACACTAGTCGCAACCTCAATTTGGGGACAGTCGGAGGAGGTGAATTTCCGCCCCTGATTGCACTACTGTGTGGTGCCACTCTGGGATGCCACTTATGGTGGAATTTAATGTTGTGGTGCTCTAGGCTGTAGGCCCGGCACCTGCCTGAAACTGGCTGGCTACCTGGCAGGGGTCCGCTGCGCTGTGAGCAGTGATTTCCTTTTCATGATTATCAATTAATTTTCTGGAGCCATTTGACTGAAAATCCGGCTCCATGGCTCCCCACTTCGGCTTCAAACACTGAAAAGGAAAACACTGGCTGTGCGGGTGAGCCCCACAAAGCGTGCCACGCGCTAATACTAATTCAGGATTAGGCTCAAGGGGGGGAGGGATGTGTACGCGTGCGCTGTCTACCTCCCCCCCCCCCACCTCCACGTACCTGAAACGGGAGGGCGGGAGCCTGTCGGCGGAAGCCCACATGCTGGCTCTCGCCCAAGGGATAGCCAAGTACAGGGAGCTGGGAGAGGTGCTAGTTTTGGGGGACCTCAACGCCCGCACCGGCCAAGCGGACGACAGGGGGGGGCACGACGCCGAGGGGGGTGACCCCGCCCTCGCGCTGACTGCTTGGGACATCACACGGGCTGGGCGGGTAGGACAGCGGACGTCTGCCGACCACGGGCCGCAGAACGCGCACGGGAGGGACATGATTAGACTGTGCCGAGACACCGGGATGGTGATTCTGAACGGGCGCTTGCCAGAGGATGAGGGGGGAGCACACACATTCCATGCAACAGGCAGGAATGCTCACAGCGTTGTTGACTACCACGTTGCATCGCCGGCACTCATGTTTAGCGAGACGGGGGCCCCGCGGGAGGGGGCCACGCTCAGGGTGCATACGATCCCCACCCTGCCAGGCTGGAAGGGGTCCTTTGACCACTGCCCAGTTGTGCTGACCATGGGCGAGGCGGCCGGTGAGGCGGTCGCCACGCCACACCCTACCATGCCATGCACCACGCCAACTAGATTTAGGTGGCCTGAGGGGGGGGAGCGTGCCTACGCACGGGAGCTGCAGGGGGTGGCGGCAGAGATCAAGGGGGCGCGGGAGGCCCCCACGGTAGATGAGGAGCAGGCGCTCCTAGAAGGGGCGGTTGAGCGGGCAGCGCGGGCGCTGCACGCGTCAGGGGCGGCTGGGGCGGTGCTGGTAAAACCAGGGGGGGGGGGCGCATCAGTGCGACCACACAACACATGGTATGCCCAGGAGTGCAAGGAGGCACGGCAGGCGTATCGAGAGGCCGAGAGGGCGCACGGGGCGCAGTCGACGCTGACCTCAGCAGCGTTCAGGGCGTATAGGCAGACCACGCGACGCGTGCGCCGGGCATGGGAGGCCCAGGAGTACGACGCTATGCTCAAACACATGCATGGCGCCCCCAGGAAATTCTGGCGCAAGGTTAAACCAGGGAGCCAGGGAGGGGGGCTGAGGGATGTAGAGGGGTGGACGACCTACTTTGAGGGCCTGGTTGGGGGCGAGCATGCCCATGGGGAGCTGCAGGAGGGAGGGAACCCGTTTTCGGATGCCTCCGAAGGAAATAAGCAGCGGGCACGAGTACTCAACGCTTGGCTCACCGAGGACGAGGTGAGCACAGCCCTCCTGGGCATGGCGGCGGGCAAAGCGCCGGGCGTGGACGGCGTACCGGTAGAATTTTATCAAAGGGCATGGACTGGGGAGGGGGACACAGGGGGTGGGGGAGATGTGGAGGGGAGCGAGCCGCAACACGCGCTGCTTGAACCGATCACACATCTACTCAATCGGGTCTTCCGCGAGGGGTATCCCAAAGCATGGCACATGGGGGCAGTCACGCCGGTGCCGAAGAAAGGCAATCTGGACGAGCGGGACAACTATAGGGGCATCACGGTGGGTGGGGCGCTTGCTAAGCTCTATAGTCTGGTGCTACTCCGCAGACTAGACGACCTTGCTGAGAAGGGCGGCCATAGAGCCGCCGGGCAGGCAGGGTTCCGGAAGGGGCGGGGGACCCCTGACAATGCCTTCATCCTACAGCACATGATTGAGAGGCGCAGCCATGAGCGAAAACCGCTGTATACTGCCTTCATCGACTTTAGAAAGGCATACGACTGCGTGCATCGGCAGCTCATGTGGGAGTGCCTTAAGAGCCTGGGGGTGGGGGGGGCGTTTTTAGCAGCCCTGACATCACTGTACGATGGGGCTGGCATGTGCGTGCGCATAGACGGCACGGTGGGACCAGGCTTCACCACACGCCAGGGGGTCATGCAGGGCGACCCAATGTCGCCGCTTTTGTTTGGGCTGTTTATCGACTCACTAGAAGGGGAGCTTGACGCACAGATGCCAGAGGTCGGGGTCCCCCTAGGGACAGGAGCAAACAGGCGGCTCCTACGGTTACTCTTGTATGCAGATGACCTCGTGCTCATGGCAGAGACGCCGGAGGCGCTCCAGCGCTTGCTAGATGCACTTACGTTTTTTGCAGGACGCACGCTCTCACTGTCAATGCCCGAAAATCTGAGGGGGTGGTGTTTAACGACCAGTACTGCCCGGTCACGAGCGCCAGGGGAAGGGTGACCCTGAAGTACGCTGGTATGGACCTGCCCATGAATCACGAGTTTAAATATCTGGGCATGCTTTTTGGGAGCCGTCGGGCAATAGGCGCGGGGCTGGAGCAGAGGCAGGGGGCGGGCCAGCGTGCACGCTTCGCCCTAGCGCGCAGATACGATGCCATGGGCCTCCACAACGTGGGAGTAAAGGCGCACCTGTTCAACGCACTGGTGCGACCTGTAATTAACTACGGGTGCGAGATCTGGGGCCCAGGGTTGATGGCGGGGGCGGGCATGGGGGTACAGGGGATCTTCTCGGGGGCAGCCGACAAGTGGGGGGTGGCTGGAGGGGACGGGGGCCCCTCCAAGGCGGCGCGCCGCAAGTGGCGCGCCATGGAAGCCCTGCACTTGCAATCTGTGCGCGAGGCCCTCCGTATTCGCAGGTGTGGGCAACAGCTATCGCTGCTGGCGACGGAGGTGGGCTGGCGACCGCTGTCGACCGACTGGCTGCGGCAGGCGGCGCGCTTCTGGGCGAAAGCGCTACGGCGGCCGGATGGCGATCTGCTGAAGGCGGCAATGCGGGAGAGCTGGGAGCTAGCGGCGGGTGGCGTGCGAGAGAGCTGGGTGGCACAGCTGAGCGAGTGCCTCAGCACAGTGGGGCACACGCTGGTGTGGGGCCAGGAGGCGGGGGGCATCGCCCGCCTGCTAGAGACAGCAGCGGCAGGTTGGCTGGCATCAGAGACCAGCACACCAGAGCTGCCAGAGGACGCCAACCAGCTCAGCGTCGTCCGCTCAGTGCCTGACTCATGGTCACACCGCTTCAAGATGCTTACTTACTTGCGGTGGATGGCAGACGACTGTGGCGGCGCACCAATGCTCTGGACGGGGCTGAACAGCGCCGCCCAGATCACGACACTCGCACGCTTTAGAATGGGGCTGCATGAACTGCAGATAGAGAAGGGGCGCCACACGGCGCAGGCAGAGCCACGCAGCCAGAGGCTCTGTCGCCTTTGTGGCATGCGGGAGGATGAGGCACACGTGATTTTTGAGTGTCCAGCGTATACGGAGACACGCGTACAGTTCCACACCCTTTTCCTGAGCGTCCCTGGGGACGATAAAGGCTTGGATGCGAAGATGCGGGCGTTTATGAACCCCAGCCCGGGGCTACTTTACCCTTGTTTTTGGCGTGACATGGCCAACTTTCTGGTCTCGTGCCTTGATATACGTAACACAAGCCTGGAGATGGTAGAGGATCGGGAGGAATAATTGACCTGAAGCGAACGATGTTTTGAATTAGGAGTCAATGAGGCAGCCACGATAGTGGCGGGGACCCAAGCGTGGGTTCCCGAGGAGCTGCGGTGGACTGTGCCGTTTGCAGTGCACCGCAGCTGGCGCACCTGAGAAATGCCCACGCTGGGTCTCACACGTGAAAGCTGCCTCAAAGATGACGACCTCAAAACGGAGTATGCAGAAGGAACATATTTATCCGCTATAACCGGGGGGCAAGCTTGCTTTCTAACCTATTACCAAATCCCACACTGTTGGTCACTACTGACCGCCTTTTCCAGCCCCTTTCTAGGTAGTTAGGCTTAGGGATGTGCCCCTCACCGAGTCCTTCTGTGCCTCCCCCCTTCAGCAGGGGGGGGGCCTGCGACACGTCCAATGTCGTGCTCGGTGCAACTACAAGGGGTCAGCTTCTGCTCAGAGCCGGGTTAAGGGTAACAGGTTGAGAATCCTGTGAATGCTGGTTGAAATCCCAGTTAGAAAACCCCTTAACACGTTAGAGGTTGCGGCCCGGCTGGATATCCTTTTCGGCCACGTCTTGGCCTTTCTCCCCACGGGGGGATGTCTCTTCTGGCAATTGGCGACGAACCTGCCTTGCGTTTTCCGTTTCCCAACATGCGCTCACCGACTTCAACAAGCGTTTGCTGCCGCTGCGGTAGGGGACCTAGGGGTGCGCCCACGCTCTTTACAGAGTTGGGGTTCCCTACCACCAACAGCCAGCCATCTCAGTAAGGTGCTCGGGCCATACGCGCCGAGCACGGTCTTATACGCCTTTAGAGGTGTCCCTGACTGTAACATCCATCATCATCAATACACGCGCACATGCACCTAGACATGGCACGGGGACCCAAGATCCACGCTTTACCCCCCAGGCAGTGCCAGCAACTAACTCACTCATCTGGTGGCCGATTGCCCTGTCTAGGTCAAGCCCTGACACACTAGCCCCCCAGAACCCGTAGCCAGCCACCCGTCTGTAGTGCTTGGGCGCTGTACGCCGAGCAAGGTCGAATACGCTGCCTGTTGGTGCGTCACACACGACTGTAACATCCATCATCACTTATGTGAGTTAGTGCACACAGTTCCGGGAGGAGAAATGCGCCACAACACACAGCGTAGTATGATGCGCGAGGGGGGGGCAAGGCCGCGCGTCGTGCTACCCATATGGATACACAGTAACAGTAACAGTAACACGGGGTTTCCAGCTAAGCAGGCTACTCTTCTACTAGAGACACCCGCCGATACTCCAGCACACTTAAGTAATAGAGTACCGCCGGCTCCCGGCCGATAGACTACCGCTCCCGCCGGCTAGACTACCCCAAACAGCGGTCTCTGAGAGACATGTCTGGCAAGGAGCATATAGGAGAGGACCTTCCTCAGGGTCACAGTAGTGGCCTTGTGGCCAGTCAAGCCGGCAGAGCCGACTGGCGCTGACTGGAACGGTCCCCGCCTGGCAGTGCATGGCTGTCCAGCTCTCGTTTGCATGGGGCTCAGCCGGCGCCCCATGCCTCATGCATGGCCAGGTCCCACCCTCCAGGGGTGCATGGACGACAGAGTTGTCATGGAGGCTGCCTGAAGACCTTCCAACGCCAGTCACCGGCAGACGAGCGACCCCGAGGATGAGCGCGGTGACGAACGCTGCGATTGGTGAAGCGGATTACTCTGTGTTGCCTCGGCGGTCGCCACCGCTGAAGCCGTGATGGTAGCCCGCCTCCACGGGCAGCCATCTTGACCAATGTCCAGCATGCATTGACGGGCGCCAGCTCCTCCGCTCGTCGATCAACTCGTCGAGATCGGTGCCGCATGGCGTCCTGCATGGGGGGAGGATAAGGGCCGTCTCCCAGCACGGGCCGCGGCAGCGCCGCGGCTACTCGCCAAGCCATGGCAGCGCCGGGCAAGCCGCTCCTGAAGTGTTCCACCGAGGGGCAGTCTAGCAGGAGCCAGGCCAGTCGTATTTTACCCCGCTCGTCAGCGGCACGGAGATCCTCGTCACCAGCAGCGCCGCATTGCTGGGTCCAGGGCTCGGCGACGAGAACGCGCCTCCGTTAATCGAGCCCCAAATATGGATACACGGCACGTGCCAATTCACCTGTCAGGCATGGCTTCATCTTCTTGGCCCACTGCATGTGAGTGAGTGAGTGAGTGAGTGAATGAGTGGGTGCGTGGGTGCATGAGTGAGTGGGTGGGTGGGTGCTCCCCTCTCACTCACTCTCACTCTTAGGGGGTATTTCCACTGGATCGGAGGAGGGGACCAGAGGACGGTGTGGAAAACCGCCGTCGGAGGGCGCCCGCGGCCCCCTTCAGCCTGGAGGGTGCGTGTGGATGGGCCGGAGGGCGAGAGATTTCCAGTGCGAGGCCTCCTCCGACTTTTCCGAACATGTGTGAGGACAAACGCAAAAAACACGCCGCCCATGCTCAGGAGCTGCATCAGCCCCTCATACGGCTGGGTTTGCCCATTGTCAGCCCATGCCCAGGGGCTGCAAGCCTGCACACATGCCCATGGGCTACATTCAAGGAGTGGTGAAGCGCATGGCTCTCCTGTTGCGCGCTGGGCGTCTGCGACAGCCTCTCGCACGTCGGGTCTGTCGCGCATGCGCATGCGAAGCCATTGTGGCGGGTGTCCATGGGGCCGGTTCACCATGGTGGTCAGCGTCAAGGGAGCGCGTCCATGGGATGCAGTCGCAAGGGGGACGCAGAGATGAGGCTTTACGGCTTGTTGACTCTCGGATCTGGAGGAGGCCCAACGGAGGAGGGTCGGAGGAGGGTCAAAACAGCGGAGGAGGGGGGAGGGGTCTCCTCCGCCTCCTCCGGTGCCTCGACATCGGAGGAGGGTCGGAGGAGGCCTCCAGTGAAAACCCCCAAGGTCGGAGGAGGGTCGGAAGAGGGTCGGAGGACCCCTCCTCCGGTCCAGTGGAAATACCCCCTTACTCTCACTCACCCCCACTCTCGCACTCTCACTCTTCCTCACTCACGCTCACTCTCACTCACTCTCACCCTGCACTCTCACTCTCACTCATCTTGGCCTCCCTCACTCTCCCTCACTCTTCCCCACTCTCACTCGCTCTCACCCACCTTGGTGTACGCTTCAGGAATGTCAGGCTGACTGAACTCTCACTCATCTTGGCCCCCCTCACTCTCACTCACTCTTCCTCACTCCCACTCACTCTTACTCACCTTGGAGTACGCTTCAGGGATGTGAGGCTGACTGGACTCTCACTCATCTTGGTCCTCCTCACTCTCACTCAATCTTCATCACTCACTCTCACCCACCTTGGAGTACGCTTCAGGGATGTCCGGCTGACTGGACTCGGCCTTGGCCCACATTTCCTTTGCCGCGATAGACTGCTTGCAGATGGCCTTGTGACCGCCTTTCCAGTGCTGCGACTGGCACTCCCTGCGTGGCAAGCGTGATTGGCGGGGAGGGGGGCGGATGCTTGATGTTTGCTTGGGCCTCGGCCTCGGCAACACACAACACAAACACAGACATGCACACACACACACACACACACGGACATAGACACACACATGCACGCGCGCGCATACACTCACACGTCGTCGTCGGAAGCGTAACACAAGGGAGCGCCTAAATCCTGAGTTAAAACACAAGACCCCAAAAGGCTCCAGCCAGCGAGGCGATCACACACAGCCCCCTTGCGCAGTCCCTCGTTGTGGTGAACTGAACTACTACCCCATACGGTTCTGAGAGCCAAGTGTGGGAATGCAAGCCCATCATGACATGGACATGGCATGTCCACACTCGACAAACACTGAGGCGGCAGGCCCCTTACTCATTCCCACCTCAACTCCCCCGCCACCCTCAGGGCCCCACACGGCCCGGCACGGCACACACACGCATGCACACCCACACCCACTCACCCACCCACCTACCCACCCGCCCACACACGCACACACGCACGCACGCACGCACGCACGCACGCATGCACGCACCACAAAACACGCACTTACTGCAATAGTGGGCAAGCGTGCATCCTGAACAGTTGAACAGCTTATGCCCGTCAGCTTTCAGCTTCCCGCACTGTTGGCACATGACCTGGCTCCATGATAATGTCGAGCTGCTGCCGCGGCTGTATGCAGGCGTGTCATGATGCTCGTGCGCGCATCCCGGAGTGAGGTGGTGATGCTGGGTGGTGATCATGGGTTGATGATTATGGGGGAGGTGGTGCTGCCGTGCCCGTGCTGCTGGTCTTGTAGAGCACACGCCCTTCAAGGCTTGATGACCCATGCAAGTCCATGCAAGTCACCCCCTCCTCGCCTCCTCTCCATTGATGAACCCACCCGGCCGCGTCCTCGTCAGGCGCCGCCGATGGAGCGGAGGCGCTTGGAGCGGAGGCGCTTGAGGCAAGAAGGTCCACCAGCTCCTGCTTCTCTACGCAACCACGCGCGTCGATGCCACGCGCCGACAGTTCATCCCGCAACTGTCGCACGCTTGGGGTGTTGGACATGGCTCGCGACTACGACAGAGCTGCCGCCGCCACCACTCACTCCTATTAGAGTGACCGAGAAACATGTATCATTTCCACAGCGGGGTTTCTGAAGGTGCTCCCGTAGTGTAATGCTTTCTCGACTCACGCAACACACACGCGGTAGGCACAAACACAACCTGATGATACAAACCTGGTGATACAAATCTTGGCTCGACATGCCTGGCCTTGAGGCATGAGCAGCCTGGCCTCACACAATTTTCACTCGCGTCCCTCCGTGAGGACGGCTTGGACCCGGGCCGAGGCCAGGCATCTGCAAAAGTCACATCAAAGTTTGCGTGTGTGTGTGTGTTGCGTGTCGTTGTAGAAAGCGTTACATGACAGGAGCACCTGAACCCCGACGGCAGCACTGCTTGGAGGGGGCGTCGTTGACGATGCCGTGGCTGCTGTTGCAACCGGACCCACACCCCCAAAATGCGTTGACTTCACACCTCTTCGTCTCCCACTGTTTGAAGGCAGGGCCCAGCAGCCCTTGGGCCTCCGGCCTACCCCCAGCCCTTGGGCTACCCCCAGCCCTTGGACCACCCCCAGCCCTTGGGCTCCCCGCCTACCCCCTTTGGGCTTTACCCCGGGGCTTGAGTTAAGGCCTAGCCTATACGTCTAGGGGAGCTCTACTAGGAGAGCCCGCAAGACCACGCAGTGCGCCAGCCTACCAGGGAAACAAAAAAACAAATGAAGTTACTTGACCCTGTAGTTCTATCTATCCCTGATCTATCCAGCCGGACGCGCCCATACGAAGCGCCCCATATCCATGTAAAGGCCATTCTTCTCGGGAGCCGCCCACCGCCCACGTAGCGAACGGCAGCGGCATGGAAGGCGCGGCCTGTGCACCCGTTTCTGCCCTCTGCACGACAGTGTGTGCGTATATGCGTGTGTTTGTGCGTGTCAACTGTAGCCGCGCAAATCATCATGGAGAGGAAGCGGCGTCAGCAGCCACGATGACGGCCACGTTTTCAGCGTGGTCGGCAGCCAGGGCGCTCAGTGCTAGCGCTGCTGCCATGTGCATGTGCACTCCTGCCTCCGCCGACGATTCAGGCCTCCGCAGCCGCACCAGAGGAGGAATGGCACCAGCATTGGCAGCAATTGCAGTCTGGTTCTCAGATTGGCCGGCGGCCAGTGAAGCCAGTGCACGCGCCGCTGCCATCTGCAGCAGCTGCTGCCCCTCCCCCCGCACGTCTGTTGGCAATCCACGCCCCAGCAGCTGCACAAGAGGCGGAATCGCACCAGCGGCTGCACAAGCGGTCTGGTTCTCAGCATGGCCGGCCACCAGGGTGGCCAGTGCACGCGCTGCTGCCGTCTGCACGCCTCCCGAGTCACGCCCCAGCAGCTGCACCAGTGGCGGAATGGCACCGGCGGCGGCGAAGGCGGCCTGCATGCCAGCATCGTACCCCCCCTGATGTTCTCCTCCCGGGTTGAGGACCACATCCAGCAGCTGTGCAGTACCGGCCTCACCCAGTTGGTTTCCTCTCTCGCAGCGCACGGTCAGGTTTGGGGAGAGGAACATGAGGGGCGAGTGGAGGAACGCGAGCCGCTAGTCGGGCAGCTCGCAGCCCCAGAAGGCGGACCAGCGGATCAGCCATCGGATCGCGCTCTTGACGCGCTGCGCGGTGGCGGCACCTGCAAAGAGGGCAGCGCAGCGGGGAGCCGGCACGTTGGCGGCAGCCAAGCAGCGGCAGCAGCCAGAGGCAATCACGCAACCCAAGAACCCACCAACCAGCTCCATCAGCACAGCCGTTGCGCTCTCTTGCCTCCACGGTGGGATCCCGGCCGAAGCTCATGCACCAACCCCTCCAACTTGACCAACGACGGGTCTGCCAGGTGAGTGCATGCCTGCCGCAGGTCTGCCACCTGGCTGTTCATCTGAGCCTGGGTCGCCAAGGGTGCGCAGCCACGCAGGTCGAGCTTCCGGAGGCGAGTGCACGGTTTCAGGGGAAGCAGACTGTCAATCTGGTCGTTGCCAGCCATCCGCAGCTCCTCAAGCGTCTCGCTGCACGCTGCCAGCGGCGAGATATCTGACACGCTGACGTAGGGCATCCACAGGACCCTGAGCTGCTCACAGCTGCACACGGCGTCGATGCAGTTCAGGCCGACGCAGCAGCTGCAGTCGATCACTTGGAGCGTCGCCGACACGGTGCTGCTGAACGTTGACATGGGCCATGCAGCCTGGCCGTCGGGTTCCGCGGTCTGCATGCACATGCCTCGCGGGTCAGGACGCGCATGCGGCTGGCGCACGCGTGATGCGGTGCAAGGCCTAGGGCCGTGTCCAGTCAGTGGGGCCAGGCATGCATGGATCGGCTGCACGCATGGGGACTGGCACCTTAAGCATGCGATGCACGCCATTCATGCACCACGCACCCATGCCATGCATGGCCCATCCAGCGACGGCCACAGCACGAGCCACAGGTCCTGGGAGAGGAGGACAGCATCAGCAGTAGTGCGCTCCATTTTAAGGTGGTAGCTTGCGGCTCACCTGGTCATTTGGTCTGGTGCAGGGGCCCCTGGTCTGGTGTGAGCCATCTGGTGTGGGGTAAGTTGGGGGGGCTCTGCATGGCTCGTGCTCTGTTTGGCGGGGGACTGTGCTGGGGGGTTGGTGTGAGCCTCGCTGGCTGTAGAAGTAGCTTTGGGTCTGTGTTTTTACTCAGGGCTTAGGCGCTCCCGTTGTGTTTTGAGCCATTTTGAGCCATGTCGAGCTGTTAATATCTGTGAGCTGTTTCTCCATCGGGCTGCATCGCACCGCCACGTTGCAGAACAGCAGTTCGACAAAGACAGAGCTGAACGGGAGCTGCAGGCTGTTGATCAACATCGTGATGTGCTGGTCTCTGCGTGCGTGCGCGCCCCAGCAGCACGCTGTCAGCACCGCCTGCTTGCATGAGGAGGAGCCATCACTCATAGTGCGCCCATGCATGCCACATATGTGGCTCCAGAGCCAAAGTCGTCGGCGGCCACAGCCTGCTCCGGAAGTCGGCCGGCCGTGTGAGCACGGCCGTGTCGACGCGGGGCGGGGCGTGTGTGGGTCTTGGTCGCTGGGAGACGAGCGCGTGGTCGTGGGCCATGTACCGAAACCAAAAACCTTAGCCATTGGGCCTTCAATGGGAGAGAGCCGGGTATGGGTTCCCGCTCTAAAAAGATCGGATCTCGGGACGTCAGACCACTCGCTGGTCTGACATGTAGCAACCCTCGTGCTAACTCCTTACTTGCCATGCGTGGCTGTTACAGGCCACCTCAAACTGACTTCAAGTGCGTCCGGCGTCGCGTGTGCGTGTGGCAGCAACAATGTGTTTTACAACCAGGGTTTGTACGGAGCTCCTTACTAGCAGTCGCCAGACCGGGTATGTAGCACCAGTCAAGGCCATGCGGTGCACCGCGCTGTGCTTTGATTATCATAAACGACACAAAATACATTTCCAGCATGTCTGCAGCCGATTAGATTGTCTAAACCCTATCAGCAACCATGACATAAGCTTTCCAAGAGGGTCAGCTTCTAGTCCTAGCACGCTGACAAGCATCAATCATTGAGGGGCGGCAGCCACCAAACGGTCGCCTGCCAGCGCGTAGTCCTTGGTGACTTTGCTACGGTGCCTCTTACCTACATTTATTCCCTATTCCTTGTTACTAGCTAGGGGATAAAAGGAGATCAAGGAGATAGATGGCTACTCTGAAAAGAGCGTGGGCGCAAATCTGGGTCTCCTACCGCAGCGACAGGCATGCTTGTTGAAGGTGTGCGCATGTGAAAAGGAAGCCAGAGAAGCCGGCCGCAACTTCTAACGTTGTAAAGGGGTTTATGACTGGCCCCATGGGGCTTTCAACCAGCTTGCAGGGTCCTCAACGTACTATCTTTAACCCAGCTCTGAGAAATAGGAGAGGGACCTGGTAAATACAAATAGAAACTCGAGAAATAAAGTAGACTCGTGACGATAGTAACTTTGAGTTACCGTGTGTATAATGCTACTCCCTAGATACTTGCACTGTGCCGTGTGCCGAGCCCTCCCAAGTCGAAAAGCCTGCAGCCCACCATCTCAGGTGAGGCATGGCGTCGCAACGGACCGGTCATCACCCTCCCCGGTGCCCGCCCATGCAGCCTTGATCAGACCAGCTGCCTGTTTGCCTCTGCACCAGCCTGTGCACCGCACACAAGCACCACTCCTCCATGGCAGCAATGCTTTCAGCCGCGGCGGGGCAGCGCCTGCTCCTCTACGTCCGTCTCCTCCACCTCCTGGCGTCCCTCCTGGTTGCCAGACCATCCTGCCTGGATCATGCTGGGCGACCGCTTGCTCATCAGCCTGCTGGCAGAGCGCGAGCACTTGCTCGCGTCGGACATCCTGCCTTCGAGCTCATCCAAGCGCTCGCTCGGTTCTCCGGCGCTCGCTCGGTCCTCCGGCGCTCGCTCGGTCCTCCGGCCGTACGCCCTCATGATGCAAACCAGGAACCTGTCATCCAAAAGGCAAGGCAAGTGTCGGTTAGGAATGAAACCAACTGACAGCTATATGCCTCAACGACGCGCATCAGACACCTGCACAGCGAGGCAGGCTGCGGCAGCTGTTACGTTGCGGGGTGTTGCACTGTGCACAATCTGTTGCAACAGTTGCCACTTCTGCTAACTTTGCAGAGTTGCCGATCTCCCTGCTGGTGCTACTGTCGCAGTTACTGTAACAGCTGCTGCAAAAGTTACTGTTGCAGAGTGATTACTGTCACAGTTACTGTCACAGTTACTGTAACAGTTACTGTAACAGTTACTGTATCACTTACTGTAATAATTACTACTGCTGGCAGAGTCAGGTCGCTGGGGCGGGGGGTGGGGCAAGACCCGGGAGTGTTGCAGCAGCGCAATCCGTTGCGTCAGCTTACGTCGCAACAATCCCGTATGTCCCTGCCAGTCGATGCTACTGTTACTGTTACTGCAAAAGTTGGCACTAGGCTTGCCCTTTGTATTGTGCGTGGGGCAAACTGGCCGGGGGGTGCTTACCTCTCGAGCTTGTCGTCCCCCTCAGGGTCGTCCGGCTTCGGCCATGCGAAACGGAACACTGGGAGGAATCCCAGCAGCTTCAGCTCCGTGACCTTGTGGAGCTGTGTGCATGTGTGTGCGTATGCTTGAGTGTGTGTGTGTGGTATAGGGTGCATGTGTGTAGGTGTGTGCATGTTTGCATGTGCGTGTGTGAGTGGTTCCGCCGAGGAAGCCCACCGACGAAGGATCCTCCCAATAGATCCGAGGCACTGATGACACGCTACCCACTATGACCACCTTCTTCATCAGATCCCTCAGCTCTGTGCGGTCGAGGCCGCGCGTGTTCTTGTTGCACGCCGCCAACAGCTGTGTCTTGATCGCCTTTTTCTTGATCGCTTCCTCTCTTGCCTTCATTGCACGCAGATCTGCTGCCGGAAGCTCGGCCTTCTGGCAGTAGAGGGGGCGGGGGCGGGGGGGGGGGGCAGTGTCATGAGGCAGTGTCATGGGTCAGAGGCTCACCTCATTCATGATCAGCAGCACCCGTCTCTCTCTCTTTCACCTCTCTCACGTGTGCCCCACACGCACGCAGAACCAAAACGCACACACCAGTGCTTCCGTTAGCCACCCTGCACTACGCAAAAGTGCAATTCTGGGGTGAGATTGGGGCCGGGTGAAGTTGGGAAGTGAGCCGTGAGGCTTGGGGTCAGCTTGGGGTGAGCCATCATTTCCCCAAAATCCAACCACTGACACACACACCTCCTCCTCCACATCGTGGTCGTCGTCCTCGTGCACGTCATTTCCAAAGCCGCCGATCTGGGACTTCCCCGTCGAGATCACACACGAGACCTGCAGGCAGCAAGGCGTGCGTGTGCGCGTGTGTTGGTTTTACAGGTTATACACATACGCGCCCGGAGGACCCCAGGGCGTGAGGTAAGGCCTAGCCTACACGTCTAGGGGGGCTCGACTAGGAGAGCCCGCAAGGCCACGCAGCGCGCCAGCCTACCCGGTGCGTGCGTGTTGAATTGTACCGCGCGCGGGCACCGTCGTAGGGTTCAGATTTTGGGGTTGAGGGGTTTAAGACTTGGTCTCACTCATGATTATAATGGACCAGGAGTTACTACGGTGTGCTGTTTGAAGCAGCTGTAAATGAGGTTTTGGCTGGCGATGGCTCGCCGGTACGCCGCCAACTTCTGCCGCTGCCAGTCGCTCAGCTCAGAGGGCTGAGGCTGTGTCAGCTCAGAGGGCTGTGTGCTGCTGCTGGTGCCCCGACCTGCTGCGTCTGCTGCTCATGCGCAGCTGCGGCCGGTCCCTCCACCTCCATGGGATCTGCAGCTGCGCCCGCATGCGCCCCCGCACCTCCTGCCGGTGCCTCTTCCTCCCGGATCTGCCTCCCAGCGGCCTTTTGGAGGTCGAAGATGTACGCTGCATCCGGCCCCACGTGCCCTCCATGCGCCTCCCACCATGCTGGAACCGGAGGTTCTGGCCGTGGCGACCCCAAGCGCGCTCCCCGCTGGTGCTGGCGTGAGAAGGAGGTCGAGGGGAGGTCGGCGCTGGGCGAGCGTGTTCGTTTGTTGCGCCCCTTGGCGCGACCCCTGCCGCGCCCACGGACCGCGCGAGCGCCGCGTTCGTTGCGCGGATCCCAGTCTGGGTCGTCGTCTTTGCGATACCTCGGCATGGTGACACCTCTGGCTTGCGCTGGGGGGACCTGGCTTTAGCGGTCGGTCACACCTCGGACGGCAGGTTCTGGAACCTGCTAGGGTTCTCGGACCTATCTTAAACGCTCGGTCCGCATGCTAATCACCATCTCCAGGCCCAGCCAAGCTAACTTTGCCTGGCACTTGGACCGGGGCGGCCAGCTGGCGTGGGTCCAGGTCCACACCTCGTCATCGCCCTTCCCACCTTCCGCCCGCCGCGCACGTGCCACTCCGCAATCTGAGGGGCATGTAGGCTGGGCGCACCGTTTTTAGGCCCCCTCCAGCGCCCCGTCCGAAACGATCGGCGCCGCCGGAGCTGGCCGGAACCTCCCTTAACTCATTTAACTATTTAGATGCCACAGTCAGGGACACCTCTAAAGGCTCACAGCGTAGAGCCCGAGCACAAGTGGTTCCGTTAAGGATCTTGGAAAAATGATGCCTCACGGGCCTCACGCTCATTTCGCCAATCTCAACCCAATCTCAACCCGACGGAGGCGAATTTTGGCGGAAAAGTGTGAAAATGCCGATTTGCACACTTGTTCCGGTCGGAATTCACGCAATCTCAACCCGACGCGCCAGCCCAAATCGGCCAATCTCAACCCGAAGGTGCATTTTGTCGGGCTGCGGGTTGGCTAACGGAAACACTGCCGAGCACCTAACTGAGAATGGCTGGCTACTGGTGGTACCGGACCCCCACTCTGGCACGCTTGGGCGAGTCCCCAGGTCACTAGAATGTAGGGTCTAGGGTCTAGGGTCTAGGGTCTAGGGTCAGTGCTTTCAGTGTTATCAATTTATTTCAATTAATAAATTCTCACAGCCCGGCCACCAGCGGCCGCAGGCTGAGACCCCGGAAAAAAACAAAAAACGCGAGAAAAACGGTGGTGAACCGTAAAAAATAAAACAATTCTTTCCACCCAGAAACTGCCTTAGGCGGTTAACCGCCCAATTGAGAAAGCACTGCTGAGGGTACAGGGGGTTGAGGGACTCACCAGCAGGGTGGCCATCTCCGGGAACATGCTGACGCTCCCGTGGCGTGCCACGATGAGCTCCTTCTTCTTGTTCTTCTTGTTCTTGTCCTTGTTTGGTGCGCTGTCAGGTGGCGGCAGGCAGGCCTCGCCTGCCTTCCTCCAGTCAAAGAGGCACGTGCTCTGTGTGTGTGTGTGGGTGTGCGTGGGAGCATCGGTATGCACATGTTTGTGTGCATCGGTATGCGCATGTTTGTGTGCATCGGTATGCGCATGCTTGTGTGCATAGGTCTGCGCATGCTTTTGCGCTTAGGTATGCGCATGCTTGTGTGCATATGTACGTGCATGTTTGTGTGCATAGGCATGCGCATGTTTGTGTGCCTGCCTTCAGTCAACGAAGCACATGCTCTGTGGGTGGGCGTGCGTGAGGGTGCGTGGGCGTGAGAGAGAGCCAGAGAGGGACGGAGTGCGAGACAGAGAGAGACGAGAGAGAGAGGATGATAGAGAAAGAGAGAGAGAGACAAAGAGAAAGAGAGAGAGACGGAAAGAGAAAGAGACAGAAAGAGAGAGAGAGAGACATGCGCTGTGTGGGTGTGCGCATGTTTGTGTGCATGCGTCAAAGAAGCACGTGCTCTGTGGGTGGGCATGCACGTGGGTGCGCGTGTGTGTGAGTGAGAGGAAGAGGGAGAGAGAGGCAAAGACAGAGAGGGGGGGGAGTGAGACAGAGACGAGAGAGAGAGGAAGAAAGAGAAAAATGAGAGAGTGAGAGAGAGAGAAAGAGAAAGAGAGAGGCATGCATTGTGTGGGTGTGCATGTGTGTGGGTAGGTATGCGCGTGGTTGTGTGCGTGGGTACGCGCTGAACATGCTCTTTGGGTGGGCATGCACGTGGGTCTTGTTAGGGTCAAGTTGGAGCCTGCCTGGAGCATTTGAGATATCGTGCGCTCAGGTACACACACACACACACATGCATCATGTAAACAGGGGGGGCTGTGGGGAAGCTGGAAGGAAGCTGGGGGAAGCTGGGGAAAGCTGGGAGGAAGCCGGACTCACCAGCAGGCGCGCACTCGCCACCAAGGCGAACCACACGATTTGGAACAAGAAGTTGATATACGAGGGGTAGGTATTGATCGACGGGGTGAGCTCCTCAAGGATCTGCATGCGTGTGTATGTGTGTGTGTGTGTGTGTGTGTAGTACTACAGGCATAGCCGGTGCAAGCGGACGGCCTCATGTAACGTTTGGTCGGTTGGTTGGTTGGTACACACCCACCCACATGTTGTGTGTGCGCGTGTGTGTGTGTGTGTGTGTGTGTATGCATGTGTGTGTGTGTGTGTGTATATAGGGCGCGGCAGTATACCGTATACGTCAGCCCGTATACCGTGTGTATACCACCGTGTGTATACCACCGTGTGTATACCGTATGTATACCACACACACACACACACGCACCTGTGTACATGCTAGCTAGCCCAATGGCACGCAGCCAGATGCGCAAACTGGCCTTGCGCCCATCGCCGCCTCGTGCGATGGGGACGCGGAGTAAAACGCTGAAGGACCTCAACAACCTCAACCTGATGGCGCTGGGCGCTGGCATGGCTGCCATTGCTGCGGATGCTGCTGCGGCGGCGGGAGGCGCGGGGGCCGGTGAGGAGAGCATGGAGGGTGTCATGGTGGTCGCGGGGACCCCTTCCCCCCGCGCTTGCCTCCTCACCCCGGGCCGCGGCACGCGTGGGGCGACCAACGCGGAGGTGCCGAGCAGTGCGATGTCCAGCCCAGTCCGGGCACCCGCCGACCACGATGAGATGCACATGGGGATCCCACCGCCCGACCCCAGCGCGGCGATGCACAGGGGGATGCGGGAACTCCTGCGCGAGGAGTTTGCGGAGCAGAGGGATCTGATCCGGGAGGAGTTCAGCAGGGGCATGGCGGCCCTGGCGGCGCGGGTGACGGAGACGGAGGCGCGGGTGGCGGGGGTCATCGCGGCGGTGGCGACCCTGGACGCGCGCATCACGAGCAAGTTCGCCCAGGCCGACGTGGCCTTTGGGCCCCTCCTCCGCCTTGTGCCAGAGCTGAGCGTGGCGAAGGACGGGGTGGCCGATCTGGATGAGCGCATGGGGCGCATGGAGAAGCACGAGGTGCTGGCTCTGGCCCAGTTCCATGTGGACCAGGGTAAGTCCAGGGAGATGGCAGCAAAGGTGGCTGCGCTGACGGAGCAGGTGCAGGCGCTGGAGGCAGCCGCTCGGGGGGGGGAGGCGGCGGGCCGGCAGGTGCCGGTGGCGGCGCGCGCGCCAGTCACGGTCGCGCAGCCAGTGCCGGCAGCACAGCAGCAGCTGCCTGGGCCGCCGCAGCCGCCGGGCCCGCCACCGCTGCCAGCGGCTGTGAGCGGCGGGGGCCTCACGTTCGCCGTGGTGGTGCGGGAGCGTGTCAGCGACGCTCGCCACGCGCTCGCACGCGGCACGGAGCGAGCTCTCACCACGCTGCTGGGGCCGCACCACGTGACCGTGGTGCAGGCACGCGTCATGTTTGCTAACGACCACAAGAGCAAGGTGGTCTTCACGGTCGCGAACGAGGGGCATGCGGCGTTCATCCGCGCGCGCATGCTCCTGCCGCGGTGCACGGCGAACATGAGGCGGCCGGGCTGTGCCATCTTCCCACACCTGCCGTATGCCGAGCACCAGAGCCAGAGGCGCATGGCAATGCGGGGAGGTGGGGCGGGGGCGGGAATGACGGCGGGGGCGGTCGCGGCTGCGGTCGCAGCAACGGCGGCGGCGGCGGGCGGCCGCGGCGACGACAGGGGCGGGGACAAGGGCGGGAACGGCACGGGTGACGGGGGCAAGGGAGGGGGCATGGGCCCGGGGGGCTGCGGCGTGACCACGCTCCCCCCCAGCTGAGCGGCCTGCGGATCATGAACTGGAACATTATGAGGGGACATGACCTCTTACACAATCACCCCACCCTCACCAAGTGGCTGCAGGCAAACGCGGACGTCGTGGCGTTCACCGAAACCGGGCATTCCGGTAAGCCCCCACCTGCCATCCCAGGATTCAAATGCCTCGCATGCAGCCAGCGCCCCCACAAATCAGACAGTGGGGGGGTTGCGCTGTATGTTAGCCATGCTGTTACGGGGAAGGTCAGCGTTATTCGGGATGTGCCCGAGCTTGGGATGCTCTGGTTTAGGATCACGGGCGCTAGGGACGTGTACGCGTGCGCCGCGTACATCCCCCACGCGAAATCCAAGTATCTGCTGCTCGAGGGGGGGAACCTGTCAGTAGAGGCACACATAACAGCCCTGGTAGAGGGCATCTCTAAGTACCGGGCAAAGGGGGAGGTCCTCGTGCTGGGCGACCTCAACGCACGCACAGGGCAGGAGGATGATAGGGATAGGGACAGGGGGGATGGGGGGCCCGCCCCTGCGGTGCGTGAGGGCGACATCGCGCAGGCAGGGCAGGTGGGGCCGAGAGAGTCGGCTGACCGCGTGCACAACGCGCATGGGCAGCGCCTGCTGCAGTTATGCCGGGACATGGGAATGGTTATCCTTAATGGTCGCCTTCCGGGGGATGAGCATGGGGCCCTCACCTACCACGCACTGGGGCAGGAAAAACGTAGTCTGGTCGACTACTTTGTGGCGTCCCCTGACCTCGCCTTTAGTGGCGCGGGGGCACCACGGCCGGGCACTACCCTACATGTGCACGACCAACACCCACCAAGGCTAGGCGGGGGCAGGTTTGACCACAGACCAGTAGTACTGACCCTTACTTATGAGCCCGCTACTGCGGTACCTGCGGCTCAGGCCGGCGCCCCGAGCGAAACGCCGGCCAGGTTTAGGTGGCCACAGGGGGGCGAGGGGGCGTACGCACAGCTCCTGGGGGGATGATGACGGACGTTTTGGGAGCTCGGGGGGCACCGACGGTGGATGAGGAGCTCAGCCGCCTCGAGGGCGCGGTCGAGCGGGCAGCCCGGGCGTTGCACGCGTCGGGTGAGGTGGGTGCGGTCTTGGTGCGGCCCATGACCGGGGACGGGGGGGTGCGACCACACAACATATGGTACACTCAGG
The DNA here is from genome assembly GCA_016618255.1 of Chlamydomonas sp. UWO 241. NCBI lineage: Eukaryota > Viridiplantae > Chlorophyta > Chlorophyceae > Chlamydomonadales > Chlamydomonadaceae > Chlamydomonas > Chlamydomonas priscui. Next base: position 105,257 of record VFSX01000288.1, on the reverse strand, counting down.
AGTGCAAGGACGCACGCCGCGCGTGCCGGGAAGCGGAACGAGCGCACGGGGCGCAGTCACCGGCCGCCAAAGAGGCAGGGAAGGCCTATAGGCGGACCGCGCGGCGCTCCCGCCGCGCGAGCGAGGCCCGGGAACACACCGAGCTGATTGAGGACAGGAAGGGGAACCCTCGGCGGTTTTGGCAGCGGGTGAAACTGCCTGGCCAGGCGGTCGGTCTGAGGGACGTGGAGGGGTGGACAGATTATTTTAGGGATTTGCTGGGGGACAACCATGCTAACGCCACTGATACGACTCATACGACTAATACGACTAACACGGATGATGCCACTGACCATGGGCACGGGGCCCCGTTTGCCCTCCCCACGACGACGGCCACGGAGCGGGCGGCAGCGCTAAATAATTCATTTACTGAGGCGGAGGTGTATGCGGCACTGATGGGCATGGACGCGGGCAAAGCCCCAGGCGTAAACGGCATGCCGATAGAGTTCTATCAGAGGGCATGGGCTAGGGCGGCGGAGGGGGGCGATGCAACGGATGCTGTGGATGAGGAGCACCTGCTCGCTGGCCCCATCACACACCTGCTCAATCGGGTCTTCCGTGAGGGGTACCCGACTGCATGGCACTTGGGGGCAACCACGCCGGTGCCAAAGCCGAAAGGCAGCCTAGACGTGCGGGACGATTACCGAGGGATCACGGTGGGGAATGCCCTCGCCAAGCTATACAGCTTGGTGCTTATGAACAGGCTGGACGCCTTAGCAGAACGGGAGGGGTACAGGGCGCGGGGCCAGGCAGGCTTCCGGAAGAAGAGGGGGACCCCAGATAATGCCTTCATCCTGCAACACCTTATTGAGAAGAGCGGCCTCCAGCGCAAACCGCTGTACGCTGCCTTTATTGACTTCAGGAAGGCTTACGATTGCGTGCACCGCCCATTGCTTTGGGAGTGCCTAAGGAGCCTGGGGGTACATGGGGAGTTCATGGCGGCGCTGATTGCCATGTACGATGGGTCCGCAATGTGTGTGCGCATCGATGGGAAAGTGGGACCCGCGTTTCCTTCACACAAGGGGGTCATGCAAGGCGACCCACTGTCACCGCTGCTGTTTGGGCTTTTTATTGACGCATTGGAGGGAGTACTAGACGCAGAGCTCCCGGGTGATGGGGTGGAGATGGCGGGGCGGTTACTACGGCTGCTGCTGTACGCTGATGACTTGACGCTGCTGGCAGAGACGCCCGAAGCGCTTCAACGCATGCTAGATACTCTGCACGCCTTTTGCGGCACGCGCGCACTAACAGTAAACGTTAAGAAGTCAGAAGGGGTGGTGTTCAATGACCAGTTCTGCCCAGTCGGGGCGGCAGGGGGGAGGGTAACGCTGAAGTTTGCAGGAGCAGATCTACCCATGACACACGAGTTCCCATATCTGGGCATGCTCTTCCACCACCGGCGGGCAGTGGGGGGGGACGTGGGCACCCGACGCTCTAGGGGCCAGCGCACCAGATACGCGCTAACTCGCAGATGCTATATAATACGCCTTAACAATGTTGGCATTAAGGCCCACCTGTTCGACACGCAAGTACGGCCTGTGCTAAATTACGGGTGTGAGGTGTGGGGCCCTGCGATGATGGCGGATGCTGGGGGGGGCGTGTTTGCCGGGGCGGGCGGACGGTGGGAGAGAGGCAGGAGTGGGAGGGGCGCTAAGGCCGCACGCGACGGATGGCGCACCCTGGAGGAAGTGCTTCTGCAATTTACCCGTGCGTCCCTAGGAGTCCGCAGCAACGGGCAGCAACTGGGGATTTTGGCGCGGGAGGCGGGGTGGCGGCCGCTGGCGGCAGATTGGCTGCGCCAGGCGACGCGCTTTTGGGATAAGGCGCGGGGGCGGCCTGACGGTGACCTGCTTAAAGATGCAATGCGGGAGAGCTGGGGGCTGGCCGAAGCGGGGGGGACGTGCTGGGCGGCACGCTTGCAGGTGTGCCTCGGAACTGTGGGGCACACCCTGGCGTGGGACCAGGTGGGACCGGTACGCATCACCAACCTGCTGGACGTGGCGACCGCGGCGTGGCTGGCCGCCGCGACAAGCACACCGGCGCTGCCGAGCGGCACTACCGTGCGTGATGTACCTGAGGAGTGGTCGCGCGGCTTTAAGATGCTGACCTACATGCGGTGGATGGCGGGTAGCGACAGCGAGCCACCGGCCCTGTTGAGCTCAGGGCTGAACAGTGCTGCCCGGATCACGGCTCTAGCTAGGTTCAGGATGGGGCTCCATGAGCTGCAGATAGAGCGGGGGCGCTACGCCGTGGCGGGACAGAGGCAGCGACGCAGCCAGCGGGCGTGCTGCCTATGCGGTGGGCTAGAGGATGAGGCACACATGGTATTTGAGTGCCCTGCCTATGAAGAGGCACGGGTGCAGGCCCACAGCCTGTTTCGGTCCATCCCTCGCCCCGAGGAGGCCGATTTAGATGAGCGGATGCGGGAGTTTATGAATCCTCGGCCAGGCCAGGAGAACCCCAGGTTTTGGCACGAGCTGGCTGACTTCCTTGTCGCCTGTTTTGAGACACGCACCGCGTGCACAGCAATCATGATGGCAGATGGCATGCTAGGGGTCTAATTTTGACAGCTGCCGGCCTCTTTCCTAGGGTCTAATGCGCCATCAAAGGCGTCCGACGGACTGTAAAATCGACCACCGTATAATACCGTATAACGTATACCGTATACAAGGGTAGACGTGTATACCCTTGAATCCTTGATCCGATTGAGACGGGAACGGTGGAATCGGACGCCTCACATGATGGGCATCACAAATACACTCTAACAAGCATACTTTGCTATGTTTGGTTTAAAGGAAACACAAAACTAGGCTGTTCTGATTGCATGGCAGCCAGAGCGTCCCTGCGTTCCATGCAACCACCATGCTCTTCCCTCCACCCTATGCTACATCCAAGCGTCGTTTTGAATAGCCCTTGTCAGTAGCTGTCCAGTGCAAGTTGAATCATCGAAATCCATGCAGTTTCAAGCGAGTTGGAGCCTTTACGCCTTTTACTTGTCTTCCAAAAAAATGCTGTATACGGTGCACATCCCGCCGTATACGGTATTTATACCGTCACGGTATACATACGGTATATACCGTATACGTATACCGTGCCGCGCCCTATGTGTATATATGTTTGTGTGTGTGTGTGTGTGTGTGTGTGTGCTGATTAACAGGGCAACCTCCGCTAGGACCTTCAGCGTTAAGAAACGCTCAACCCTAAACTCCTCGACCCTTCTCCCCCAGGCCTGAGTGAATCCATCTTGCTGTAGGCATCCGAGATGATGGCCAGAATGATGTTCTGTGAAATGATGACCAGGCCGAAGACACAGACGACAAAGATGATCGTGACTGAAGGGGGAGGGGGGGGGAAGGGAGGGGGGGTGGATTGTCAGGGCCAGAACTGGATTTGGGTCTTCAGCGGTGATGCTAGGATCGAAGGGGGAAGGGGGGGAGGGGAGGGGGGAGGGTTGTCAGTGCCAGAACCGGATGTGGGTCTTCATCGGTGTGCTAGGATGGAAGGGGAAGGGGGAAGGGGGGGGGGGGGGTTGTCAGTGCCAGAACCGGATGTGATGTGGGTCTTCATCGGTGGTGCTAGGACTGAAGGTGTCTTGTGTTGCTGTCTCTGAACGGGAAAGGAAGGGGGTCGGATTTGGTGTGGATGGGGCATCGACACCGCCCCCGCATGTCCCCCCCCAAATCTTCCTGTTCGCCCCCACGCCAGGTGAGTGCGCACCCCGTGCACCCATGTGATGCACCCCATGACACCCTCCATGCGATCAGTGATTCCCCTACGAGCCATATACCGCTCCGAGCCGGATTTCCCATTTCCCAGAAAACCACCCAACACTTAGTGGGTGAGGGCGTGGAGCGATGCGTTGCAAAGCTCTTGCCGAGAGCAGCACAATGGCATGCATTGCATGTATACCCGCTGTGTATTGTGCCTGGTATCAGCGGTCAAAGTTTTTGGAGCCGGCAAAAGACTAATTACTAAAATCCTTCCCAGGGACCACCCCGTGCACCCATGTACGCGCTGCACCCACCAAACATGACGAGAGCCGTCCATGCAAACTCGCGCCCTCCAGTGAACGCCTGTGTCATGACCAGAGAGAGAGTGTGTGTGTGTGTGTGTGTGTGTGTGTGTGTGTTGGGTTTGGGCTCCACCCTAGCAACTGAGGGTGTCTACATGGCAGGCTGAGTGGCGAACGTGGCGCGAAGGCCCTGGTACTGGTAAAATCATAGTGGCAGAGGTGGAGGCGGCAGGTGGCAGACCCCTCCTTCATTGAACAGATACATATTCGTGGTAGTGAGAGTCCCTTGGTCGGTACGAATTTGAAGGTGGACTCGAACTTTGTGACACCATCCTCATTTGTGGTTAGAAGTGCATCAACAGCACTGCTCGTTGTGAAATGTAGATCGATGTCAACTGGACTCTAGGCCCACCTGGAAGTCGTAGAACCCGAGGGTCAAGTTGATGATGCTCACGAGCGTGCACGTGCCCCAGAGGGCAAACGCGGCGCAAAGGCCCTGGTGCACTACTGCACTGGTTATTGTCGTGACAGAGGCGGAGTGGGCACTAGAGTCTAGGCCCACCTGGAAGTCGTAGAACCCGAGGGTCAAGTTGATGATGCTCACGAGCGTGCACGTGCCCCAGAGGGCAAACGCGGCGCAAAGGCCCTGGTGCACTACTGCACTGGTTATCATCCTGGCAGAGGCGGAGTGGGCACTAGAGTCTAGGCCCACCTGGAAGTCGTAGAACCCGAGGGTCAAGTTGATGATGCTCACGAGCGTGCACGTGCCCCAGAGGGCGAACGCGGCGCGAAGGCCCTGGTGCACTACTGCACTGGTTATTGTCGTGGCAGAGGCGGAGTGGGCACTAGAGTCTAGGCCCACCTGGAAGTCGTAGAACCCGAGGGTCAAGTTGATGATGCTCACGAGCGTGCACGTGCCCCAGAGGGCGAACGCGGCGCGAAGGCCCTGGTGCACTACTGCACTGGTTATTGTCGTGGCAGAGGCGGAGTGGGCACTAGAGTCTAGGCCCACCTGGAAGTCGTAGAACCCGAGGGTCAAGTTGATGATGCTCACGAGCGTGCACGTGCCCCAGAGGGCGAACGCGGCGCGAAGGCCCTGGTGCACTACTGCACTGGTTATTGTCGTGGCAGAGGCGGAGTGGGCACTAGAGTCTAGGCCCACCTGGAAGTCGTAGAACCCGAGGGTCAAGTTGATGATGCTCATGAGCGTGCCCCAGAACGTGACAAACTCCGCGTTGCCACCCATCCACGAGAAGATGAGCCACACGACCATGGCGATGAAGAAGATGATGTACAGCACAACCAAGATGATATCCTGGAGGGGCCTGCAGCATGACGGGGAGGGGGGCGGGAGGGGGGTCGTCGTCGTCGTCGTCGAAAGCGTAATACAACAGGGGTGCCTAGACCCTGAGAAAAAATGCAAGACCTATAAAAGCTAAACTAGTAGCCAGCAAGGCTTGCACCCAGCACAGTTCCCTAGAGGGAGAGTACGAGCATGTTCGGTGGCAAGTGTGGGACTTGGCCTGGCTGCAGGTATTCTCCCTCCCTCCCTCCCCTCCAGCCCTCCCTCCCTCCCTCTTTACGTGCCTCCTTCCCCTGCCTTCCCTTTCCCCCTCATCCCTCCCACGCCTACCTGCGTGCGCGCCAGAGGGTCATGGAGAACAGGGCCAGCCCAGGGTGCGTGTCGGAGAAGTACTTGAGGATGGAGATGCACACCAGGAGCGAAGTGGTGATGCCTGCAGCGGCGTGCACGTGTGGGTGTGGTTTGGTCCAACCGTGCGCCGCAAGTTCCAGCGTGACAGCCTGCTTGGGCAGGCAAGGCCTGAACCCATATGCTGGCTCAGCACACCACGCACTCACCGATCATGAACAGGGTCGTGACCCACGTTGTGTGTGTGTGTGTGTGCGTGCGTGTGTGTGTGTGCGTGCATGTGTGCGTGTGTGCGTGTGTGTGTGTGTGTGTGTATGTATGTGTGTGTGTGTGTGTGTGTGTGTGCGCATGTGCATGTGTGTGTGTGTGCGTGTGTGTGTGTGTGCATGTGCATGTGTGCATGTGTGTGTGTGCATGTGTGCGTGTGTGTGTGTGTGTGTCCGCGTACGTCGCACACTCACCGATCATGAACAGGGTCGTGACCCAGGTGGCGGTCACCGTGACGACCAGGTAGCGCGTGAGCGTGAAGTTGAATCCCTCAACCGTCAAGGCAGTGAGCTGAGAGGCCTGCGCAGTTGTGTGGTCAGAGGAATGTCAACAGGTGTGTATCCTCGCGACCGCAAGGTCGCTGCATTGTTGCTGTGGGAGGGAGGGAGAGGAGTGCGCATGAGAGAGAGCGAGATAGAGTGAGTGAGAGTGAGAGAGAGAGACAACAGGAGTGAGAGTGAGAGAGTGAGTGAGTGAGAGAGAGGGGAGAAAAACAAAGAGGAACCGAGAGGAGAGAGAGGTCGAGAGAGGGAGGGACAGGGGGAGTAAGGGAGAGGGAGAGAGGGCAGTCGCGATCGCAGAGCGTCCTGGCGCGGAATTGGTGTCCCTTGCTGTGACATTCATCGGCGCGTTTTGAGCTGGCGCTGACCCCAAGATTCCTTAATCCAAGCCTCTGACCCTCTTCAAGGAACAGAGGGCGCACGTGTAAAAACATCCATCATCACCTACCATTGTCCCTGGCTGGCTGGCGCGCTGCGTGGTCTTGCAGGCTCTCTTAGTAGAGCCCCCCCTAGACGTGCAGTCTCTAGGCTTAAAATCATGCCCCGGGGTCCTACGGGCGCGCACGTGTAAAAACTGTAAAAAAAACACCCACCATTGTGGACGAGAGAATCATGATGAGGAGCGACGTGACGATCGTGGCCGTGATGGTGACGAGGTCGACGACGCTCCAGAAGTCGATGTAGCCCTCCCAGATGCTCTCGTAGATGTGCTTTGCCAGCTGCATGGTGGGCAGCGGGCAGTGCGTGCGTGGGTTTAGGGTTTAGTTAGGGTTTAGGGTTTAGGGTTTAGGGTTTAGGGCTTAGGGTTTGAATATAATTTAGGGTCTAGGGTTTAGGGTTTAGGGTCTAGGGTCTAGGGTCTAGGGTCTAGGGTCTAGGGTCTAGGGTCTAGGGTCTAGGGTCTAGGGTCTAAGGGTCTAGGGTCTAGGGTCTAGGGTCTAGGGTCTAGGGTCTAGGGTTTAGGATTTAGGGTTTAGGGTTTAGGGTTTAGGGTTTAGGGTTTAGGGTTAAGTCAACAGAACGCACCCTCGGGGAGTGGGATTGAGAGAGCTGCCTCGGCAGCAGTGCGTGCACAGGTCTATTACGAGTCAACAATACACACCCTCGGTGTGGGATTGAGGAGCCACCTCGGCAGCCGTTGAGGCGCAGGTCTTTTACCAGTCAACAACATGCAAGCTCATGGCGTGGAGGGAGCTGCCTTGGCTACCAGCACACCGTGTACAGGCCTGGGGCCTTGGCAGCCGCACTATTTGCGTGTGTGGGGGGGAGGGGGGGAGGGGGCACCCATAACGGCACCCCTGCTGCCTCACTTTCCAGTTTCCAGTTTCCAGTTCTCAGTTTCCAGTTTATAGTTTACATTTACAGTTTACAGTTTACAGTTTACAGTCTGCAGTTTACAGTTTACAGTGCGCACCCTGGGGGCGTGGGATTGAGGGAGCTGCCCAACGAGGCTAGCTACCATGCTGCCGCCTCACCTGTATATCGTGGATCTCGTCGACCAGGCGCACGAGCGCAATCACGATGCACAGGAAGTTGACCAGTATCACAAACATGGAGGTCTTTGACATGAGCATCCCATACGACGTGGAGTAGATCTCGGTACGGAAGGTCAGGCGCTTTGCTGCGGCACAGCAAATCGTCGTCGTCGTCGTTGGATGCATAACACAACGGGAGTGCCTAGACCCTGCGTAAAAACACAAGACCCCAAAAAGGCTACAGCCAGCGAGGCGCACACCAACCCCAGCGCAGTCCCCCGTTGTGACGTACCGCAAAGAACTACCCCACACGGTTCTGAGAGCCAAGTGCGAGAGTGTGAGCACAGCAAACACAGTTGGTTGTTTGAGAATGTGTGTGTTTGTGAGTGGGAGCACCCCAAAGCCGGAGACGCGCGCAAACGAACCGTGTTGCGCCCACACGAATCCCAGCCTACTCGGCTCACCTGTTAATCCAAACGCCCGTGATGGAAGTTGTCTCGCTGACGAGCTCGAAGAGACGGCCAGGGTGGTAGCCATCCTGGTGAGTCAACGGAGAGACGTAGTGCACGTGAGTGCCAATGGTGTGCACGAGGCGAGTGAGTGAGTGCTGGCAGTGTGTGCGCGGCGAGGCCGAGGGGAGGGGTGCTGCCCAGGGTCGTGAAGGTCTTCAAGGTGAGGATCGCAAGACACAAGGCGATCCACAAACCCTAAACCGTAAAACCCGAATCCCTAAACCCCAACCCCTTAAACCGAAACGCCACCGCATGCACCTCCATGACTGCAAAGATGATCACCGTCGGCGAGAGGTTCGTCAGCACCGCGATGTCGGCAGCGAGTGCATCGACCTGTCCCACCAGATCTTCCTGGGTGTCCCCCTGGCGGTAGATGGGGAACTCGATGGACTTGAGCTGTGACGGGAAGGAGGACGGGTAGACCATCGAAGTCCACTGCCCCGATGTGGCGCCGAGCAGGTCATTGGCGGCGTCGGCCTGCAAGGAGAAACGAGCACAGGCTGCGTAGTTGGAGATGCACGCACTGCCTGGGAGTCCTCGCCATACACCTAGGACCCCTTCAGCCTTCTGTGACAGATGCGCAGCTTTGCAGAGTCACGGGAGCCACGCGCGAGTGCAGCATACGTACATTGACAGCGCAGGTCCCGAGGGCGGGCGTCGGAGGCGGCCTGTCGCAGTGGTAGTTCAGGTCAATGCGTACCACCGCCCAACGCAAGATAACGCCGTCGCCCCAAGCGATCATCTCGGGGCTGTCTGGGTACCTGCTCGCACGCGTGGGTGTGTGTGAATTGGATGTGTGTGCGTCAAGGGGATTGGGTGCTACACAAGATGGAGATCATCAAGAAGAGGATCGCGCGACGCGTTGGAGTGTAAATTGGACGCGTGTGCATTGAGGGCAAGGGGTGCTGCACCGGATCGTGGAGATCATCAAGGTGAGCATCGCGCGCAGTGGTCCCTGGGAAGGATTTTAGTAATTAGTTTCCCCCGGCTGGAGCAACTTTGACCGCTCATACCAGGCGCAATACACGCATGCTGCTGTGCTGCTCTCGGCGAGCCAAAGCATCCCTCCGCGCCCTCTCCCTCCAGGTGTGGGGTGATTTTCTGGAAAATGGAAAATCCGGCTCGGAGCGGTATGCGGCTCGCAGGGGAATCACTGGCGCGGCGCCCACGAGCCAGCGAGCCGAAACCGTTCCTAGCACATCCTTTGCGTACCGCACAACCAAAATACGCCCCCCCCCCCCCTCACACACACCGGTGTGGGGGTCCCCCCACCCCACACACACTTACCTTTCGGCAGAATCTTGCGCGGCGTTGCGGTAGAAGCCCAGGAAGTGGCTGAGTCCCTGGTGCTGGTTGAGCGCGTCCTCCCAGGCACTGCCGTGGTTGTCATCCTCTGCCACCTCGCTGCGTGTGCAGAGAGGGGAGGTGGGGGGGGGGGGGGCACACGCAGACTTGTCAGATTGATCGCTGGTCGTGTGGCACAAGAGTCGACCGAACATAAGCAGGTCAAGGGTTGACCCGTGTGCACACAACTGTGGTGCACGCCGTGACCTGCGCTAGTGTCGTGCGCGGCGGCGCGACATGGCGCGCACGCATGCATGGGGGGCCAGGGGCGCAGAGCCGAATGCATTGCTAGGGCTGCACCGGGCATCGTCTGCAACCAGCAGGATGGGCTGCAGCCATTCCAGGCCAGTACAGCTGTACAATGCAACGTACAGGGCTTATCACCAAGAGGGATGAATTTGTGCACCCCCACAGGCTGCGTCCCCCCTGCCATGACCTCTATTACGGGATAGACGAATCTAAAGAGAACTGTAGGCCCCCGAGTCGACCCCAGCGTCGCGGGTGGATGTGCGGGTGTTGGGTTATTGCAAATGTTGCTCGCCGACAGTGCTCCTAGCCACCTTCACACGCTTCAGGCCATTCTCAATAAGTTCAGCTGGTTCAGTTCCCGGGATTGGGGACGCGCTGTGGCGTTGGTCTGTCCATGCGGGTCACGTCCCAACATCGCGGTGGGCATCACGATCGCACCCAGACCCCACCTGAAGTGAGCATTGAGGGCGTCTTTGGCCGCCGCGAGGTCAGGGCGCAGTGCCCAGGCGACGATGAACAGCAACGCAAAGTGTAGGACTAGGAGCGCAGAACGCCCCATCGCCCTGAACGAGCGAGCGTTCCGCAGCACATAGCGCAGGTCGATCGTCAGCTTGTCCTCGTCGACGCTTCGATTGTCGTCATCCGCGAACGTTGCAGCAGCAACCCTGTTGTTGTTGCCCATCTTCGTAAGCACGGGCGAACCTCGATGTTGATCACTCGCGTTACACATTACAAGTGGCGAGTTGTGGTCCTTGAGAACAAGGGGCGCGCGTCCGCGCTCCCCTTATGAGCGCTCCCCCCACACAAACCCTCACACAACAACGTACAACTTGCAACAAGGTACAGCGCAACAGCAACGCAACAGCTTCGAGAGGAGGGCGCGGAGGGCGCGGATGGGGTCTTCAGACAGGGGGAGGGCTGTGTTGAGGGCTCTGGGAGGGTGCTGTCACATCATGTCGGTGACATGGTCGTCACGACGTGTTGGTCCATGAAACGGCAACGCGTTACACAAGACCCATCTTGCAACTCGCAGTGTGCACAAATCCGTGGTGCACCCGTTAGTATGTCAAGGCTAAGTCATGGCGAGGGCGAGGGCGAGGCAGCGCACGTGGCCCGGGCAGTGGCGCCGCTGTGTATGCAAGACGCTCTGTCGACTCTCGTGTTGTGAGCCTGGCCGTGTGTGTGTGTGTACACGCGCGCGCGTTGGCGCAAGCGCATGATCATCATCATCATGCGATGTGGCTGCCCGCGTAGACGAACTGGTTGAAGTCGAGCGTGATGCGGCCGCTACGGCCGGTGTCGAACGCGCCGAAAGTGCGCACGCACGACTGCGTCCAGGTGGGGTGGTGGTGGTGTGAGTGTGTTTTGGGGGGGGGGGGGAGTGTGCAAGGTTGGAAGAGAGTTCTTCTGAAGCAAGAACGCTACAAATCGACTCCACTTGATCAGTGACCAGTTCCACAATTTCGTGTCGATACATCTACGCTACAGCCCCCCTTGAAGGCGCAGCTACAGGGAAGCTAAGCGCGTAGGAGCACTTTTGAGCCCTCAGCAAGGGGTGCTGGACCGCCCCCCCTGCCCCCCCCCCCCCGGGCACATGGGCTCCCCAATACTTGCACAGTATAAGTCAAGAAGGGGGGGGGGGGGACGGGAACACAGCCAAACGGCAGGGATTAGCTTCCAAGCAGCAACGTGCGCTAATTTTCCCGTGCTAATTCCCCCCCCCGCCTCCTCTATATATACCAGTTACCTGCAGGAACAGGCACAGCCGGATGTACTCATCCAAGCTCAGCGTGTTGGTGTTGTTTGGGTCGTGGCGCTTGAACATCGCCTGAACCACGGGGGGGTCCATGTGGAAGCCTGCGTGCATGCGCAAGCCGGGGGGGGGGGCATGAGTGGGGGTGATCCTGCGTGCATGCGCAAGCGGGGGGGAGGGGGGGGCATTGTGGGGGTGAGATGGTGTTTCCGTTAGCCAACTCGCAACTTTGACCGCTCATACCAGGCACAATACACAGCGGGTATTCACGCAATACATGCCGCTGTGCTGCTCTTGACGAGAGCTTTCCAACGCACCCCTCCACGCCCTCTCCCACCAAGTGTGGGATGGTTTTCTGGGAATTGGGAAATCCGGCCCCGAGCGGTATACGGCTTGCAGGGGGATCACTGACCTACATTCTTGAGCGCGCTGGTGACCTCGATGGCCGAGAGCGCGTCAACATGGCAGGGCACGGCGATTCCCCTCTGTGGTAAATACGCGCTACTTAGCTGAATGCTCGCTGTAATTTAAGGGCGATGGCTCCACGCCATTTAGAACATTCGAGACATATTGCCACACTCGCACTTGCGTGCTTGAGCGCGCTGGTGACCTCGTTGGCCGAGAGAGAAAGAGAGGGACAGGGAGAGAGAAAGAGGAGAGAGACGAGCGCACCCTCACCTGTGTGCTTCAGCGCGCTGATCATCTCGTTGGCTGAGAGAAAGAAAGAGAGAGAGAGGGAGGGAGCGAGAGACAGGGAGAGAGGGAGGGAGAGAGAGACAGGGAGAGAGAGCGAGAGAGACAGGGAGAGAGGGAGGGAGAGAGACAAAGAAAGAGAGAGAGAGAGAGAGACGGAGAGAGAGAATGCTGCCTCGCACCTGCGTGCTTGAGCGCGCTGATGACCTCGTTGGCCGAGAGCGCGCGCGAGCGGTCGGTGTCAAAGTAGTTGAACGAGCTGGTGACCGAGTTTAGGAACTGCATCAAGGGTTTGGGATACAGGGTTTAGTTAGGGTTTAGGGTTTCTGGCGCGGATGGCAGGGTGGGGTGGGCAGGGTGGGCAGGGTGTCATTAAGTGGTTGAACGAGCTGGTGACCATGGGGCACACACGTACACCCACCCACACACACACGCGTGCGCTCGTGCGCGCACACACGCGCGCGCACACCAGGGGTTTCCT
>VFSX01000288.1:87500-90000 GCA_016618255.1 Chlamydomonas sp. UWO 241 | reverse complement strand
CATGCCGAAGACAGGTGGCATGCATGGGTCTGTCCCCTGGTCCCGCTGTCACACACCTGTGTCGATCGAACGGAACCCTGCATGGGGCGAGGTGCATGGCGTGCATGGGTGGGTTTCAGTTGGAGACACGACACGGAGACACGACAGCGTCCACGGCGTGGTGTTGCATGCATGCGTCCATGCGCTGGGGGATGCATGCTTCGCGCGCGGCAGGCACTCACACATGGCAACGGCGTTGGGGTCAGCCGCGCCCGCCGGAGCTCCCTGCTGCGGCGCGTGCTGCTGCGGCGCGGGCGCGCCGTACCCGGGCTGCTGCTGGGTTGGCGCTGAGTACCCGTGCTGCTGGGGAGCGGGCGCGCCATACGCAGCCTGCGGCTGCGGGGGAGCCCCATAGCCAGGCTGCTGGGGAGCCCCATAGCCAGGCTGCTGAGGAGCCCCGTAGCCGGACTGCTGGGGAGGAGCTCCGTATCCCTGGTTGTAGGACATGGTGGGTGTTGCTTCTGTACAGAGCTGCAGCGCACTCAAATAGCCAAGATCGTCCACACACCCACACCCCGCGCCCCACTCATGTGCACTCTGAGGCCCGCACGCACACGGCCGACCGCCCGCCTCTTGTGGCTGCAGCCACAAGCCATGTGGTCATAGTATTAGGTTGGTTTTGGAAGGAGATGCTACTTTGGCTCCTGTTTCTCACGGCGTGCTGTCTGTGGGGCACCAACGCCAACGCCGACCCATACATCTACTCCACCTATAACGTAGTCGCAGAGTACCCCCATGACACGGGGGCCTTCACACAGGGTGCGTGTGTGCACAGGAGATGCTCTCACGCAGCGGCCGTGTGTGTGTGCGTGTGTGTGCATGCATGACGGGCCCCCTTGGGCGCCATCTGCAACACGTGCACACACACGCACAGGCCTGGTGTATGACAACCTGTGCGAGGGCGGCGACGCTTGCCGGGACGTCTTTTGGGAGTCAACCGGTGCGTGCGTGGTCGTCCTGCGTGGGTGCTCGTCGTGCCGCACATACACTCGCACACACACTCGCACACACACACACACAATCGTGCGCACACACTCACACACACACACACACACACACACGCACACGCGCGCACACACACAAATTGTCCTGAGCATAACTGTTGTGCTAACAAAAACATGGCCAGAGCAGCGCCTCCGCGCCCTGCCACCGCGTCCCCTTCAAACACAAAAAAAACGCACACACACATACGTGCACACAAACGTGCACACACACACACAAACACACAAGCACACACACACACACACGTGCACGCACACACACACGCACAGGCATCTACGGTCGCTCGACGGTGCGCCTCGTATCGCTCCCCCACGGCAAAGTGCTGCGCCAGCAGGCGGCAGGGAGCACGCACTTTGCAGAGGGCCTTGCGAAGCTCAACGGCACGCTCTACCAGCTTGTGTGGCAGGTGTCAGACGTGCTGAGGTGGGGCACGAGCAGTGGTTTCCTTTTCATGAGTTTTACTTTACTTCCTGGAGCCATTTGTCTGAAAATCCGGCTCCATGGCTCCCAAATCCGGCTCCAAACGCCGGAAAGGAAAACACTGGGCAAGAGCCTGGTGGTGATATATATTACAGTCATGTGTGAAGCACCTACCGGCGCTCGCTACCGGTGCTCAGCGTACGCCTGAGTGACGGGTGGCTGGCTTCTGGTGGTGGGGGGCTAGTGGTTCAAGGCTGGACCTAGACAGGGCACTCGGCCTCAAGCCAAAGACCCTCGAAACCTAAAGCCCTGCCCCCGACAGGACCGCCTGTGCGCCGTGCTGCCCGCGTGGTTGGTTCCCACGTTACTCGGGGGCCTGCCGCTCAACGCGATCCCAAACCTGCCCTAAACCACAAACCCTTGGCCAGTGTTGGGCAAGGGCCAAGTTTCCTAGATGATGAGAGTTTTACAATCCACTGCCAGCGGTCACACGTTCGGTTCCAGGGACTTAAGAGAGCAGGCACGAGGCCCACCAAAAAGGTCAAGCTACAAAAGTAGCCCACGGTAGCGCCAACCACGTAGTGCCGGGCGCCAAGCAAGCAGCACCACAATGCAGGCTCCACACCCAACCCCTCCTAGAGCTTAGTTTCTGCGGCTAAGTTTCTAGGGCTATGTTTCCTGGGGCTAAGCGTTGTGCCTGGCTCGCGGTGCTGCTTGCTTGGCGCCTGCCACCTCGTGTGGGTGGCGCTACCGTGGGCTGCTTTCGTAGCGCGACCTTTTTGGTGGGCCTCGTGCCTGCTTTTTCGTGTCTCGCTGGAACTCTGGAACTGATTGTGACCGCCGTCAGTGGATATAAACAACTCAAATTGGGAAGTGTTTCCGTTGCCAAACGAAACCCGCCAACCCTCAAACCTGCAACACCGGGTTGCGATTGGCCAAGCTGGGCTGGCGCTGCGGGTTGAAACAGCGAGCGAACCCCCTCCTCCCCCCCCCCACATACAGCCCCCCCCCCACACACACACACACACACAACACACAC
>VFSX01000288.1:62500-82500 GCA_016618255.1 Chlamydomonas sp. UWO 241 | reverse complement strand
TGTTGCTGATCCGGGAGCCGCTCTGTTATTGGATTGCGGCGCTGGGAAGGCGTGTTGGGTGATGTGCGTGCCAGCAGCCTCGATGCACGCGGCGGCCATCTTGGTGCGACAAGCTGCAAGTTCGTCAAGCTGGTATACCAATGTATTGAGCAGGGATGCACATTACAATGGTGCGTGCATGCATGCGTGTGCGTACGTGCATGTGTGCGCATGTGTGTGCGTGCATGTCTGTATGTGCGCGCGTGGATACCTGTGTGTGTGCGCATGCTATCCAATCCAGCTGTGGGCTGTTTAGTCTGCTCCTGAGCAGAGTTGAACCAAGCCGTGTTTCAAAGTGTGACAAATACATTTTGGTTGCAAATGCGCAAACACAGAACAGCTGCGAGCCTCTTTGTGTATCTAGGGGCACGCCACATGTCGGGTGGGGCTTGTCTGATTTGTATGTCCCACTAGAGTTCTCAAAACTGTGAACGGTTGATGTGCAGTCGCGGCCGCGCAGCCTTGAGCGCTGCTTCCCCAGGCAGCCCCATGCCGCGCGGTCCGGTGGAAAGCGAAAGCAAGTGGGCGCACGCCAGAAGCGGCTCGACGCTCGTCACACTGCTGCAGCCGCGTATGTCGAGGAACCTGAGCTGGCCGCATGCCGACAGTGCATCGAGGCCGGTCACGGCCGTGCAGTTTGACACGTCAAGGTGCTCGAGTAAGACGCACGCAGAAAGCAGCGCAAGGCTCGCAACGCTGCAGCCGCGCATGTAGAGCCGCATCAGTTTGGTGCATGCCGACACTGCCCCGAGGCTGCTCAAAGCCATGCAGCTGGAGATCTGGAGGTGCTCGAGTAGGACGCACGCAGTGGTGCAAGGCTCGCAACGCTGCAGCCGTGCATGTAGAGCCGCGTCAGTTTGGTGCATGCCGATCATTCCTCGACGCTGCGCACTCTGAAGCAGTCGTACATGTTGAGGACCTGCAGGGCCGCAGGAAGTCCTACCAGGCTGCTCACAGCTGTGCTCGATATGTCGAGGTCTATGAGCTGGCTGCACGCAGATAGCGGCGCAAGGCTGCTCACCGATGTGCAGTGTTCAATGTTGAGGTACTTGAGCTGGCTGCACGCAGAGAGCGGCGAAACGCTGCACACCGATTCACAGCTGCCCATGTTCAGGATCTGCAGTTCCCCACACGCAGAGAGCGGCTCCAGGCTGGTGAGCAAGCCGGAGTTTGAAATGTCGAGGCGCTTGAGCTTGCTGCACGCTTGGATCCCCTCCAGGCGCGAAACTCCACCCTCCGCCTCATCTTGCTCAGCACCGTCTCCAGCCTCTCCACAATAGCGGATGTCAAGGTCTCAAAGCTGGGACAAGCCCTGCAGCTGCGTCAGATCTGAGACGTTGCACAAATGTACCCACAGCTTGGTCAGTTGAAGGCAGCCCTGAACGGGGGTCAGATCTGAGATTCTGGTGCCTCGAACGCACAGCACTTGCAGCAGGGGACAGCCCGCCAGTGGTGCCAGGTTGGAGATGGCGCTGCCCTCGATGACGAGCGTTCGCAGGTTGACACACCTTCTGACAGTCTGGATGCTCAGGATGTAGGTCCTCTCGAAGCCGCCGTCGTCCTTGATCAGGCGCAGGTCCTGGAGACCCGCTGATGCCGTTCGGCTGAGGACGGGCATGCTCCACTCCACATCATACGGATGAAGCCAGTCACTTTCCTCGGCATCTGATGCTGCCTGAACCAGGGAAAGAGCACATGTAGTAGGCACGGTGAGTTGGTCGCAGCTGCGGCACGCCATGCGCCATGCGCCATGCAAACGCTATGTGCCATGCACAAGGGCCATGCAGTGCATGGCGTACATGAGTTGCCCCAACTCACCGCATGCAGCGTCAAGCTTCGCAGCCGGGGCAGAGGCGCGGCGTTGAGCACGATGTGGGTCTCGTCGTTGGAGGTCGCGGTGAGGGAGGAAACATGCGGCCACTTCCATGCGATGGCGACCGCGAGAGCACCAGAGCACTGTCCGCGCATGTCGAGCGCAGAGACCGCCGCATCCACCAGAGATCGCACGTCCCGCGACACGAGGCGCAGGACCTTCTTGTCGGCCCTGTCCAGCATGCCCCACAGATGCGCGAAGATCAGGCCGCTGGTGAGCACGTCGAGGCCCAGGTCGCCCACCGCTGGTGCCTGAGTCATGGTGGAGGATGAAGCTGCGGGATTGGGAACACGAGCAGGGCCTGTGCATGCACGGTTCCCAGGCTGAATGTGAGTGTGATCGGCGAGCGTGGGCGCCTCCCCAACTTCAAGGCGACGCTCCCATGCCTCTGGACAGCTGTGAGGACAGGCCTCAAAACAGCTATACAAACATTAATTATTTTCAACAGATGTATGACAACCAACGTCACGCAGTCTCAGCGCCACCACTGCCACTGGCGCAAACGGAGGTTGTGACGTGCGCTCTAGCAGGCGCCTCACAGCCCCAATGCTCTGGCAGTGTGCAGTGCTGTCCATGACACCTGACCATGCACACTATCCAAATCCACACTCGTTGTTGTTTGAATCTGGTGACCGGGAAAAAATTACCACTCGAAATCAACCAAAAAGCAGACTAGAACCCTCCCACCCACGCACGCACCTCGTCCAACCGTTTGCTACACCGCTCGCAGAACAAGTCGCCGCTGGACGAGGCGCGCGGCAAAGTGCGGGTGGCGCACGTGCACAGGGGCATATGACCGTGCTGAACGTGAGCACGGGGCAAGGGCATGGAATTTAGGGAGCTGCCTCGTGAGGCGAACTACCAGTGCACGGGGCTGGGGTACAGCGCGACCGCAGCGCGCGGGGCGGGGGCCAAGCAGCTGGGGCCGACGGGGCAAGCATTCACTCGCACAAGTGCACAAACACACATGCGCACACGCACCTCGGCGCTCCCAACACATCGGTCACGCGCCTGCTGGAAGGAGGGAGGCCGTGCCAAGGTAGGAGCGCGTTCCTTCCCAGACACCCGCACCCGCACTCTCCACACACACACCCTATTATCCCTGATCAACTTGAGGCGCGGAATCCTCCGACTCTAAACACACACTCCAGGTGGTGACGATGGAGCGGGGGGATGATGTGCTGGCGGCAGCAGCACGGAACGAGGCGAGCGCCGAGCTGTTCATGCACGTGGCGATCACGCAGGTGTGTGTGGGCATGCACTTGCACAGAACGAGGCGTGCGCACACACCCACGCACGCGAGAGCCGCCCCCCCACCCCACCCCACCCACACACACACCACCTCGGTGCCCCTGGTATGAAATATCAATGCCTCCCAAGTGACGCCCACGATGACGCCCATGAGTGACAGCCCCACGTACACACGCACACACACACACACGCACACAAGCACACACAAGTAACGCCCACGATGACGCCCATGAGTGACGCCCCCACGTACGCACACACACACACACACGCATACACACACACACACACACACAGCTGTGCGGCGACGCGGTCGAGCTGCTGGCCGGACTGCCGGATGGTACGTTTGGTGCTGCGATGCACGACCCGCCGCACGACCCGCCGCACGACCCGCTGCAGCTCATGCACATGTGTACACGGGGCAGCTATACTCACGCGATTCTACTGTGAGCGGCTTGGTGTGATGAAGCACGGGGCGTGCCTGTTCCATTTCACAGGCAAGCAGGGAGGGGGGGCCTGAAAACTTGTCCTTTGTCAAGGGGTGTGCGTGTCGAGGCAACCAGGCGGCTTTCTCGGGCGGACACTGACAACGTGATGAAGTACGGGGGCGCACCTATTTCACTTCGCAGGCGAGGGCTGCGGCAGTGGGGGGGGGGGGGACACGAATGGGCTCTCAAGAGGCTGCCTCAGGCGGCTAGTGGTGCACGTGCTGGTGTGCGCGCGTGCGAGACGGCGCGGCGAACCCGGATTCCAGCACCAACCACGAGTTACAGTCTGGCGTGCTTTTGTGGCGCGCAATCTACATTGTGAGAGACCAAATGTGCACCATTGCCTAACGCACAAATACAGACCGGCCGGGAGCCTCTTGGTGATTTCGAGGGGCGCGCCATGTGTCGGGGGGCTTGTCTGGTATTTGCCTGAGATTGTTATTCAATCCAGAGCTTCACAAGAGCGCTCAAATTTGTAAATAATTGAAGCCGGCTGCGCAGGGTGGTTGGCACAAATTATGAAGTGGAGTGGTGTGCGCCCCATGATGAAGCACGGCAGCAGTGATGGCAGTGGCAGTGTTGGAGCGCTCCACTCGGTGCCATCTTAGTATCTTCCAATGCGCAGTCGCGGCCGCGCAGCCTTGAGCGCCGCCTCCCCTGGCAGCTCCATGCCGCGCACTCCGATTAAAAGAGAAACCATCTGAGCGCACGCCAGCAGCGGCTCGATGCTCGCCACTCTGTTGCAGCCGCGCATGATGAGCCGCGTCAGATTGGTGCATGCCGACAGTGCATCGAGGCTGCTCAAAGTCGCGCAGTGCGACACGTCAAGGTGCTCGAGCACGACGCACGCAGAAAGCGGCGCAAGGCTCGCAACGCTGCAGCCGTTCACGAGGAGCCGCGTCAGTTTGGTGCATGCCGACAGTGCCTCGAGGCTGCTCAAAGCCGTGCAGTTTTCAGCGTCAAGGTGCTCGAGTACGACGCACGCAGAAAGCGGC
Source organism: Chlamydomonas sp. UWO 241 (assembly GCA_016618255.1). Classification (NCBI taxonomy): domain Eukaryota; kingdom Viridiplantae; phylum Chlorophyta; class Chlorophyceae; order Chlamydomonadales; family Chlamydomonadaceae; genus Chlamydomonas; species Chlamydomonas priscui. The sequence goes on along the minus strand of VFSX01000288.1, from coordinate 77,857 downwards.
GCAAGGCTCGCAATGCTGCAGCTGCTCATCACGAGCCGCGTCAGTTTGGTGCAAGCCGACAATGCCTCGAGGCTGGGAACTCCGACGTATCCGTGCATGTTGAGAACCTGCAGTGCCGCAGGAATTCCCACCAGGCTGCTCACAGCTGTGTATGACACGTCGAGGACCCTGAGCTGGCCACACAAAGATAGCGGGACAAGGCTGGTGACGGATGTTTCTGAGAGGTTGAGGACTTGCAGCTGGGTGCACGCAGAAAGCGGCTCGAGGTTGGTGAGAGAGTAGGAGCGGCAAATGATGAGGCACTCGAGCTTGGAACACGCCTGGATCCCCTCCAGGCTCGAAACCACGACCCAGTATCATCATCATCACTGTTTTGTCTCAAGTAGCTGAGGTCGAGGTCTCGAAGCTGGACAAAGCCCTGCAGCTGCGTCAGATCTTGGACGTCATTCGCGCAAATCCAGAGCTTGGTCAGTTGAAGGAAGCCCTGAATGGGGGTCAGATCTGAGATTTGGCTGCCTGGAATGCAGAGCTCTTGCAGCTTTGCACAGCCCGCCAGTGGTGCCAGGCTGGAGATGTCGCTGCCCTCGATGACGAGCGTTCGCAGGTTGACACACCTGCTGATAGCCTCGATGCTCAGGATGTAGGCCATGTCGCCAATGTTGTCGTTGTCATTGATCAAGCGCAGCTCCTGGAGCCCCGCTGCCGCCGTGCTGCTGAGGGCGGGCATGCTCCAGTGCTCATCCTCGGGTCCATAATACTTATCACCGTTCTCGTCCTCGTCATCGGCTGCTGCCTACACCAGGGGCAAGGCATATGTAGTAGACACGGTCAGTTGCGTTGTCTGGAGCATGGCATGCTGGAGTGTGCTCTGTGCACCATAGTGCGTGCGCACGCGTCAGTCTTGGTGCATGGCGTGCTTGCCTCACCGCGCATAGCTCCAGGTTTCGCAGCCGTAGAAGCGGCGCGAAATTGAGCCCGGTGCTGCTCGCGTCGTCACAGTCCGCGCAGAGTGAAGAGATGTGCGGCCACTTCCATGCGAGGGCGACAGCCAGATCCTCTACTGCCCAGCCGCGCATGTCCAGCGAATTTACGACATCGTCCGCAAGATCGTGCACATGGCGCGAAACGAGGCGTAGGCCCCTCTTGTCGTCCCTGTCCAGCATGCCCCACAGATGCAATAAGATCAAGCCATTTGTGAGTACTTCGAGGCCCAGGCCATCCACCGGATCAGGAGCCTGCATGGCGCTGGAGTGGATGCGCAAAAATCCGGCCCTTTGTCCGCATAGTGTGGCTCACATACTTCCTCCCACACTTTTGCGAAAGGTAGAGTAAGAGCGAGAGTGGTCGAGATATAACCAGAACCACGGTGGTTGCTATCGGATTAGCCTCGCAGCAATGATGTCGAATGTACGTTCAAATGGAATGGGAGCCTGGTTCCGCTACTTGGCCTCTGGGCTCTACTGCTTGTAAGTCGTGAGGCTCGCGTGGGACACCTTCCGCGGCGGCCCCGATAATGAGCTTAGAGGCGCCAAGCAGACACTGTAGCGAGCATGCTTGCCACGCAGGGCCGCAGGGTATTCGCACCGTGGCATGCGTGGCATACCTGCCAGCAGCACATACTGCGCGCACGCCACATCGCTTGTGTATTTGTTGCAGCCTGGGTGCAGCGTGCAAGGGCGTGAGGGCCTTTCCAGGCCACACCCACTGTCACTGGGTGACAACAACCAACGGCAACGACGGCCTGGTGGCCCTACGGGACGCGCGGACCATGTGTGAGTATGATTTTGACGCATTCGTCCTGTCGCACACACGCATTGTCTACAACTCTGCCTTTGCCTATCTATGTGTGCTGCGTGTGCTCTTCACCGTGGCGTCTGACGCCGTGGCCGACACTGTCGTGCGCTGGCGCCACGAGCTGCGCCGCTGCGTGGACTCGACTGCAGTCTTCGACGTCCTCAGTGACCGCGAGGAGGCGCAGCACCAGGCGCTGTGGCCCGCTTTCCTCGCCGCCAAGGTTGCGGGGAAGCGGGCGCAGTTCCACCGCGCGCGCCTCGTCGTTGACGGCGAGCGGGTGCCTGCACCTGCTTGCTAGATGGCATTACCTCTGGGGGTGTTTTTGAAGGGGAGGTGGCGCCACACGCGTGCGGTGGCGGGTGCGGTGTGGTCGCTGAGTAGAGTGCTGCGGCGGGTGTGCTACTAGCCCCGCTTCCGGTGGTCTGGGGGAGGGCTTTTTGGTCCCTTCATGGTTTTATACCTTGGGTCCGCCCTCTGGCCATTTGAGGGGCTGGGTGTGCAACCTGCACAGTGGTGCTGCTTGCTTGGCGCCCGCCACCAAGTGTGGATGGCGTTACCGTGGGCTACTTTGATGATGAGAGTTTTACAATCCACTTCTGGCGGTCACACGTACGGTTCCAAAGCTCCAGTGGGACTTGGAGAAACAAGGCTCAAGGCCCACAAAAGGTCAAGCTACAAGTAGCCCACGGTAACGCCATCCACACTTGGTGGCGGGCGCCAAGCAAGCAGCACCACTGTGCAGGCTGCACACCCAGCCCCTCAAATGGCCAGAGGGCGGACCCAAGGTATAAAACCATGAAGGGACCAAAAAGCCCTCCCCCAGACCACCGGAAGCGGGGCTAGTAGCACACCCGCCGCAGCACTCTACTCAGCGACCACACACGCACCCGCCACCGCACGCGTGTGGCGCCACCTCCCCTTCAAAAACACCCCCAGAGGGAATGCCATCTAGTAAGCAGGTGCAGGCACCCGCTCGCCGTCAACGACGAGGCGCGCGCGGTGGAACTGCGCCCGCTTCCCCGCATCCTTGGCGGCGAGGAAAGCGGGCCACAGCGCCTGGTGCTGCGCCTCCTCGCGGTCACTGAGGATGTCGAAGACTGCTACTTGTAGCTTGACCTTTTGTGGGCCTTGAGCCTTGTTTCTCTAAGTCCCACTGGAGCTTTGGAACCGTACGTGTGACCGCCAGAAGTGGATTGTAAAACTCTCATCATCATCATGTCTACTGAGAGATGCCAGCCCAGGCCGGCCCTGTCCTTGGCAGGAGGCCCGCCACCTGGCACCTGCTTCCCTTCCTTGCAATGATGATGATAATGAGTTTTTACAATCCACTCTCTGGCGGGCACGCGTTCGGTTCCAAAGCTCCAGCAGGACTTAGAGGAAGCAGTCCTGAAGACCTGCCAACAGAAAAGGGGGGATGCCCCACGGAAGCGCCACCCACACGCGGTGGCGGGCACCAAGCAAGCAGCACCCCAGTGCAGGCTCCACACTCAACCCCTCCAGGAAATGGATGGCGGGCCCAAGGTATAAAACCATGAAGGGACCAAAAAGCCCACCCTCAACCCACCGGAAGCGGGGCCGTTGTGCACACCCGCCGCAGCACTCTGCTCAGCTACCACATCACAACCCGCCAGCGCACGCATGTGGCGCCACCTCCCCTCAAAAGAAACCATCCTCTCAGGGATCTAGGACGTCTTGTTCAGAGTGAGCCCGCCGTCCACTACTCCAACAAAGGGGTGGGTCGGGCCCACCACACCCGCCCACCCGCGCGGCATCCCGCCGCCCTCAGCAAAGGACGCCAGCGCGTCCCACAGATCCATCGTCGCCAGCTCCCCCGCCCGCTCAACCGCCACCGAGCGAGCAGGGGGCTGCACACCATCACGCGGGCACGTAATGCGCCACAAGTGGCGGCGGCCTCGCTCCATGGCGTCCACGACGAGCGCTGCCACCACCGCCCACACACCAGCACGCACCCCAGCGGGAGGCTGCAGCAGCCACACCTGGCAGCACGTGATGACCGGCGTAGGAGCAGGGAGGGCAGCAGCAGCCGCCACCACCACCGCCTCCGCCACCGGGCACCCCCAGAAGCTGTGCGCACGCCACGCCGTCGCCGGCGGCCCGTCCTCATCACGGCACCGCCACCCGCAGGGGCACTCGGGCACGCCTAGTGCAGCCTGCTTGTGAAAACCACTCACCCACAGCCGCCAGATGGGCTCCTTGCGAGCGTTGAGGAGCGGCATCCGCCACAGTGTCGGCACCGCCGCCTCCAGGCCGCGCAGCCCCGCGAAGACCTGCGCGTCGGTCGCGCGGGGGCCCCCGTGCGGCCCGTGGTCCAGCGCCAGAGCCGCCTCCACCGTGGCTGCCCGCCGCACTCGCCGCTCGTCCACAACCGCCCGCAGTTGAAGCGCCACCGCCAGCTTGCACGTCAGTTTCCCCACCACACCCGGGCCGTGCGCAAACCCAACCCATCGGGGCTCGCCCGCGGCGCCGCCCCCCCCAGGTAGGGGAGCAGGTTGGGCAGCTGTGGATCGGAGGCCAGGCCGCCCACGCTGCCAGCCAGCCGGCGTGATGACACTCGGCAGCTTCCACCCAACCAGCTGCAGGATCTCCACCACAGCAGCGCGCTCGCCCGCCTGGGGGAGGGGCTGGAAGTGACGGAGCGGCCAGAGCACAGTGAGGGCAGCTCCACCAGCCGCCGCCTCGACCCAGGCTGGGGGCAGCGCCGCAAGCACGACCGCCACTGCCGTGAACAGGGGGTCGAGCGTGCGCCGCACGCACAGCAGGTCTGGCACACACCCCGGCACTGGCGGCGGCACCTCTGGGAAAAGGGCGCGGCACAGGACTGCCCTCCAGACATTGCCCCCGTCATAAGCGCCGCACGTCATAAGCTTGCAAGAGGCCGGCTCTTGTATAACAGCCTCGGGGCCGCCGCTGCTGCACTCTTCGCGGACCACCTAGACCGAGGAGAATGCATACACAAACTGGTTGAGGCTGAGCGTGACGCGCCCCTGGCCCTGCGTGTGGACGGCGGCGCACGCGGGTTAGTGCTTGCTTGTACACACACACGAACACACACATAGTCGGGTTTCACACGCGCACCGTGCGAGACTAGTGCCGTGGTGCAGTGTGCGTGGGTCCTGACAGCGCACGCCCGTGCAGGGGCGTGTGAGGCAAGGTTGCCCGCAGGTGCTGGTGCAAGGCCCCCCCCCCCGCCATGCACACGTGCACACACGCACGTGCGCACACGCACGTGCACACAGCACACACGCGAAATAGCCGTACCTGCGCGTCGAACGCCCGGAATGCGCGGTGGCAGTTCTGCAGCATCAGGCACAGCTGGATGAACTCGGTTAGCTGCAGCGCGTCGGTCCTGCAGCGTGATGTTTGGGGGTGGACGGGGTGGTCGATATTGCAGTCTGCCAGGCGGCTTTAATGGGGTGTGTCGGGGTGCGGGGGGAGACAGCGGGGCGAGGGGACGGGGAGCTGTGCAAGGGGGGGCACCCTCTTCCAGCCACGCCAGCCACTCCCGTAGCACCCCAACCACCCCCGTAGCACCCCCTAGCACACACCCTAGCACACACCCCACCCTCACCCCCTTCTCAACCCACGTACTTGCATCCTGCCGCACGATCTCCGCTTTTGCCACCGGCGCGTCGACCAATGTTGCCCCCCGCCCCACACCCCACTCCACACCAACCAACCACACCCGAGCCGCAACAAACCCCCTTACTCGTATCGTGCCGAACAATCGCCCCTTTCACCAACGGCCCGTCGATATTGACCACCCTGCCCTCGGCCACACCCCACACCCCTCCCCTCCCCACACAAACCAACCACACACCCTCTCCACAGCACAACCCGCTTGGCCCTGGTAGGCTGGCGCTTCCGTGGCCTTGCGGGCCCTCATAGTAGAGCAACCCTAGACATACGCGCTCTTCTAGTGTGTTCATAAGCTCTTCGCCAGGGGCTCCCGCCCTGGCGCCGCTCGATGGCGGACAACCGGGACAACTGCGCTTGATACTGGGCGGCTGAAAATCTGGAAATTTTCCCTGAGCGGCTCTGACGCACAGCGCTACTGGTGAACTGTTCCTGATGGGGCGAGGCTATGTGGCAGATGGGGCAGCGGTACGATGGAGAGCACGATGCACGATGGCGAGAATTGCGGCGAGCATGCACCCCCTCTCACAACGATCGGAACTCAAGCAGATTGCGGCTCCTAATGGTTTACTGTGCCTGGATGGAAGAGAGAGACGGATGGCGAGAAATTGAGAAACATGGGAAGCGAGGCACATGCGGCTAGGCTTTGTGAGGAGGTTGCGGCGCAGGGGTTCCCTGCCCCAAGGCGCAGATTATTAGATGGCGACGCGATCGATGCACCAGCCGTGCGGCATGGGGCGAGGCGAGGCCCCACCAGCGGGCGGGCACCATAATGGAGATGGCGGCTAAGAACGGGGAATGCGGCTACCGGGGATGAGGCTACGGGTTATGCATGCCAGGGGACGGCGGACAAGGCTAATGCGTCACGGCGCATGGGTAAAGAACGGGGAATGAGGCTACGGGAGCTGGCGGGCGCGGCGCGCGCACGGCGCGCGCGGCGCATGGGGTTGCATGGCGGCGCTCTGCGCGTGCATGCATGGAGGAGATTGCTGGCGGGCATGGAGGAGCTTGCTTGAGGGCAAACAGGAGATTGCTCGCGGGCGTGGAGGAGATTGCAGGCGGGCATGGAAGCGGATGGCGAGAAATTGAGAAACATGGGAAGCGAGGCACATGCGGCTAGGCTTTGTGAGGAGGTTGTGGCGCAGGGGTTCCCTGCCCCAAGGCGCAGATTATAGATGGCGCAGCAATCAATACACTAGCCGTGCGGCATGGGGCGAGGCGAGGCCCCACCAGCGGGCGGGCACCATAATGGAGATGGCGGTTAAGAACGGGAATGAGGCTACAGGGAGAGGATACGGGTTACAGATGCCAAAGGGGACGGCGGAACAAGGATCAGCCATAGGTGTCACGGGGAATGGCTAAAGAACGGGAATGAGGCGGGTGGTACGGGTGCTGGCGCGCATGGAGCGCGGCGCGGCGCATGGAGATCGCATGGCGGCGCCCATGCATGGACGAGATTGCTGGCGGGCATACAGGAGATTGCTGGCGGGCATGGAGGAGATTTCTTGCGGGCATACAGGAGATTGCTGGCGGGCGTGGAGGAGATTGCTGGCGGGCATGGAGGAGATTGCTGGAGCCAATGGCGGCGGCGGGACTAGTAGTAGAACACAGGCGCACACCAACAATGCGTTGCTGTCACTACCTGGGTGGTATAGGGTGGATCTGGGGGCCCAGTGTCCTGTCTAGGTCCAGTGCGTGCGCGCGTGTGGGGGTTTACCCTCACCCCTACCAGGTAGCCAGCCAGTTTCCCACTGAAACTGAGTTTAAGGTGTCGGGCGCTAGCGCCGACACCGGTCTTATACATCATTACTGGTGTCACACAGACTGTAATATCCATCATCATCATCAGACATGCAGCCTAGGCCTCGACTCTCGCCCCGGGGTCCTCCGGGCGCGTACATGTAAAACCTGTCAAACCACACCCACTTGCTCGTGTTGTGCCGTACAATCGCCGCTTTCACCACTGGCGCGTCGATGTTACCCCCCCCCCTCTCCTACACCCCACTCCACACCACTCACCCGCACCCACTTGCTCGCGTTGTGCCGTACGATCGCCGCTTTTGCCACCACATGCCCCCCCCCCGCCCCCGCGCCCTCCCCCACACCACACCCCACACCAACCACCCACACCCACTTGCTCGTGTTGTGCCGCACGATTGCCGCTTTCACCACTGGGGCGTCGATGTTGAACCCCGCCTGCGCGAGCGCCTTCTGCACCTCGTCTACTGACAGCTGCCCGCTGCGTGCCAGGGGTAAGGAAGCGGGGGGGTCTGCTTTTCGTTGAAGCCCATCTTGAGAGAGCGCCCTCTGCACCTCATCTGATGACAGCTGCCCGTTGCGCGCCAGGGGTAAGGGTTTCATGGGTTGCAGTTAGGGGCTGCTGCGCGCGTCGATGTTAAGCCCTGCCTGTGTGTGCGCGCCTTGAGCACCTCGTCTACTGACAGCCGGCCGCTGCGCACCAGGGGTAAGGAAGCGGGGGGGGTCTGCTTCGCGTTGAAGACCACCCTGAGCAAGCGCTCTCTGCACCTCATCTGATGACAGCCTGCCTGCTGCGCACCAGGGTTAATGGTTTCATGGGTCTCCGTTAGGGGCTGCTGTGCGCGTCAATGTTGAACCCTGCCATGCAAGAGCACCTTGTGCACCTCGTCTGATGACAGCTGCCCGCTGCGCACCAGGGGAAAGGAAGGGGGGGAGAGGGGGGGGGGGTCTGCTTCGCGTTGAAGCCCACCCTGAGCGAGCGCTCTCTGCACCTCATCTGATGACAGCCTGCCTGCTGCGCGCCAGGGGGAAGGGGAGGGCAGGGGGGGCATGGGTTGCAGTTGGAGACTTTGCTTTGCACGGCGCGTTGAACCCCGTCTGTGTTTGTGCGTGCGCGAGCGCCCCCTGCACCTCGTCTAGGCAGTGCGCGGCGTCTATGGCTGGCGGGCGGAAGCTATCCCCGCGGCCCAAATATGGCCAAATGTGCGTCCAACTGGGAGCCCCCCCCTGCCCGCCGCGCTCACACAGCGGGTGCGTAACCCGCCTCACTACCCTTTACGCCTCTTTGTGGTAGCCCAACGGCCCCCTAGCGCCCAGCCATTCCGCGTCACTCTTCCGACGGAAGCTGCGCGAAGGCGGGCCCAAGTCTGTCTTACATAGCCCCGGGTAAACACCACCATAAAAAAACACCATGAAAACACCACCATGACGGACACCGCCCTGAAACACCACCATGAAAAACACCACCATGAACACACCACCATCATGGCATGAAAATACCACCATGAAAAAAAAACTGGGCAGGGGCCAGGTAGGAGCCAGGTAGGGGCCAGGTAGGGGCCAGGTAGGGGCCAGGTAGTAGGGGCCAGGTAGGGGCCAGGCAGGGGCGAGGTAGGGGCCCACCTGCGGTCGGCGTCGTGCGCGTAGAAGGACGCGTTGGCAGCCCCCAGGAACTGGTGCAGGCGGGAGAATTCGTCTAGGTCTAGGCCGCCTTTTGCCCGCGAGTCAAAGGCCCTGTGCGTGAGGTGGGGGGGCGTGTGTGGGGTGGTGTGGGTGTGGTGGGGTGTGGGTGCGGGTGCGCGGGTGTGTGCGTGTGTTGTGTGTGTGTGTGTGTGTGTGTGTGTTGCATGTGTGTGTGTGGGTGGGTGGGTTGTGTGTGCGTGCGTCTGTGTGTGCACGTGTGTGTGTGAGAATAAATCTGGCCTGCGAGCCTGCAGCGTGTGTTTGTGCGGTGTGTGTGTGTGTACGTGCGCGCGTGACCACGTGTGTGTGTTTCTCTGGGCACGTTTTTGTTAGCATAAAAGTTATGCTAGGGACCATATATTTTGTGTGTGTGTGTGTGTGTGTGTGCGTGCGTGCGTGTGTACGTGTGTGTGTGCGTCTTAGGGGAGTCGGTGCCCACTCATTGCTTGCAAGGGCCCAGCTGCGTCCGTTCAAGTGAGCAATGCTCTTGTGCGTGCGGTAGGTGCTGTTCGCGCAGCACGGCATGCACAACCCAACATTGCATGGCGGACGCAGGCAGCAGCTCACCCCCCTCAACCACATGCCCACCCACCCCTTACATGTGTACCACCTTATCATGTTGGCAATCGATGTGGCATCGTAGTTCAGACCTCCGAGCGCGAGCGCTTTTTGAAGCTCTCCACCATCAACTGTTCCTCCCGCATTGGCATCAACTGTCCGAAACCATTTCGTCACGGCGGGGTCTGCCATAGAGCTGATGGCTAGCTCTATACAGGACTGAGGGGGTTAGCTGACTTCCACACCATCCACACCATACACAACACGTCCGAATTCGAGCGCCAAACCGCCACAGTTGCGATCCGCGCAGGGTGTGGCGGCTGTGTACCCTCTTTGTCTCTGTCGCTACCCTCGTTGGACCCTGGATCAGGCGGGCTAGTTCAGGCAACTCGGACGCCGTGCGCTCCAAAGGCACAGCATCTGTACGTTAGATCCGACAGCAGCTTGGTCCACATGTTGCCCTCGTATGCAGGCGGCAAGGGCGCCGGTGGACGGCACGGCCACGCGGTCAGGTGGGTACCCACTTTGCTATTCGTGCTCACCCCAACCCCTGCCCAGCACACTACTGGATCTGCGCGGCATGCTGAAATCGGGGCCACCATGGGCTGTAGTGGGGCGGGGCATGGGGCATTGGGTGCGCACACTTGGGCGTTCCGGGCCAACAAACCATGCATGCATGCGCCACGCAGGAAGGGCTCCTCGGTGCTCACCATCCTGCTCGCGCTGCTGGTGCTGGGCTTGGGCGCGGTCTGCTTCTATTACCACCGCAAGGACGCGCACCACAAGACGCTGCTGAAGGAGGCCGATGAGAAGTTGGCGCAGTGGGAGGTGGACCATGGGAAGGAGGCGGTGAGTGGGGCGTCTGCGTGGGGAGGCCATGCTGCATCTGAGCGTGATCACCCACAGGCATGCACTCCCCAGACACGCAACTGCCGCCATGCAACCGCCATGCATGGGCTCCATGCAAGAGAGTGCATGCGAGCAGCATGCCAGCACGCACACACACACACACACAACACATGCACACACACACAACACACACACACAACACACACACACACACACACACACACGTGCACACACACATGCACACACACTCACACACACACACTCCCTTGCGCACACGCGCCACGACACACGCCCCGCCCCAGGAGCGTGCACGGCAGCAGAAGGCGGCCTACCAGCACTGCGAGTCCCAGTTCCACTCCCTCAACAAGCAGCTCATGGACACGGGGCGGAGGCTGCGCGAGGCGGAGACGGGCGCCAAGGATGCCGTGAGTGCATCGTGTGTGTCTGACGGAATCTGTACTACTGGGGATTCGGGCTACTGGGGATTTGGGCAGGGGAGGCAACGAGCGGAAGGTAGATCATTGACAGCAGTGGTTCCGCTAACGATCTTGGGGGAATGATGGCTCAACCCGGGCCTCATGGCTCACTCCTCAATCTCAACCTGACGGAGGCGATTTATTGCGAAAGGGGTGTGAAAACGTCATTTTACACTTTGCGGGTAGAAACCCGCGCAATCTGAACCCGACGCGCCAGCCCCAATCGGCCAATCTTAAGCCGAAAGTGCACTTTTTCCGGTTGTGTGTTGGCTAACGGAAACACTGAAGGACAAGGAAAGCGTCGGTGGTCAAAGTAGGGGGAAGGGGGCTTATGGCGCTTGCTCTGAGCCTCTGAACTAAGGGATTTGGGCAGGGGAGGCAACGAGGGGAAGGTGGAGAAAGGAGAGGGATAGCGTCGGTGGCCAAAGGTGGGAGGAGGGGGGCTTATGGCGCTTGCTCTGAGCCACGCACCGTGTGCAGGGCAGTCGTGGCGGCAGATGGCAGCTAGGGGGGGCCGCCACCGCTGCCCGAATATTTCCTTGACCGCTGCCCGAATCTTTCTTGCACTAGGTTGCGCACGTCTACTATAACGCCAACTAAGGCGTCCGACGAACTGTACATTCGCCCCCCACACACCCCACACATACCCCCACACACGCACACACAAGTGTAATGCGCCATCAATGGCGTCCGACATACTGTCAATCCCCCCCCCACCCCATCACCCCCCACCCACCCCATCACCCCACCCCCCATACACACACTCACACTCTCGCACCTTGATCCCCCTGCAGACGAATTGCCAGCGCGAGAAGCAGGAGGCCATCGACAAGCTCGCGTACGAGAAGGGGGTGAGTGAGGGGCTCGAGTGGTTCCAAGCAGGGGGGGAAGAGGGGGCTAAATCTTTAATTCAGGCTCCATTGTCTAAAGTAGAGGCCTACTACTACCCCCCCCCCTCCTACCCCCAACCTTAACCTCAAACCATGGGCCATCTGCACAGGTTAACGAAGCCATGGAGAAGCTCATGCACAGCGCAAGACCCCTGCCCGAGCCCCTAAACCCCAACCCCTAAACCCTACGTAACCTCTGCCTAGCGCCGCAGGTGAAAGACCCTATAATTCGGCAGCCCTTTAGTCACCCCATGAACCTCATATTTAGAGGGTTTCAGTTTAGGGTTGAGCTTAAGTTTTGAAGAGTAGAAGAGAGAAGAATGCAGAAGTTTTTTTTTTATCATTTGGGCTATCCTCCACCCACCGGAGGGGCTTTGGTGAGGTGCTTGTGGCCTGTGCTGCTGCTTGGCGTCCATCACCTAGTGTGGGTGGCGCTACCGTGGGCTACTTTTGTAGCTTGACCTTTTGGTGGACCTTGTGCCTTCTGTCTGATAGTCCTGTTGGAACCTTGGAACTGATTGTGAACGCCGGCAGTGGATTTGTAACACTACTCTCTAAAACCCCCTAGCTAGGGCCTCCCAGCAAACCCCAGAATCCTATTTAGAGGGTTTAAGCCCCTAGGACCTCCTATCCTCCAAACCCCCAACCCTTAACCCAAACCCCCAACCCCGTACAAATGTGCCCAGGTGAACGAGGCGATGGAGAAGCATGTGCGCGGGCTGGAGCACGCGCACAGCGCACGAGAGTCCGATTGGCACGAGCTTGCCGCAAAGTGGAAGCAGTATGAGGAGGACGCGATCAAGGAAAATCACAGGTGTGTCTGGTTGATTGTACGGTTTGTCAGACGCCTTTGATGGCGTATTATACTATGTGGGTTGCGGAGGAGGGAGGAAGAAAGGGGGGGGGGACTCGCCGCGCAACACGCGCCGCATGAGCGAGGCAAAGTGGAAGCAGCATGAGGGGGACGCGATCAAGGAGAACCACAGGTGTGTCTGGTCAATTGTACGGTCTGTCGGACGCCTTTCATAGCGTATTATACTGGGTGGGTGGGTGGGTGGTGGTGGGGGAGGAGGGAGGAAGGAAGGGGGGGGAGGGGGGGCTCGCCGCGCACCACGTGCCGCATGAGAGGCAAAGTGGAAACAGTGTGAGGAGGACGCGATCAAGGAGAACCACAGGTGTGTGTGTGTGTGTGTAGGGTTGTGGGCAACCGTAGATGGACGGCCCCGTGTATCCGTATATACGTACATACGACCGTATATCCGTAGATACGTATCCGTATATGTAGCACAGCTGCCTCATATGTGTGTCAAATTGGGTGAGAGACACGCCGTTGGAACGCTGGATTTACAAGGGGCACTGTTGCTCTCAATGTGATCATCATGCGTGCTAAGTTTTTTCAGTAAATGCCAAAACCGTGTTGTGGCTGCACGAGCGACCGCGGTGCGTGCGGTGCGGGAGCCAAGTCCTCTCCCTCCTCCCCCCTCCGTTGAGTCTACGACCTGATCTAGTTCAGTACCCAAGGGCCCCCGTCCCTTGTTGAAACGCTGAGCAGGTAATAGCCGAGACACTACCCCACCAAGACACAGACACAGACACATACCCAAACCCTAGACCCAGGGGACCCCCTGCCTAGACCCACACCCACACCCACACCCAAGACCCAGGCCCCAGACCCTGACGCCGCCTCCCGCCCCCGCCCCAGACTCCAGACCCCAGACCTCAGGCCCCAGACCCTAGACCTCGACCCAGGGAGACCCCAAAGTTGTTGCGCCACCCGCCCCATGAGCCCCATGCATGCGCCCCATGCACATCACCACTACCCCCCCAAAGCTGCATGCAATCGACAGAGCTGCTCATCAACAATGCAAGCAGAATCGTCCGATTCCGTGCTGTATTCGGGGAGTAGTGTTGCCGTTTGTTGCGTGACTCCAAGGTGTGACCCCATTGGCTGTCTGAAGGACCTTGCGGCCCACGTTCCTCCATCCTATATCTCTTGCTTACTGCTACTGAGGCTGTTTGCGACCCGTTGCGGCCCGGATCGCGTCGGCATCAGCCGCAATCCACACAAAAATAAATAAAACCGTATATCGCAGTGCGTATACCGCCCGCTTTTGACATCCGTGTGTACGGCCGTATATAAACGGATATACGGATATGCGCGATATACGGTTGCCCACAACCCTATGTGTGTGGGTGTGTGGGTGCGTGTGTGTTTCTTCTTGTTGGTGATGGTGGTGGGGATGAGCCACGCCATCAGGGCGCACGCGGCGCACAAACTCCCAACATGCCGGTGTAAGGACCTAGTCCCCTCTCCCCTGCCCCCTCCTCCTCCTCTCCATCCCTTGTCACCCACACGATGCTCATGGATATGACCAAGGCAAAGAACCCCCACGGCACCATGCACACACACACGCACGTGCTCCCACCCCCTCGTTTCACACACACACACACACACACACACACACACACGCGCGCACACGCAGGCTGCTCATGGATATGACCGAGGCAAAGAACCCAGACGGCACCACACATTCACACACACACACACGAACACACACGTGCTACCCCCCCACCCCTCCCTGGTTTCACACAAGCACAAACACATACACACACACACACGCACGCACGCACGCACACGCAGGCTGCTCATGGAGATGGCACAGACAAAGAACCCAGACCGAACCACACACACACACACACACACACACGCACGCACGCACACACACACTCGCAGGCTGCTCATGGAAATGACCAAGGCAAAGAACCCAGACGGCAACTCGACGCCGGATTTAAAACCTCCCAGCACACCCGTGCTCCCACCCCCCTCCTTACACACACACGCAAACACACACACACACACACACACATCAAAGGCGTCCCCAAATGACTGTACAATCGACCAATACGCAGGCTGCTCATGGAGATGACCAAGGCAAAGAACCCAGACGGCAACTCGACGCCGGAGTTCAACGACCCAAAGCTTCCAGACGAGGAGCCCAAGGCCCGCACGGACTCCAAATTCGATGCTGGCGGGTTCAAGGTGCCCGAGGTGCGTGTGTACATATGCAAGGCCACGTTGTAGGATCCCGAGTTTAGGGGCCACCCCTTAGCCAGTTTTTTTTTTTGTAGTGGAGTCACGGGGGTGTCCGGGGGAGGCAAGGAGCCGCATGGGGAATGGGGTCCAAGTTCCGCACGGGCACACGCCCTACCACATTCACAACGCCTGAGGCGGCGCCTGAGGCGTCCCATTCCATGGCGCAGATCAGGCGGCGCCTCAGGCGCTCCGACCGCCTGAGGCGACGCCTGAGGCGCACCCACGATCGCCTCAGGCGTCGCCTTAGGCGTTTTCCAAACCACCTCAGGCGCCCACCACCGCCTGAGGCGCCCACCACCGCCTGAGGCGCGCCCCGGACCGTCTCAGACGTTATGACCGCATTCCATGGCGCGGATCAGACGTTGGGATTTTGATAGGGACGGGCCAAGTTTGACGCCGGCGGGTTCTTGAAAGGCGCTCGAGGTGCGTCATGAAAGGCCTTGTAGGACTGTATGATGGATATCACAGTCGGTCCAGATACATGTTGGAGGCCTCGTAGTGAGATCCTTATTAACGCCTGGGTGCCTTATTAACGGAGCCACAGGGGGGTGAAAGCTGCCAGATGAGGAGCCCAAGGCCCGCACCGACACCAAATTCGACG
>VFSX01000288.1:12500-57500 GCA_016618255.1 Chlamydomonas sp. UWO 241 | reverse complement strand
GACACGCGGCACGCGCCTGCTTTAACTAGCGCCCCCCCCCCCCCCCCCCCACAGGCCGAAGGCGACACTGGCGTGTACTACACACGACACGCGCCCGACTAAACTGCGACGGTGCTCCCTTCTCTTCCCTCCCTCCGACAGGCTCAAGGCGACACTGGCGTGTACTACGACCACGCCGCGCGCCCAATTTAACTGCGACGGCGCCCCCTCTCTTTCCCTCCCACAGGCTCAAGGCGACACCGGCGCGTACTACAACCACGGGGGCTACGACCAGGGCTACGAGTGGCCCAAGGTGCCGGCCGCCCCAGCCGACTAAACTGCGGCGGCGCTCCCCCACCCTCCCTCTTTCCTACAGGCCGAAGGCGACACTGGCGTGTGCTACGACCACCCCGCGCGCCCAATTTAACTGCGACGGCGCCCCCTCTCCCTCCCTCCCACAGGCTCAAGGCGACAACGGTGCGTACTAAGACCACGGGGGCTACGACCAGGACTACGAGTGGCCCGAGGTGCCGGCCGCCCCAGCCGACTAAACTGCGACGGCGCTCCCCCACCCTCCCCCCCCACAGGCTGAAGGCGACACCGGCGCGTACTACAACCACAACACGCACCCGACTTAACTGCGACGGCGCTCCCTTCCCCTTCCTCCCTCCCACAGGCTCAAGGCGACACCGGCGCATACTACGACCACGGGGGCTACGACAACGGCTACGAGTGGCCCGAGGTGCCGGCCGCCCCAGCCGGGCGCCACGAGGACTGGGAGCGCAACCGGCAGGCGGGGTCGCAGGGCGCGCATCCGGAGGCGCAGGTGCAGGGCGGAGGGCACCAGGCGGCGCAGGGCGTCCACCAGGGCGGCGGCGTCGACTGGGCCGCGCACCGCGCGCAGAACCGCGCGCAGCAGGCGCAGCAGGGCCAGGCGCAGCAGGGAGACGGTGGTGGTGGCGGCGTGGCCAACGGGGCCGCCGGCACGGCGGGCTGGCACGGCGGCAGCCACGCCCACGGCGCGCACGCGCAGGCGGACGGGATGCCGGCCGGGCAGGGGCAGGGCGGAGGCCAGGGCCAGCAGGGCGGCCAGGGCGGAGGCCAGGGGCAGGGCCAGCACGTGGGGGTTGGCGTTGGACAGGGGCATGGCGGCCAGGGCCGGCGCGCGCCGGGGCAGCAGCAGCAGGGGCAGCAGCGCCAGTAGTAGGCAGGGGCAGCGCGTGACGGGAGTGGCCCAGCTACGCCCTCAGTGTGGGAGTTATCGGGGTGCTCCGTTACACAGCGAGGGTTTGCGGCCGGCTTAAACGAGCACACGCGGGGCGGTCGGTGAACTCACTACGATGGCCGCCTAGAGCTAGATCCCGCGATCACCGCTCGCGCTTTTCTAAATGTGTTGTACTAGGACTCTCAGAAGCCCAGCCGAGAGTAGCTGCTCTGCAGGCGCCAGCTTCCCAACGTAGACCGAGTAGTAGAGCGTCCCTCTGCGTGTGTTGAGCGTGCGTTGCTTATGACTGGCCTTGCTCGGCCTGTCAGAGATGTGACAGTCCGAGCAAGGCCAGTCACATTGCTGCCCAAGCGACCTTGACCCCCTCCGCCCGGCCTACCCATCACAGCACACTAGAGCCGAACTCCCTACTCCTGGCTGTGCCCGCTGCCTGTCTCACGACGGACACAAACCCAGGCCCCCTCTTGTCTGCCTCTGTAACGCGTCAGCATCCGTTCACAGCTTCATGCAGCCGTACCCAGAGAAGTAGGGCCATCTTCTCCTCTGGTGTCCTGTCCTACCGAATGCTGCCGGCCGCTACTTAGTCTAGAACCCAAAGCCCCCCTCCTTTCTACTCTGCTGCGGCAGCTTCCTCAGGGTGTCCTCATCCAGAGTCACGCCCACTGCTATCGGCCAACCAACTCTCGGTGCTGTCGCTGTCGATCTGATCGGGAACACCGTAACCCGGAGCCCCCTCCTATCTACTCCTGCGGCGCGGCAGCCTCCTCCAACAGATTCCTCGGATTGTCCTCATCCAGAGTCACGCCCACTGCTACCGGCCAACCAAATCTCAGTTCTATCGATCTGATCGGGTACGGGGCTTGATTAACGGAGGCGCGTTCTCGTCGCCGGGCCCTGGACCCAGCAATGCGGCGCTGCTGGTGACGAGGATCTCCGTGCCGCTGACGAGCGGGGTAAAATACGACTGGCCCGGCTCCTGCTAGACTGCCCCTTGGTGGAACACTTCGGGAGCGGCTTGCCCGGCGCTGCCATGGCTTGGCGAGTAGCCGCGGCGCTGCCGCGGCCCGTGCTGGGAGACGGCCCTTATCCTCCCCCCATGCAGGACGCCATGCGGCACCGATCTCGACGAGTTGATCGACGAGCGGAGGAGCTGGCGCCCGTCAATGCATGCTGGCCCGTCAATGCATGCTGGGCATTGGTCAAGATGGCTGCCCGTGGAGGCGGGCTACCATCACGGCTTCGGCGGTGGCGACCGCCGAGGCAACACAGAGTAAATCCGCTTCACCAATCGCAGCGTCCGTCACCGCGCTCATCCTCGGGGTCGCTCGTCTGCCGGTGACTGGCGTTGGAAGGTCTTCAGGCAGCCTCCATGACAACTCTGTCGTCCATGCACCCCTGGAGGGTGGGACCTGGCCATGCATGAGGCATGGGGCGCCGGCTGAGCCCCATGCAAACGAGAGCTGGACAGCCATGCACTGCCAGGCGGGGACCGTTCCAGTCAGCGCCAGTCGGCTCTGCCGGCTTGACTGGCCACAAGGCCACTACTGTGACCCTGAGGAAGGTCCTCTCCTAATGCTCCTTGCCAGACATGTCTCTCAGAGACCGCTGTTTGGGGTAGTCTAGCCGGCGGGAGCGGAAGTCTATCGGCCGGGCGCCAGCGGTACTCTAGTACTTAAGTGTGCTGGAGTATCGGCGGGTGTCTCTAGTAGAAGAGTAGCCTGCTTAGCTGGAAACCCCGTGATACTGTTACTGATCGGGTACACCGGAACGCGGAGCCCCCTCCTATTCTACTCCTTCGGCGCGGCAGCCTCCTCCAGCAGCTTCCTTAGGTTGTCCTGAGAGAGGCACGCCCACCGCTACTGGCCAACCAACTCTCGATGCTATTGATCTGATCGGAAACAATGTAACCCGGAGCCCCCTCGTATCTACTCCTGCGGCGCGGCAGCCTCCTCGAGCAGCTTTCTCAGGGTGGCCCTATCCAGAGTCATGCCCACTGCTACCGGCCATCCTCATCCAGCGCCACGCCCACTGCTACTGCTGCCAACCAACTCTCGGTGCTGTCGGCAAACCAACTACCGGTGCTATCGATCTGATCGGGTACACCGGAACCCGGAGCCCCCTCCGGTCTACTCCTGCGGTGCGGCAGCCTCCTCGAGCAGCTTCCTCAGCGTGTCCTCGTCCAGGGGCACGTACAGCACCTCGCGCTGTTCCCCACCGTCCAGTGCTGCCATGCGCTCGGCGACGAGCTCGTGGTCGTGGAACTCGGCGAGGAAGCCGCGCAGCGCCTGCAGGGTGTGGATAATGTGTGGGAAGTTTGTGGACCAACCGTGGACCTCCCAACTATTGCAGTTTTGTGTGGGGGTGGGGGCGTCTCCGCCAACGTCACCGCCAAAGTCGAGAATTTGGCAGGGGTCAAGATTGCAGTCAACTCTCGATCCGTACCGTGATCTGTACCAACAAAATAAAAGCCCACCTGCTCGTTCAACGCCAGCCAGCGCTCGCGGCACATGCGGAACAGAGCACGGGGCCACAACCCGGGGCTGACCAAGCAACACAAGGGCCCCCTCTGAGTCTACATGCGGCGTGTCCACATGCGGCATGCATGCGACGGAGCGAACCTATCTGCTCGTTCGACACCAGCCAGCGCTCGCGACACATGCGGAACAGCACGGGGACGGCCGGCCAAACACAAGCGCCCCCTCTGGGTCTACATGCAAAGTGCCGTGCCAACGCAACGAAACAAGCCCACCTGCTTGTTTGACACGAGCCAGCGCTCGCGGCACATGCAGAACAGGCACGGGGCCACAGCCCGAGGCTGTCCAAGCAACACAAGGAGTCTACATGCGGCGTGCCGTGCCCGCGTGACGAAACAAACACACCTGCTCGTTCGACACCAGCCAGCGCTCGCAACACATGCGGAAGAGCACGGGGACGGCTGACCAAACAACGGGGCCCCTTTGGGTCGACATGCGTGTCGTGCCCATTCAGCAAAATCACAATCAATCAATCAATCAACCAACCAACCAATCAATCAATCAATCAGCCCACCTGCTCGTTCGAAACCAGCCAGCGCTCGCGGCACATGCGGAAGAGCACGGGGAAGGTGACACCTGGCGAGGCTGGGTCATCCAGCTGGGTCTCTGCCAGAACGCGGAAGACAGCCTGGGCGGTGGGTATGGGCGGGGGAGTGTAGGCGGTGGTGTGGGAAGTGTGGGAGGTGGTGTGGACGAGGAAGGTGTGACGTCCAGCTCATGGGGGTGCCCTAGATTGCACACCTGCGCGTTTGGCGCCATCGAGCCGAGCGCCGTCGACGCGCCCCTGCGGCGCGTCTTTTCCCCCTCCCTCGGCTGCACACACGTGCTTCAACGCTAATCAGCAGTGCGTTGCCACCCATCCACCCACCCACACAAACCTGCGCGTTGGGTGCCATCGAGCCGAGCGCGGTCGACGCGCCCCTGCGACTCGTCTCTTCCCCCTCCCTCAGCCGCACACACGCGCTCATACGTTAGTCGGTGTAAAGCCACCCATCCACACATACACCTGTGCGTTTGGCGCCATCAACCGGAGCGCCGTCAACGCGCCCCTCCTGCTCGGCTGGTGGACGCACGCTGCACACACGCGCTCATACACGAATACGTGTATTGCCATCCATCCACCCACCCACACCCACCTGCGCATTGGGCGCCATGGAGCCGAGCGCGGTCGACGCGCCCCTGCGGCTCGTCTCGTGGAAGCACGCAGCGAGCACCGACGGCGCGTCGAGCGTCTCGGCCACGTACGGGGCAAACGTGGTGGCCTCGGCTGCCAGCCAGTTGAAGCGCGCGCGGACCTGCCACAAGGGTGGTGGTGGAGGGTCATGCAGACGGGGTGACATCTTGGCGGTTGGCGCCACCCCCAGAGGCCGCCCGTTGCGTGCAGGGCACGTGTGCGGGGAAAAAGTGGTGGCCGCAGCTGCCAGCCAGTTGAAGCGCGCGCGGACCTGCGTTTGTTGGGTAGGTGGGGGGTAGTAGGGGTGGGGTGGGAGGTTGAGAGGCGGGTGCGAGGTCCGTCTCAGCGTGTCAGCTCCCCCCCCCCCTCTTGAGCCGTACAGGGCAAACGTGGTGGCCTCGTCAGCGAGCCAGGTGAAGCGCGCGCGGACCTGCGTTCGTTGGGGGTGGAATGTCTGTGTGTGTGGGGGGGCAGTAGGGGTGTGTTTGGGGGGGTGAGAGGCGGGTGGGGGGGCCGTCTCAGCGTGTTATCTCCCCCCCTCCCCTCTGAGCCGTACGGAGCAAACGTGGTGGCCTCTGCTGCGAGCCAGTTGAAGGCGCGCGGACCTCTGTTCATTGGGGGTGGTGTGTGTGTGTGTGAGGGGGGGGGGGGGCAGTAGGGGTGTGTTTGGGGGGTGAGAGGCGGGGGGGGGGGGGGGCGTCTCAGCGCGTTAGCTCCCCCCCCCCTCTGAGCCGTACGAAGCAAACGTGGTGGCCTCTGCGAGCCAATTGAAAGCGCGGCGTTGGGGGGTGTGTGTGTGACCGAAGTTCTTGTGTTAGTGTGCTGCGAGCCAGTTGAAGGCGCGCAGACCTCGGTTCGTTGGGGGTGGTGTGTGTGTGTGTGGGGGGGGGGGCAGTAGGTGTGTGTTTGGGGGGGTGAGGCGGGGGGGGGGCCGTCTCAGCGTGTTAGCTCCCCCCCCCCTCTTGAGCCGTACAGGGCAAACGTGGTGGCCTCGTCAGCGAGCCAGGTGAAGCGCGCGCGGACCTGCGTTCGTTGGGGGTGGTGTCTGTGTGTGTGGGGGGGCAGTAGGGGTGTGTTTGGGGGGGTGAGAGGCGGGTGGGGGGGCCGTCTCAGCGTGTTAGCTCCCCCCCCCCTCTGTGCCGTACGGAGCAAACGTGGTGGCCTCTGCTGCAAGCCAGTTGAAGGCGCGCGGACCTGCCCTAAGGGTGGTGGATACAGCAGCCGGAGTGTGACAGCCTCTCAGAGGGTTGTCTTGCGTCGGGCGGTGGCGCCACCTCCAAGCCCACCCCTTGGGCGTTCAAAGCACAACACAGCGGGAGCGCCTGAGCCCGAAGTAAAAACATAAGGCCCAGAAGCAAACGCGAAAGCCAGCGAGCCCCCACAGTCCCCCATTGAGTGCACAGCATGTCTGTGGCCGCACACTGTGGCCCGACACAGCGGCCAGACAAGTGTGGCCGGAGGTGTGTTCAAATGTGTGGGCAGTTCACACCTTTGCGTCCCACAGCAGCGGCGCGTTGATGTGGTCGCACGACGCCACGAGGTGGATGCCAGCGCACGCAGACAGCTCAGCGAGCAGCGCCTGCGTGGAGGAGGGATTCGAGCGTGCGTGAGAGATTGAGAGAGAGAGAGGGAGAGGGAGGGAGACAGAAGATAGAGAGGAGAGAGAGGGAGAGAGAGGCTGAGTGTGCACGCACAACGCACAACTAGGCCCACCCACCTGCTCCCCTGCCGCGCGCAGCCCAGGCCCGTCCACGTTGTGCAGCACGACGTACACCCGGCGCCCCTCGGCGACGAGCTTCTCCTGGCGGATCGCGGCGAGCACCTCGTGCGTGCTCCAGCCCCTGTGACGAGGTACGCGTGTGTGCGTGTGAGTGTGTGTGCGTGTGTTGAAGGGGCAGGGGCGGCGACTATGGGAGTTGCTGGCGGATCGCGGCGAGCATAGCTGTCGTGCGTGCTCCAGCCCCTGAGAGGATGAGAGGGGGTTGGGGCGTTGAACTGTAGACCATCATGGCGTGGGTGTGAAGGCGTGCTGGGGGGTGGGGTGAGGGCGCGGTTTGTGGGCGGTGACCGCCCCCCTTCTCGCCCCCGGCCTCACTTGACGCCGTAGCCCACCGCGGCCGACGTGTGCGCGGCTGGTGGGGATGGCGTGTCGTGTGTGCATGTGTGCCTCTCTCTTTCTCTCTCTCTCTCTTTTCTCTTGTTTTGTGTGTGCTCTCTCTGTGGCACGGTGTGTTTGCATTGCATGGCACACACACACGCATGCACACACTCCCGGCCTCACTTGACGCTGTAGCCCACCGCGACAGACGCGTGCGCGGCCGGTGGGGATGGTGTGTCGTGTGTCCTGTCTCTCTCTCTCTCTCTCTCTGTGCCAACGTGTGTTTGCATTGCTTGCCCCCTCCCCCCCTCCGCGGCCTCACTTGACGCTGTAGCCCACCGCGGCCGATGCAGCCGCATGCGCGACCGGGGTAGTGTGTAGTGTGTGCATGTGTCTTTCTGTCCTTGTCTCTTTCTCTCTTTGTGTGTGCCACCAGTGCCGCAGTGTGTCGGCGTTGCGTGCCCCCCCCCCGGGGCCTCACTTGACGCTGTAGCCCACCGCAACCGACGCAGCCGCGTGCGCGACCTGCTTCGCGCCCACGCCCGGGTTGAAACCGTTGACGGCGACGACGGCGCCGTCGGTGAGAACGGTCCTACGGGAGTTGGGGAGTTCGGGTGGAGTTTGGGTGAGGGCTCAGGGAAGGGTTCCTTCTGGTAGGGGGGGGGCTAGAGTGTGTGTGGTGTGTGTGGGGTGGTGTGTGCGTGTGTCTGGAAGAGGGTGGGTGGGGGGGTGAGACCGATGCCGGCAACGACGGCGCCGTCGGTGAGAACGGTCGTACGGGAGTTAGGGAGTTTGGGTGGAGTTTGGGTGAGGGCTCAGGGAAGGGTTCCTTCTTGTAGGGGGGGGGCTAGAGTGTGCGTGGGGTGTGTGTGTGGTGGTGTGTGTGTGTGTCTGGAAGAGGGTGGGTGGGGGGGTGAGACCGATGCCGGCAACGACGGCGCCGTCGGTGAGAACGGTCGTACGGGAGTTGGAGAGTCTTTGCATTGGAGGGGTTGGGGGTGGGTTCAGGAAAGGACAGGGTTTCCTTCTAGGTGGCGAGTGGTCCACGCCGTCTACAATTTGTGTTGGAATTCGGGTGGGCTGACGGGGCTCCTAGGGCTCACCTTGTGGGCGACTTAAGCAGCGCGCGCTTGGATCAATGATCCTTGGGAAGGATTTAGCAATTAATTGTTATTCCGCTTGTTCCCGGCTTCTTCCCGCCACAATTAATTTCCCCCCCCAAGTGGAAAAGCGGAAAAGCGGAATACCGTGCAGGGCCTGTGCCTTCGCGAGTAAGTATTGTTTTGGACACCCCCGCGAAGCTGAAAACGATTAAAATCTCGTTAAATCGCGAGTTGGGGCGTCAAGTTGACCGAAATCGTCAAAATTACCTTCGCGGAGCGATGAAACAATCATTTTTCGACCCCCCTGCGAAGGCTCAGGCCCTGTACGGTACCCTACAAAGCAATTAATAAAAATTCCGCTCCGAGCGTATACTGCGATAGCAAGGATCACTGGCTTGGATCCAACGTTTCACAGCAGCAGGGGCAGTGAGGAGAGGCTGGGCAGTCCGGAGCCCTAAGCCCCTCAAGCTTGAAAACCTTGACTCTTAAACCCTAAACCAGGGCCCACCTAGCGAACGACTCCAGGATTGCGCGCTTGGATCCAAAGCCGTACAGCAGCAGCGAGTAGTCCTGCCGCAGCTGGAATCGCCACTTGGGGAACTGGGGGCGTGTGTGTGTACGTGTGTGTGTGTGTGCACGTGTGGGTGTGCGCACGCGCGCGTGTGTGTGTGTGTGTGTGTGTTTGGGGGATGATGGGTTGATCATGATGGGGGGGGGAGGGAGGGAGAGCCGCAGCTGGAATCGCCACTTGGGGAACTGGGGGCGTGCGCGTGTGTGTGTGTGTGTGTGTGGGGGGGGGGTGTTTGGGGGATGATGTGTGCGTGTGTGGGAGGGGGGGCCGCAGCTGGGAGCACCACCTCGGCAACTGGGGACACGCGCACGTGTTTGTGTGTGTGTGTTTTGGGAATGATGGGCTGATGTTGATGGGCGGGGGGGGGGCGCAGCTGGAAGCTCCACGTGGGGTCGTGGGGGGGGGGGGGGGGGGAGATCCACTCTCTCACACACAGGCACAAACACACTTTCTTGCACACGCACACCTGGGATACGATGGTGTGTGTGGGTGCGCGCGAGAGGGGCGGGGTTGGTGGGGGCTCGCGAGAGGAGGGGTGGAGCTTCAATCACATACTCTCACTAACTTTGACACCCTTTCTCACTCACACACACTCCCTCTCTGACACTCCCTCCTGCACAAGCACACTCTGACACACCACACACACACATATGAAGTGCGGGGGAAAAGATGAGACAGGTGGACGGGGGGTCTCAAGAGAGTGGATACAGTCTCAAACACACACACAAACTAAAACTCTCACACCCAAAACACGCCATCTCACGGATAGCGCAGTCTATACCCAACACACTTCCACACTCGCTCACACACACTCTCCCTCACACACACTCCCTCTCTGACACTCTCTCCCGCACACGCACACTCTCTCACACACCCCACACACACATGGGAAGTTAGGGGGAAAAGAGGAGACAGGCGGAGGTGGGGTTTCAAGAGAGGATGGGTACAGTCTCAAACACACACACAAACTAAAACTCTCACCCCCAAAACACGCCATCTCAGTCACGCACACACTCTCCCATGCACATACTCTCTCCCACACTCCCACGCACACTCACACACACACCACACACCTGTGACGTGAGGCGCGCAAGCGCGCATGCCTTCTCGTCCGCAGACTTTGTGTGCGGGCGCGCGCGCACAAGGCGCTTGAGCTCCTGGGGTGGGAGTGGGGTGGGGTGGGGTGGAGAGGCGCGGGTGTTGGGTGTGTGTGTGTGTGGTGGGGGGGGGGGGCATGAGGCCCTCGAACTCAAGTGCGTGTGTGTGTGTGCGTGCGTGCGTGTGTTCGCGTGTGCGGTACTTAGCGCTTTAGCTGATCCTGTGTGCGCATGCGTGTTTGTGCGTGTTTGTGCGTGTTTGTGCAGCCACACACCAGGCATGGCATGGCATAAGAGCTCGTGTGGAGAAGGCGAGGCTGCGGGGCACGCCCGGGCTTGTGCCCAGGCCACTCTCACACACACACACACACAAACACACACACAAACACACACAAACAAACACACACAAACACAAACACACACACACACACACACGCACCTGCTCGTCCAGCCGCCCGGCGATGAGCTCGATGACCGAGCGCTTGCGGCCGCCGGCCGCCGCGCCCCCCTCCTCCTCGTCCTCGTCCTCCTCCTCCTCCTCCTCCTCAGACGCACTCTCCTCCATCGGTGCCGCCACCACTGCGGCCGCTTGCTTGCCCTTGCCCTTGGCAGCTGCCGCCGCTTGGCCACGGCGAGACACGACCAGCGCCGGCGCCGCCGCGCCACGCCCACGAGCTTTGCCCCCTCCGCGCGCAGCCGCCGCGGGCGTCCGCGCCGCCTCCTCCTCCGAACCGCTCTCCTCCTCGCCCTCGCTGCTGCCGATCTCAATCACGGCCGCGGCTCGCGCGGTGCTGCGGGACCGCGCGCGCGGCTGCGGCTGTGGCTGCTGCTGCGGCTGCTTCGCCGGCACGCGTCCACTCCTCCTCGCCGGCGCCTGCTCCTCCTCCTCGGAGGACTCGCCCTCGGACGCGCCCACTGCGTCGTCGTACTGCGGCACGGGCTTCCTGGTTGCGCGTGCCGAGCCTCTGCCGGCCGCCTTGGCTGGCGCGGGCGCGGCCGCCCGCCCGGTGCGCCCGCCGCGTGCCGCTGCCGCGCCCCCCATTTGCTCGCTGCCGCTGCTGCTGCACTCGTCGCCGTCATGCGCCCTGCCCTTGCTGCGGGACGCACGCACCGGCCTGGCCGGCTGCCCTGCAGCTGTGCAGAGAGGGGGGCACGTGTTGGGTCGACTGCCGTGCCACACAACCGTTGTGCGCGTGCGTGCATGCACGCGCACACAGCGCCTGCCTTTCTCCGTCTGCTGCCCCATCCAAGGGGGGCGGCGCCCATGCATGCGGAGGTCGCTGCATGTGGCCAGTGCTGCTTGAGAGCAGTGTGCACCTGTGCATGCTCCGTGCATGAGGGTGCATGCAGCCCCACCTTGGACCCCCTTCACATCCGCAGCAGACGTGGATGCCTTGGCGCCCTTCATCCCGTCCTGATGGACGCATCGTGGGGGTGACAAGGGTAAGAAGGGGGCGAGGGGCGAAGCGAAGCTTTGAAGCAAGCACTGGTTTAAAAACACTGTCCCCTCTCTCACCGCGGCCGCCGAGGCACCGCCTCCGGCGTCTCCAGCTGCTCTCCCACGGCGCGTGGGGAGCATGGCTGCGCTAACTGGGGGACGGGCGGACTCTCCCCGATTTGAATGCATGAGGGTGTGACCCACTTGCCGTTACTTCGCCTCAAGTACGGATTTGGGCGTGACAGCCAGTCCGCCCACAACAGCAGTGTCACAGCGTCACAGCAAGCGTCCTTGTCCTCCGCCACGGCATGCCCAGCGGCTGAGGAGGAGGGAGGCCATCTGGGAACACCTTGACTCTGGGCGAACAGCGACAGCCATGAGGCTGCAGAGCCCGTGTAGCGCGGGCACGAGCGCGAGCGTCCGCTCGCGCGTCTTGCCGGTGAGTACGCCTGCCAACGCAGGCACCTGCGCCGAACGTTGACGCGGCTTCTGGCCCCATGCATGCACTCCGTGACACCCTCTCACTCAGCTCGGCGTGCCGCAGGTGGGTGGCTCGCGCCGCAAGGTGGTAGCAGCCAGCGTCACGGAGGAGGGCAGCGCGCTGGGCGTCAAGGAGCGGTGGCAGCGCATACAGGACGGGGAGGATGACCTGGAGATTGCAAATCTCGACGGCATGGGCATGGGCATGGGCCGGACCGGCAGCGCGGAGCAGCTCCAGCTGGACAGGGCCTCGGCGCGCCGCACCCGCATGCAGCGCGACCTCCTGGAGATAAAGGCGCAGGAGCCTGAGGCGCACAGCGACCCTGAGACGACCTCGGGACTGGCGGACGCGCTGCCGGCGCCGAGGGTGTCTCTCGTTTCGCGGGTCGTGAGCGCGCTCGCCGGCCAAGAGCACCGGGTGCAGCACCTGTGGAGCGCCGTGGTGAAAATCGGCGCGGCGGCTGTGGGCGCGGTCTTCTTCTCGCCTGAGCAGATGCGGCGACGGCTGGTCCGGGCGCGCTCGGGCGAGGAGCGTGCTCGTCGTGCAGCTGGCGCGCTCGCGACGCTGCCCGGCATTCTCGCCGCAGCAGTCGCTACGACAGAGGCAGAGGCCAACGCGCTGCGGGACCGGGCAGATGCAAAGGCAGCCAAGGCGGCAAAGGAGGGCGAGGTGGAAGCTGCGCAGCGCGGCTTGCTGTCGCCGGCGGGCGCGATGCGCTCGCGCCTGCAGGTGCGTCCGCCCCTGCTGCAGCACACACCCCTGCGGTTGCTCGCATGCACGCTGCTCACACCATCATTCCGATGGGCGTTGTGAGTAGAGAGAGGGATTATCGAGGTGTCCATGTGATACAGCTTAGGAGGGAGGGGCTAGCTACCTGCCATCTCTGGAAGGCTCGACGAGCGCCGCAGGGCCCCTGCCTGCCCTCTCCAACAGGCACAGCCTCACCTTCAACCACCCATCGCGGTGCTGTGCAGGTCGTTCTCGTGTCGGACCGCTCTGGCGTCGACATGCCCACGCTGCTCAGGCTGAAGACGGACCTGGCCGACGCTGCTTCGGCTGACAATCGCAGCCTTGCCGACGTGGAGCTGCAGGTCAGTTGGTACAAGAATGTGTATCATGGGGAGTGGTGCTGGGGCAGCACACCTCGCTTGGGTTGGGAGCACACCTCCCTTGGGGCGTGGAGCTGCAGTTCAGTTTGTAGAAGGATGTGTTTATGTTGTTGGGGCAGTACTCCTCCCTTGGGACCGCGCTCCACCCTTGGGGATGGGGCCGAAGCCGCGTCGGCTGATGGGCGCAGCCTCTCAGAGGTAGATTTGCAGGTCAGTTGGTAGAAGGATGTGTATAGTGGGGAGTGGAGTTCGGGGAGTGGTGTTGGGGCAGCGCACCTCCCTTGCGGCGGTGCTCCACCCTTGGGGATGGGGCCGAAGCCGCGTCCGCTGACAGGCGCAGCCTCTCAGAGGTAGATTTTCAGGTCGGTAGAAGGATGTGTGTACTTGGGAGTGGTGTTGAGGCAGCGCACCTCCCTTAGGGCGGCGCTCCACCGTTGGGGATTGGGCCGAAACCGCGGCGGCTGGCGGCCGCGGCCTCGCCGACGTGGAGGTGCAGTCGAGTGGGTGCCGCGGCACTGCGAACCAGGGTTTTGGAGCCTCTGATTGAAAGAAGCCGACATCAGTCGGGAGTGGGGCTCCAGAGTGTGGCACCACCTGCCCGCGAATCCTGTCGTTGTCACGGGGAGTGGGCTCCCGAGTTTTGTGGCGTCCCTGCTTGCCGCAGGTGTCGTCCACGCGGCCCAGCGGCCGGCCGCTCAACCTCACGCTGCCGCTCGCTGCCATCGCTGACGAGAGCCAACTGCGTGACGCCGACGACTACGTTTGGGAGGTCAGTATCAGAGAGAGGGAGAGGGAGGGAGACAGTGAGGGAGGGAGCGTGGGCGTGTCAGCCCGCGTACAGACACCCACCACCACCACCACCACAGTGCACAAGACCACTCACAATACGTGAACGCCACACACACACACACGCACGCAGGCGCTACGCCCACCGCCTCACACATGAGCTGCACGTGCTTGTCTGTGATGGATTGCGCGCGTGCACGTGCGTGCACACACACACACACACACACACTTGCGCGAGCAGGACCACTCGGAAACAGCCAAGTGCGTCGTATCCGCCGCCGCCGCCGACACAGCAGCCGCCGCGATCGACGCAGCCGAGGCAGCACAGGTGCAGGAGCCCACCACCACCAACACCAACAACACTGGAGGGGGGCGATTGTGCACGGCCAGATGGCTGGGCAGCTCTGGCGCCCTCAAGTTTGTTGACTTCCCCTTTCGTAACACGCCCCGCCTCCCTCTACACCCATACCACACCGAGCCCTCTCACACACACCACAAGGCCGTAAATCCCGCCCTGGCCGTCTCCCACCGGGACATAGCTGCGTGCACCAACCCTTGACGCTCAAGCCCTAAGCACTGGACCTGCAGACCTTCGACCCTCGACCCTCACCCGTCCCCTCATCCCCTCCCGGGCCGCAGCTCGTCGTCAAAGCCGCTGCCGACTCTGCGGCGGCGGCCGCCGACGCTGCGAACGCACTCGCGGCAGCGGCGCGGGACGACAACGAGTCCGCCGTCGCAAGCGGCATCAGCAACGGCAGCATCGTGTGCGTCGACGCCGCTGCTGCCGCCCCGGAGGATGACGCGATGGGCGGGGGCGTCGAGGGGGACAAGGGCGTCGGGATGCCGCCGCTGCCGAACATCGGCTACCTTGACGCGGTGCTGCTGGTGGCAGAGCCGCGCGAGGGCGAGGTCAGTGTTATGTCGCGCTTGCTTCAATCCCCTCGCAATACCAACGGGTTTTAATCAACTAATCAACTGGCCGCCGGTCACGGTGTTGTTCGTGGCGGCGCCGCGCGAGGGCTAGGCCAGTGTGATGGCACCTCAAACAAGTGCGATGTCATTCACAACCAGTTAGGCTTCAGTCCCACGCACAGGCACCCACACGCACAACTCCTGTCACGAGTAGGAACACAGATACGCACACATACACACACACAAACATCCCACCATCCTGTTGCGTGCACATGCACACGCAACGAGCGCAGGCCAGCTCTCCATCAAAGCGCGCCGTATGGTACACCCGGCTGGCAGACGCGGCTGGGAGCCTAAAGGAGAAGGGCTTCACACACGTGGTGCTTCCCGCACACGCGCTGCTGCCGCAGACGGCCGCCCCTCATGAGGTGTGTGTGTGTGTGTGTTTTGCTTGTCTCTCTATCCGGATCACTGTCTGTGTGTATGTTCGTGCGCGCTCTGAAAAGTGGTGCTGCCCATAAGATAGGCTGTCTCTGGCCATCGATGCAGGGGATTCCGGTTGAAGGCGGGCGACCAACCGTGCAACACAGACCCACCCACCCACACACACACGTGCACACACACGCACACATACATACGCGCACGCGCACGCAGGTCGACGCCGAGACGTGCACCCTGAGGTCTGCATGCGTGGCGCTGCAACACACACACACACACACACGCGCGCACCCACACGCACACGCACGCACACGCAGGTCGAGGCCGAGGCGCGCACCCTGAGGTCTGCGTGCGCGGCGCTGCGTGCGGCTGGGCTGGTCCCCGTCTCTGCCATCCCACTGGCTGGTGAGCAGCAGCCGCACGTGTGTGTGTGTGTGTGTGTGTGTGTGTGTGTGTGTGTCCCCTGGCAGCCTGGTGAGGACGCGCATTTCCCCCACACCCCACGCCACAAAGACGCCACATCAGCGCCCTCCTCACACCTCCCTCCCAACACACACCACAACAGACGCCACATCGGCGCCTCCCCCCCCACACACACCCCGCAACAGACGCCACATCAGCGCCGTCCGAGGGCGCACTCGGCCGCCTGCACGGCTGGCTCGGCTTTGGGGGGTGGTCGCTCTCTGGCGCACGGCCGCGCGATAGCCCGCAGCAGCACCACCCGGCATCCCTACAGGTGGGACCAGTGCCTCCTGGATAGCTTCTGGTGGATTTATATCTAACCGCCAGATGCCAGCCAGAGGCACCGTTTTTTTTTCTTAAAAACAAATCGTGTCGTCAATTCCAATTTCCGGCGTCCAACTTGCCTGCGGCCAATCTTTCTGTACCGCCTCAATGCTGCCGACGGCGGCGTAACGCCTCTTCCAGGAAGCACTGGGTGGGACCAGTGACCCCCCCGCTACCAGTACACCACTCGCGGCCAGATTTCCTATTTCCCAGAAGAATAAAACCTTACACTTGATGGGCGGCGGGGGGCGGGTGGGGGAGGAAAGCTCTCGCCAAGAGCAGCAGCCTGATGCGCCAGCCCAAATCGGCCAATCTCAACCCGAAGGTGCACTTTATCTGGTTGCGGGTTGGCTAACGGAAACGCTACACAGCTCCCTGTGCTCCACCTCACAGACACCGCGCCACGCACGCCACCACGCACACGTGCACTCACAGCATAGCCGAGCGGATTCAGATTCTGCAGACACAAGTCAGAGGAGGCACTCACACGCGCACACCAATGGTTTCGTTGTCGGCGTTTGGGGCCAGGGAGCGGTAGTCTATCGGCCGGGAGCCGGCGGTACTCTAGTACTTAAGTGTGCTGGAGTATCGGCGGGTGTCTCAAGTAGAAGAATAGCCTGCTTAGCTGGAAACCCCGTGTTACTGGGGCCGGGTTTGGGAGCCATACAGCCGAATTTTCAGTCAAATTGCAGTCAAACGCCTCCAGAGAATCATTTGAAACTACTGAAAACAGAATCACTGGTTCACACTCTGCACACATGCAGAGGCGCACAACCTCACTGCATGGCCGGGCGCAGTCAGTTCCCACAAGTATGTAGGGGCACCTCTGTTGATACTCACGCACACACGCTCTGCGCGCATGCAGGCGCTCGTCGCAAACACCGTCGGGCTCGACGCGGTGTCGGTGGGCGAGGGAGACGGGCAGGTGTGGATGTGTGTGTGTGTGTGTGTGTGCGTGCGTGTGTGTGTGTGTGCGTGTGTGTGCGCGTGTGAGTGTGCGTGTGTGTATGTGCGTGTGTTCGTGCGTGTGTGTGCGCGTGTTTATGCGTGTGTGCGCGCGTGATTGTGCGCGTGGGTTTGTGTGCGTGTGCGAGTGTTTTTGTGCGTGTGCGTGCATGTGTTCGTGCGTGTGTGCGCGCATGCGAGCGCTCGCCCCGTCCCACCAATTGTACCACCACGACCACCGGCACCAAGTCAGAATCCCACTCAATCTCTGTGCGTCGCCGCTCCCTCCACCTCACACCCCCGCAGCTCGGCTGGGGTGCAGGCACGTCTTTTTTGCGGTGTTGGTCGCACCGAGCCCCCCCCCCCACACACACACACACTTGCGCCGCCGCCGCGCCGCCCCTGCCAAGGCACAATCTTGCACACAATGTGTACTATCCTGCACACTACGTGGCGGTTGAGGGTTTACCCTACACCGTAGGGTAAACCCTAAACCGCCACGTCGTATGCGGTAGGGTTTAGGGTTCACCCGCGCCGCTGCCGCCAAGGCACAATCCCACGCAATCTCTGTGCGCCGCCGCTCCCTCCACCCCGCACGCAGCTCGGCTGGGACGCAGGCGCGGTGTGGGACGCGCCGGCGGCGCTCTCGCGCACGCAGGTGTGGGGGGCGGGTGGTGTGTGGGGTGGAAGTCTGGAAGCACGCACGCTCACGCGAATGCCCTGCCCCATGCCCCCCCCCCCCCCCCCCCCTCCACACACCGACACACACGCACGCAGGGCACCTGCCGCCAGGCCTTGCGCAACTGGATCGACACGCACCTTCTCTCAACACACACGCACACACACACACGCAGGACACCTGCAGACAGACACACACACACACACCCCACACACACACATGCACGCAGGACACCTGCCGCCAGGCCCTGTGTGACTAGATCGACGCGCACCTTCTTTCACCCCCGACACACACAACACACACACACACACACACACACACGCAGGACACCTGCCGCCAGGCCCCCCCCCCCCCCACACACATACGCAGGACACCTGCCGCCAGGCCCTGTGCAACTGGATCGAGGCCCACCTTCTCTCCCCCACACACACACGCACACGCACGCAGTTGACCTGCCGCCAGGCCCACAAACACCCCACGCACACACACGCACACACGCACACACACGCAGGACACCTGCCGCCAGGCCCTGTGTGACTGGGTCGACGCGCACCACTCGTCGGCTGCGGCGCGCGACGTTCCGACCGCTGCTCTGCTGCGGCGCGCGGCCGCGACGAGCAAGTGGTCCCTCATGAGCGATGCGCGCGGGAAGGTGTGTGTGTGTGTGCGCGTGTGTGTGTGTGTGTGTGTGTCGGTCCATGCATGCATGCGCCAATTGATCAAGCCATGCGCCGCTGCTGCGGCGCGCGGCCGCGACGAGCAAGTGGGGCCCTGATGAGCGGCGTGTGGGGGGAGGTGCGTGCGTGTGTGTCAGTCTATATGCATGCACGCGCGCATGCATGCGTCAGTCCATGTGCATGCATGCGTCATTTCATCCAGACAGCCATGCGCTGCTGCGGCACGCGGCCGCGACGAGCAAGTGGTCCCTGATGAGCGACGCGCGGGGGAAGGTGTGTGTGTGTGCGTGTATGTGTCAGTCCATGTGCATGCACACATGCGTGCACGCGTCAATTGATCCAGCCATACCCTGCTGCGGCGCGCGGCCGCGACGAGGAGGTGGTCCCTGATGAGCGACGCGTGGGGGAGATGTGTGTGTGTGTGTGTGTGTCGGTCCATGCATGCACGCGTCAATGAATCAAGCCCGCCATGCGCTGGTGCGGGGCGCGCGGCCGCGACGAGGAAGTGGTCCCTGAGCGACGCGTGGGGGACCCACACACACACACACACAAAGTGTGTGTGTGTGTGTGCGTGCACGTGCCAATTGATGCCGAACAACGCCAATGCCGATTGTCCATCCGTGTACTCCCGACCCTGCATCATTCCTGCATCATTCCTGCACCATAGATCCATGGATCGCTGACCAATCACACACACATACACACACACACACACACACCAGGGCCGCCAAGGTGCCCCGCTTCATCCTGGCATCCGCATCCTCGCACACATACACACACACAACCAGCCAACCAAGTGTTACAGGATGCCGTCCGCATGCACCGGCAATGCCTGTACTACTAACAGCCTTACACCCCGGCAATTGTTACAAAGTCTGACCCGTGAACTGGGATGTCTTTCGAATAGTGGGTGACTAACCAGCGCCTGAAACGAGTGAATGGTGCACACACACACCCACACAC
The DNA here is from genome assembly GCA_016618255.1 of Chlamydomonas sp. UWO 241. Lineage (NCBI taxonomy): Eukaryota > Viridiplantae > Chlorophyta > Chlorophyceae > Chlamydomonadales > Chlamydomonadaceae > Chlamydomonas > Chlamydomonas priscui. Next base: position 38,505 of record VFSX01000288.1, on the reverse strand, counting down.
CCACACACATACATACATACACACAGGCACCTGGGCTCATTGGCTGGTGGCCCTCCAAGGCGGTGACGTATGTGGAGGCCGACTCGACAGCGCAGGTGCGCAGCTGTTGGCGGTTGTTATCGGCATTTGTTAGCGGCTGGGTGATAGTAGTTAGTTGTATGCGGCCGTGCCACCCGAGCTGCTCCCCGCCTGCTACGCCTCCGTGCTCGTGCACACGCCCGGGCATGCACACAAGTAACGCGCACAAGCTCACACACGCGCACTCACACGCACACGCAGTCTTCTGCGGCGGCCGCGCCGCCAGAGCTGCTCCCTGCCTGCTACGCCTACGTGCTCGCGCACTCGCCCAGGCTGGCACGCAAGTAACACGCACACACTCACGCACACTCACATGCACAAGCACGCACGCAGTCCTCTCTGGGCTGTGCCGCCCAAGCTGCTCCCCGTCTGCTGCACCTGCGTGCTCGCGCACATGCCCGGGCATGCACACAAGTAACGCGCACACACTCGCAGAGCTGCTCCTCGCCTGCTACGCCTACGTGCTCACGCACCTTCCCGGGCATGCACACAAGTAACGCGCACACACTCACACCCACACTCGCACACACACGCAGTCTTCCGCGGTGGCCGTCCTGCCCGAGCTGCTCCCCGCCTGCTACGCCTACGTGCTCACGCACCCGGGGCTGCCCAGCATCCCGCTGTCCGCGATGGGCGGAGCAGACGCGAGCCTGACGGCAGCGGTCACTGAGCTGCTGGCGCTGCGGCGGCGGGCAGGTGAGCGAGGCCTTGGATCGTGCATACTACAATGTGGCTATACCGTACGCGCGGTTAGCATTTGCGGGGGGAGGGGTACAAAATTCATTGTTTACTCGTCCGTCGTTTTTCGTCGTTTCCAGTCAAATTGACGTCAAACATCACGAAAAATCGCGATTTTTTTTACGTTTTCAACTTTGTGGGAGGGTACAAAAAATAATACATATCCGCGAAGGCTTACTGCACGCACGGTACTACAATGTGGATAGAGTGTGTGTTTAGTAGGAGCCTACGAGCCTGGTTCCGGCGGTCGCTGAGCCGCTCGCGCTGCGGCGGCGCGCAGGTTAATTGAGACCGTCTCTCCATCGATCTCTGGCCTCATATTTATGTACGTTACTGGCAGTGCGGTTAGTAGGAGCCTCGTATGAGCCCGACGGCTGTGGTGGCAGCTAGTTGAGGCCATGGATCTATAGCCTGGAGCTTGTGCACATACTTAGGTGTGCGTATGGTAGTCGTTCTAGCGAGTGTGAGCCTCGCGACTACGGTCACTGAGCTGCTCGCAATGCATAGGCGCGCATGCCAGGGGCGTGTGCCTGGGGTCGCGCGATGCTGGTGGTCGGTCGCGATGTTTGGCGGTTGCGATGCAGTTGATCTCATGTCATAGATAGATGGCCTGCCTCAGAGTGTGCATGCCCGAAAGCCCGCCCTACTCATCATCGCCTCTGTTCTCCCTCCCCGCCCATTGCTCGCAGGTGTTCGCTCTGATGCACACGTCTCGATCATGAGGGCCGACGACGACTCCTACCTCGGCATCGTGAGTATCGTGGCCTGCCTGCCTTGTGGCTTGCCTCGTGGCCTGTCTGCCTGCCTGCCTCGTGGCCTGCCTGCCTGCTTCTTGGCCTGTCTGCCTTGTGGCCTGCCTGTCTGTCTGCCTCGTGGCATGCCTCGTGGCCTGCCTGCCTGCCTCGTGGCCTGCCTGCCTCTTGACCTGCCTGCCTCGTGGCCTGCCTGCCTCAGAGTACAGTCTAGCGGTCTGATGATGGATGTTACAGTCAGGGACCCCTCGAAATGCGGATAAGATTGTGCTCGGCGCGTATGGCCCGAGCACCTTGATGAAATGGCTGGCTGTTGGTGGTGGGGAACCCGCACTCTGTAAAGAGCGTGGGTGCACCCCCAGGTCCCCTACCGCAGCGGCAGCAAACGCGTGTTGAAGTTGGTGAGCGCATGTGGGGCCTAGATGAGGGCCACCAACCCACAACCGTTGCGTAATGGCCCTGAACCCTCTCGAGGGCAGCCCGAACGGCAACCCGATTCTGGTGACTCTTTAACTTCCCACCCCGATTCCTTGCGCCACCTTGATGACTCTTCAACTTCTCAGGTGACGAGTTGCAGCAAGTTGACTCGCAGGTCTGCGTGAAGCCGACCAACGACCCTATCACTGGCCACCTCGACTCAGCACCCCATTCCACCACTACGTGACCCCCCACCCGCCCAACTCCCCATCACTGGTCACCATCGACTCACAGACCCATTCCACCACCCCCCACCCGCCCAACTTCCCGCAGGTGACTGGCAGTGATTCGCAGATCTGCGTGAAGCTGGGCCCACGCTACACCATGGCGCCCGACGTGCCGTTTGAGACGGACGGCTGGAGGCTCGCAGCGCAGGGACGCCAGTACGCTGTGTGGGAGCGCCCGCTGTCGGCGCGCGTGGGCATGCGCTGAGGGTGCCTTGCTACAGCTGAAGCACTGATGCTGATGCTGATGCTGATCCACTCGCACATCATTCCACCACAGCCAGCACCAGCACGGCCACCAGCAGTGTGGGAGCGCCCGCTGTCGGCGCGCGTGGGCATGCGCTGGTGGTGCCTGCCACAGATGAAGCACTGATGCTGATGCTGATGCTGGTGCTGGTGCTCCACACGCGCATCCGAACCCCACAGCCAGCACCAGCACGGCCACCGACAGTATGGGAGCGCCCGCTGTCGGCGCGCGTGGGCATGCGCTGATGCTCCACTCGCACATCCGACCACTACCATCCGACCAGCACCAGCACGGCCACCAGCAGTGTGGGAGCGCCAACTGTCGTCGTGGGCATGCGCTGATGGTGCATGCCAAAGATGAAGCACAAGACAGAGAGAGTTGGAGGGAGTTCGTCGGACCGGGGGCTGCCGTGCCAGGGCTGCGATCTCCCCATCCAGGGACACGCCACAGATGACACAGCCCACAGCACTTGCGGGGCTGGCGTGCACGGCATGTGGTTGCATCTCGTGCAGGCCAGTCGCACAGACACCGACCACACTGTCTGATAATGATGGATGTTACAGTCAGGGACACCTCTAGAGGCGTATAAGACCGTGCTTGGCGCGTCTAGGGTAGATGGGAGGGCGCCTCTGGCCATGCGCTCTCTGGCTGGGTGTTGGGTGCGGACAGGCGCTCTGTGTGCACTGCACTTGTGAGGCACACGCGTTGGGAGACGCACACTTTGTGCAGGGAAGGGGGGAGGGCAGTGCGGTCACAGTCACGCGGCGAGAGACACAGTGTGCGTCTGCCGTTGCTGGGACGGGCCATCCGGGCCACAGTCGCACCGCGTGACGCGCTGTGGGTGGGCGGGGCGCGACTCACGTGGGGTCGACAGTACAGTAACAAACAGAGAGAGAGGGTCATAGGCAGCCCTGGTGCTGCTGTCCCAACAAACAGAGCGAGCTTTTACTACTAGGGTCCGGGTGGGGTATCGACGACGATGAGACAGGGCAGCCTCCAATGGTTTATTCGTGTAAAATCATGCCATGCTCTGACTGGCATTGCGCGCGCTCCGCTCGGTCAGTAGAAGCGGATCTTGAAGATGACTGCGGGCGGGGCAGAGAGCGCACGCGTGGAGGGAGGGGTGCGTGTCAGCGATCCGTGAGACTTGCTCAAGGCGCCAAGCCAACGCAGCAGAACGAAAGCAGGCGAGCGGACATGCAAGTTGCGGATCACACTCACGCATCATTGCGACGACGGCAGCTGTGTCTGGCTTGGGCACCAACACACACAGCACGGAAACATTCAGGCAAAGAGGCGGGCAGGCGGGAGGGTTCGCACTCACGGATCGATATGACGTTGCCGAGGATGAACGTGCCCGCGACAAAGAGCAGCAGGTCGGACACGCCCATGCGTCCTGGGTTGTTTGCGCGCGCGATCGAGAAGCCGGCATAGCCGATGAGGGGCGTGGCAAGGAGCAGGGCCTGAAGAGGGAGGGCGTGGGATTTGAGTGGGGGGGTGAGGGGAGCGGCCTGGGTGTGTTCCTGTGAACGCACCGACGGACAGTTGGCGGTCGACACACACACACACACACGCACGCACGCACGCACACACAGAAACACACACACACACACTCATACATACACACACACACACACACACAGCAACGCCACCAATGTAGGCGTCGGACTGACTGTAACATTGACAACAAATACAAGCCAGTTCCGGAGGCTGCAATCCGAGGCAGCGTGCTTCAGTTGCTTGCAGGGCTCCCCTAGAGAGCACATATCACTGGGGCATTGCAGTACTGCTGGCACACACGAGATGCCAATGGCTGGCATAGCCTAGCTGGGAGAGATGCGGCCGCACCTGGGAGATCCATGCTTGGGGGTTCTCTACCAGAGCAGCGACGTCACCAGCAGCAGCGGGGTCATCCGCGAACGCGGCTCCAGCAACCAGCAGGTTGCCGGCACACAGCGCGAGGAGGGAGGTGGCTGATGGGTGCAGGCCTGCGCGCATGCATGCATGCAGGGCGGCATGCAACAGTGGGCCAATGTGCATGCCAAGACTCGCATGCATGCCGGGCGGGGCCGAGCACGCCCAGCGTGCTGCATGTGCTGCGTTATACAGCGCTGCAGCAATGGCATCCGCCCCGTGGTGTGCGATGTGACGATACACGACACAATCGCGCACACGTCACCCACGCGGCGCCCTCCGATTGGACCCACCTGATGCGCGCTCCTCGGAGGACGCGGCTTGAGCTACGATTGCACGATGGGGCTGTCGGAGCACACAAATGCGCGAGGCTGCTGGAGCCCTGGCACGGAGCGCCAGTCCGGAGGAGCGACTTGTGAGCATCATGCTCAGGGTACAGAGGGTATGGGTGGGGTGAGGGGTGACGGGATGGAGGAGATGGCCGAAGGAGATGCAGAATCCACACCCCATCGCCCACACCCCGTCACGCACGGTATAGGTCACAGCGCTCGCACAAGTGGTCACAGCCCCGCAGAAACCATGGGGCGGGCCTGACGCCCCGCCAGGCAGATGAGCGCGCACCATGCAGGCCCATGCACCATGCATGCGCGGCATGTGCCGTGGAGCAGCAGCAGCTGTGCACCGTCTGCTGCCGGCGGCTGCACTCCCAGGCGCGCTCCACTTCTGGTGTGCCAGGGTAAGGAGTGGCGCGTGGGCCCGCACATGCAGCCTGCCCTCGAACGCCACGCACAAAACCCTGCAATGCAACCTGTGCGCCCGCGTGCTTTGTGCGCGCAGCCGGCAAGGGAGAGGCGTACTACCGTAAGATGCTGGCCAACAAGGCCAGGCGTGCGGGGCACTTTGTAGGGCCGCACGCACCGCCGGAGGAGCCGCGACAGCAGCAGCGGCAGGAGGGTGGTGGTGGCCGTGGCGGCGGGACCTCCCAGCCCGCACCCCAGCGGGGCCCCACCGGCCCCGCTCAGGTGGCCACCGCAGGCCCGCCTGCAAGCGATCTTCTCGAAGAGTTCTTGGAAGAGGAGCTGCAGAGGAACGTGGCGGGCGCGGTGCGCACCCACCACTGGACCGCGCGTGGCGGCGTCACCGCGACCGCTGCTGGCCCGGGGCTGCCGGGCGCCAGCGACGGCGAACAGGGAGGCGGCACCGATGGTGGCAACGAGGACGAGGAGGGCGCGGCGGCGGCGGCGCGCGCGGCCGCGGCGAGGGACGGCCGCCGGTCCGCGCGCGGCGCGGTCGTGCCCCCGCCCGACACTGCGCTGCCGCCCGGGCACGCGACTGCTGCGCTGCCGCCGCTGCCAGGGCCGCCGGTCCCTGAGGGTGAGGACCATGTTGCTGGCGGTGATAGTGCTGCTGTGTTTTCGGGGGGGGAAGGGGCAGTGCCACGGCTCTGCCGCTCGGGAATGTCGCGCTGCACCGGAAGGTGAAGGTGATGTCGGCGTTTATGTGCAGGGGGGAGGGGGGGGGCATGTACTGCAGACGTGTCATGCACGCACACCGCATGCGTGAGCCATCCCTCCCTCACGCGTGCCCCCCTCCCCTCCCCTCCCCTCCTCTTCCCCCCGCCCTGTCTCCCCGATTGCCTCCACCTTGCCAGGCGCGCCGCCCCCGCCACCGCCTCTCGTGTTTGTGTTCTGGGACCTTGAGGACAAGCACCCCGGGAGTGTGGACCCGCGGCTGGTGGTGCACAGGCTGCGCGCAGTTGCGGGCACGTACGGAAAGGTGTGTGCGTGTTTTTGCACGCCTGTGTATGTGTGTGCGTGTGTTTGTTTGAGTGTGTGTGCGCGCGCGCGTGTGCGTGCGTGCGTGGAGCTCGACCGAGGGGTGTGCGCAAAGGGGAGGGGACGCCACTGAATAGCCCAACCCCCACTGTGCTGCCCCCCCCCCCCCATACACACAGTCAGTGCTCGCCAGTGTCATCGTCAGTGCATGCAGTGTTGGTATGTGCGGTGTGTACATGTTCACCACCCAGCTGGGTGTCCCCCCAACTGCGTGCCCACCTTCACCGCTGCACCGCTGCACCGATACCCTGCGCAGGTGTGCGGCGTGTATGCGTATGCCACTCGCAAGGTGTCCAACTGGGTGCCTGACGCGATGATGGAGGCTGTGTCGGAAGCGCGGTTGGCCGCTGCTGCAGAGCGCGCAGCGAGGCGGGAGGCAGAGGGACGGGAGCAAGTGCAGCCGGCGCAGCAGCAGGCGCAGGTGCAGCGACAGGATAGCTGGGAGCGGCACGTGTGCCCCGTCTGCGGTGTGGTGCGGCGCTCGGAGGGCGCGCTCCAAGCGCATTTTGCGTCGCTGCACGGGCGCCGCCAATCACACGGAAGTGGAGGCGCGGGAGGAAGCGGAGGAGGCGGGGGCACGCCTGTGAACGGCCCCTCGCGCGCGACCGGCGCGGTGCGGCGCTACCACGCGGCGAGCGGCGCGGCGTTCACGCCGCCGCCCGGCCACCAGCTGTCTCTTCGCTATGTGCTGCGCTGCGAAGGTGTCGACGCGAGGGTGGCGCAGGTGCGGTGGCGGCTGTATTTTAGTTAGTTACTGCTAGCACTTGACAGCGCCCGGGCCGCCTGGCCGCTGGAACCGCTGCGCTGGAGCGACGCGGGAATTGACGCCCGCCCCCTGTTGCACACATGTGGTGCGCAGAACGCGGACGAGGACTCCGGCTCGTCACTCGCCGGCGGCCTGTCGAAGCTCGCGCAGCAGCTGGCGCGCGGCGAGCTGCCAGCTGCCGCAGGCGTCAGCGGCATGACGGGCGGGGTCGGCGGCCGGCCGGTCGTGCTGCTGGTGTCTGACGACGCACGCCTGGCACGGCTGGTGGGCCAGCTGGCCGCGGCCGGCGTGGGGACCGTGGCCGCGTCGTCGCGTGTGGGCAGAGGTGGTGGTGGCGGTAGTGCTACTGCTGTGTCGGGCGCGCTCCCCGCAGGCGTGCTGCTCGATTGGGACGCGGTGCGGTACGGCGAGTACGCGTGCGCGCCCAAAAGTGACTAGCCTTGCCGTGAATGCAGCCAGATGACTGACTCGAGGCCAGCCCGGTGTAAACGGCCTGGGCTGGTTGTAGCGTTGCATGATTGTTGCATGGCTCCCAGGGGCCCTTGATGACTACCCGCAGCAGTAGTTTTTTCATGTTGTGAAGCATCAACGCACAAGCACTTCAGCATCGGTCTTTCGTAATTGTGCGGCGAAGCCACCCGCTTGTACCGGGGGTGTGGGAGGAAGTGTAGTATCAGGGTAGAGTGCAGCACGCTGTGCGGAACGCAGGCCGTGTGGGTGTGGGGTTGAAAGGGGGGAGGGGGGTGGTCAGTGGGCAGCCCCAGCCCCGGTCATGAAGCTGCGGCAGTCACGCGCAGCATGCTCGTTGCCCCGACTGCCTGGCGTGCACGAGCCAGTTCCCTGAGGGGGCAGGAGATCAGGGGTGGGGCACTGCGCGCGCTGCGCTGCGTGGCGGGGCGGAGTGGATGTGGGAGCTCGGCGGGCGCCCCCAGGAACCTCCAGGTAGCAGTGCGTAGCAGCCGCACGCAACGCAACTGGCAGATCCCCTAGGGGAAAATGCTCAAATTTCCTGCCCCTTGAGGGCGCAGGGGGGGCAGGGGGCAGGGGACGCTTCAGCGGAGCGTAGCGCGTCGAGGGGGGGGGGGGCAAGGAGGAGGCGGGGGCGCGCCTGTAAGCGGCCCCTCGCTTGACCGCCACGGTGCGACGCTACCACGCAGCGAGCGGTGCGGCGTTCATGCCGCCGCCCGGCCACCAGCTGTCGCTATGTGCTGCGCTGCGAGGGCGTCGACGCGAGGGTGGCGCAGGTGCGGTGGTGGCTGTATTTTAGTTAGATACTGCTGGCCCTTGACAGCGCCCAGGCCGCCCGGCCACTGGAACCGCTGTGCTGGAGCGACGCAGGAACTGACGCTCGCCCCCTGTTGCACGCGCGTGGTGCGCAGAACGCGGACGAGGACTCCGGCTCGTCACTCGCCGGCGGCCTGTCGAAGCTCGCGCAGCAGCTGGCCGCGGCCGGCGTGGCGACCGTGGCCGCGTCGTCGCGTGTGGGCGGTGGTGGCGGTAGTGCTACTGCTGCGTTGGGCGCGCTCCCCGCGGGCGTGCTGCTCCATTGGGACGCGCTGCGGTACGGCGAGTCCGCGTGCGTGCCGTGCTGTGACTGGTTGTACGCTGCATGATCCCACCTACGACAGTTTTTTGTTGTTGTTTTGTTGCTGTGAAATGCCAACGCGCGCACTCTGAATCAAAATCTTCCACACATGAGGGCCGTCCATGCTACGTTTGCAACGACAGCTCAAGCGAGAAAGGAAGTGTGGGGGAGCCACACTATGCTGGATTGCCGCCGCCAGCATCAACGTTTCCGCATACAGGCTCCACCCCAGCGCCATGCAGGCTCCTGCTCCGCACCCGGTGGGCTCACTGGGCCTCGACGTGCTGACCAACGGCTTGATCTTCTTGCATCTGTGGGGCATGCTGGACAGGAGGGAACAGAAGTGCATGCGTCGCGTGTCGCGCCATGTGAGCGAGCTTGCGGAGCTGTCATCGATTTGCTCGACATGCGCGGCAGGGCAGTGGAGGATCTGGCTGTCGCCCTCGCATGGAAGTGGCTGCACATCTCTTCACGCACTGCGGACTGTGACGACGCGAGCAGCACCGTGCTCAGATCCGCGCCACTGCCACGGCTGCGGACGCTGAAGCTGTACGTGGTGAGGCGTGGCAGGGGGGCTCGCACGCGCGTGCGAGTGCATGCCCACAGACAACCGCACACACCTGCGTGATTGCCGCAGGCGTTAACAGCTCAGCGCTCGCCTCGCTCTGCGCTGGAGTTGCCAGCACATCGTCCTCCAGCTGGATCGCCACCACCTGGCGTGAGTGTGTGTTTGTGTGTGTAGAGAGAGTCGGCGGATTGCGGGCTCATCCGAGGTTCGCGACGGCCACTGGGGCGTCTGAGCCGCGGCTCTCGTTGATCAGCTATAATAGGGCATGTGTGTGGAGAGTGGTGCGGGTGTGTCTGGGATGGCGCGCGCTCCCCCCTTGACACGGCCTCCTTCCAGCAGGCGCGACTCTTGTGTGGGGTTGCTGAGGTGTGTCAGCGTGCGTGTGTGTGCGCGTCTGCATGCTCGCCCTGTCGTCCCCACCTGCTTGGCCCCCGCCCGCGCGCCGTGGTCGCGCTGTACCCGGGCCCCGTGCACCGGTCGGCCGCCTCACGAGGCAGCTCCCTCAATTCCACGCCCTAAGGGTGCATACTTGTAAACGTCACCCTATCCCCACGCACACACATCCAGCACGGTCATGCCCCTGTGCACGCGCGCCACCCGCACTTTGCCGTGTGTGACGTCTAGCGGCGGCTTGTTCTGCATGCGGTAACGTGTGTGTACGCGCACGGTTGGATGAGTTGCGCGCGTGGGTGGGGTGGTCCACTCTTGTTGTCTGGTGTACTATCGTCGATAGTCGGCTGGTAAGGAGATGTACATTTATCCCGGTAGCCGGATTTGAACGACTCGAAACCCACATTTTTTGTGAATCCCAAGGGATCGTGAAATCACGTTTTCTCAGTGTGGGGGTCTCAACGTGGGTGAATCTGGAAAGTTTGTATGTTCAGGTGGAATGGGCAGCACTGCACACTGAAAGAGCATTGGAGCTGTGAGTCGCACGCTGTGCTGCACACGCTGAGGGCGCCAGCACCACCTCAGCTTCCGCGAGTTACAGTGGTGGCGCTGAGGCTGCGTGACGTTGGTTGTCATAGATCTGTTCACAAGACTTTATGTATGTATGGTTGTACTGATGCCTGGTTCTCACAGCTGTCCAAGAGACATGGGAGCGTCGCCTGAAGTTGGGGAGGCGCGCCCCCACTCGTCGTTCACACTCACACTCAGGTGCATGGGAACCCTCCATGCATGCACAGCCCCACGTCCACAGCTTCATCCTCCACCATGGCTCAGGCACCAGTGGTGGGCGACCTGGGCCTCGACGTGCTCACCAGCGGTCTGATCTTTGCGTATCTGTGGGGCATGCTGGACAGAGCAGACAAGAAGGTCCTGCGACTCGTTTCTCGTGACGTGCGCGAGCTCGTGGACGCTGCTGTCGACACGCTGGATATGCGGGGGGCCTCGGAGGGTGCTCTGGCGATCGCCCTCGCCTGGAAGTGGCCGCACGTCTCGTCCCTCACCGCAAGCTGCGACGACGCGAGCAGCACCGTGCTGATCGCTGCGCCCCTGCCACTGCTTCGTAGCCTGGCGCTGTACGCGGTGAGGCGTGGCAAAAGTGCTGTCTCCATGCAACCCGCATGCACTTCCAATGCACCCGACATGCACCGCGCTGCATGCGCGGGCCTGCACCATCGCTGCATGCACGCCTCCATCATGCACCATGCCCATGCACCATGCGTGCATGCATGCGTGCATGGCCCGTACTTTTGGCACTCTAGGCCGGGCGGCCGACTGAAACTAGTACCTGCACATGTGTGCCCTGTACCTGGTGCAGGTGCAGGCAGACGGGGATGAGCGGTGGTTCCATGGTCAAGACCAGGAACTGGAGCACTGCAGCATGCCCGTTCTCAGCCGAACGGCATCAGCGGGTCTCCAGGACCTGCGCCTGATCAACGACGACGGCGGCTTCGAGAGGACCTACATCCTGAGCATCCAGGCCGTCAGCAGGTGTGTCAACCTGCGAGCGCTCGTCATCGAGGGCAGCGCCATCTCCAGTCTGGCACCGCTGGCGGGCTGTCCCCTGCTGCAAGAGCTGTGTGTTCGAGGTACCAGAATCTCAGATCTGACCCCCGTTCAGGGCTGCCTACAACTTTCCAAGCTATGGGTGCGTTTGTACAACGTCTCAGATCTGACGCAGCTGCAGGGACTGGACCAGCTTCAAGACCTTGACATCCGCTATTGTGGAGAGGATGGAGACGGTGCTGAGCAAGATGAGGCGGAGGATGGAGTTTCGAGCCTGGAGGGGATCCAGGCGTGCAGCAAGCTCAAGCGCCTCGACATTTCAATCTCCGGCTCGCTCACCAGCCTGGAGCCGCTCGCTGCGTGTGGGGAACTGCAAGTCCTCGACATGCCCTGCTGTGAATCGGTGTGCAGCGTTTCGCCGCTCTCTGCGTGCAGCCAGCTCAAGTACCTCAACATTGAACACTGCACATCGGTGAGCAGCCTTGCGCCGCTATCTGCGTGCAGTCAGCTCACGGACCTTTACATATCAAGCACAGTTATGAGCAGTCTGGTAGGAATTTCTACGGCACTGCAGGTCCTCAAAATGTGCGGGTGCACGGCTGTGAACAACCTTTGGGCATTGTCGGCATGCACCAACTTGACGCGGCTCCTCGTGCACGGCTGCAGCGTTGCAAGCCTTGTGCCGCTTTCTGCGTGCTACTCCAGCACCTGGATGTGTCGAACTGCACGGCTTTGAGTGGCCTCGAGGCTTTGTCGGCATGCACCAATCTGGCGCGGCTCAACATGCGCGGCTGCAGCGATGCGAGCCTTGCTCCACTTTCTGCGTGCGTCGTACTCGAGCACCTCAACGTGTCAAACTGCACGGCTTTGAGCAGCCTCGAGGCATTGTCGGTATGCGGGCAGCTCAGGTTCCTCGACATGCGCGGATGCAGCAGTGTGACGAGCGTCGAGCCGCTGCTAACGTGCACCCAGTTGGTTTCGCTCTTCACCGGACGGCACGGCATGGAGCGGCTAGGGGAGGCGGCGCTCAAGGCTGCGCTGCTGCGACTGCGCATTGTCAGAGACTAACATGGGGCGCCGAGTGCAGCGCTGCACCACTGCCACTGCCATCATTGCTGCCGTGCTTTATGGGGCACACCTCACCCCCCTTCATAATTTGTGCCAACCACCCTGCGCAGCCGGCTTCCACTATTTACCGCACTATTTTTGAGTGCTCTGGTGGAATGGAAATATCAGACAAATGTCAGACAAACCCCCCGACACATGGCGCGCCCCTCGACATCACCAAGAGGCTCCCCGTCGTTCTGTGTTTGCGCGTTAAGAGGCACTGGTGCACATTTGGTACTTGACAATGTAGATTGCACGTCACAAAAGCACGCCAGAATGTAAATCGTGGTTGGTGCTGGAATCTGGGTGCACCGCGCCCCGCGCCACCTCGCACGCGCTCGCACACACACTGGCAGCAGCTTGAGACAGCCGCCCGATGGCAGATCGGCGGGATCTCCCTGCTGCTGCATCCTTTGTCTGTGTAACAGGCGCGACCCCGTGCTTCATCGCGCTGCTCCTTCTCGCCCAAGACAGCCGTCCGAGAGCCCCCACCCGCGCACCGCTCCCGCTACTTGCCTGTGTAGTGGAGCAGGCATGACCCGTGCTTCATCACACGGAGCAGCTTGCAGTAGAACGCGCGCGAGTACACTGTACTGCCAGGCTGGCAGCTGGCAGCTCACACACTGCGTGTGTGATTTGGGGAGGGTCGTGCATCGCAGCGCCAACGTTTCGTCCGGCATGCTGGCCAGCATCAGCCACGTCGGCGGGCAGCTGCATGTGTTTGTGTGTGTGTGTGTGTGTTGTGAAGGCGGGGGCTGGTGCGTTGGGGTCACGGTGGTGTACGCGGGAGCCGAGACAGCTTGTGATGATTACGTTGTCATGTGCCAGGTGCACTGAGAGGGCTTGCGTGTGCATCCATGTGTACGTGTGCACCCGTGCGTGTGTGAGCACGTGCGTGCACGTGCACTCCAACGCACACACCTGCGTGATCGCCGGTGCGTGAACAGCTTGGCGCTCGCCTGTTCCGCAGTTTTGTTTGGCAAGCGCAGCAGCAACTATGCGCGCCACGCTCGACGCACCGGCTGCCTGGCATGCACGAGCCAGGTCCCTGATGGGGCAGGAGGGGGCGATGGATCAGGGGTGGGGCACTGCGCGCGCTGCGCAGTGGGGCGGAGTGGCTGTGGGAGCTCGGCGGGCGTCCCAAGGAACCCCCAGGTAGCAGTGCGGAGCAGCCGCACACAACGTAACTGACAGACCCTGCTGTATGTAACCCATGCTCCAATTCCCTACTCAAGGATCGAGCAGGGGGGGGAGGGGCGAGTGCCTGACGCGATCATGGATGCTGTGTCAGAAGCGCGGTCGGCCGCTGCTGCGGAGCGCGTGACGAGGCGGGGGGAGAGGGAGGGGAGCAAGCGCAGCCAGAGCAGCAGCAGGCGCAAGCGCAGCAATAGGAGAGCAGGGAGTGGCACCTGTGCAACGTGTGCGGCGCGCGTCGGCGCTCGAAGGGCGCGCTCCGAGCGCATTTCGCGTCGCTGCATGGGCGCCGCCCATCACGCGGAAGTAGAGGTGCGTGAGGAAGCGGAGGAGGAGGCGGGGGCGCGTCGGTGAACGGTCCCTCACACACGTCCGGCGCGGTGCAGCGCTACCACGCTGCGAGCGGCGCGGCGTTCACGCCGCCGCCCAGCCACCAGCTCTCTCTTCGCTATATGTCCTGCGCTGCGAGGGCGTCGGCGCGAAGGTGGCACAGATGCGTGCGTGCGGGCAGCCCTTTTTGTTTGGCCCTTGGCCTGCCCATGGTTAGAGACCCCAGAGGCCGCACGGCCGCGACAGCTGCCTCTTCCCTATGTGCTGCGCAGTGGTCCCTAGGAAGGATTTTAGTAATTAGTTTTTTCGGGCTCCAGCAACTTTGACCGCTCATATTTGGCACAATACACAGCGGGTATTCATGCAATGCATGCCATTGTGCTGCTCTCGACAAGAGCTTTCCAACGCATTGCTCCACGCCCTCACCCACTAAGTGTGGGGTGGTCATCTGGGAAATGGGAAATCCGGCTCGCAGCGGTATACGGCTCGCAGGGGAATCACTGGTGCTGCGCTGTGAGGGTGTCGTCGCCAGGGTGGCACAGGTGCTGTGGCTGCGTCGTATAGTCAGCGCTAGTCAGCGCTAGTCAGCGCTAGCTGCTTGCGTGGCCTTGCGGGCTCTACTAGTAGAGCTCCCCTATACGTGTAGTCTAGGCCTTAACTCACGCCCCGGGGTCCTCCGGGCGCGTACATGTAAAAACTGTAAAAACAGCGCTAGCCCCTGAGTAACACGGGGGTTTCCAGCTAAGCAGGCTACTCTTCTTCTAGAGACACCCGCCGATACTCCAGCACACTTAAGTACTAGAGTACCGCCGGCTCCCGGCCGATAGACTACCGCTCCTATATGCTCCTTGCCAGCCCCTGACAGTCGTCCAAAAATCCCAACGTCTGACCCACGCCATGGAATGTGGTTATAACGTCTGAGACGGTCCGGGGTGCGCCTCAGGCGGTGGTGGGCGCCTGAGGCGGTCGGGGTGGCACCTGAGGCGGTTTGGATAACGCCTGAGGCGATGCCTGAGGCGATCAGGGGTGCGTCTCAGGCGGCGCCTCGGGCGGTCGGAGCGCGTGAGGCACCACCTGGTCCGCGCCATGGAATGGGACGCCTGAGGCGCCGCCTCAGGCGTTGTGTATGTGGTAGGGCGGCCCTGGCGCTGCAGCGCCAGGGCCGCCCGGCCGCTCGGTCGCTGGAACCGCTCGCCGGCGGCCCGTCGAAGCTCGCGCAGCAGACGCGCGGCGAGGCGGCGCGCAGCGAGGCGCGCCGGCGAGGCGAGGCCGAGGCGAGGCCGAGGCGCGCCGGCAAGGCGCGCCGGCGAGGCGAGGCCGAGGCGGCGAGCTGGCGAGGCGCGCCGGCGAGGCGCGCGGCGAGCTGCCGGCCGCCGCAGGCGTTGTCGGCATGACGGGCGGGGTCATCAGCCGACCGGTCGTGCTGCTCGTGTCTGACGACGCACGCCTGGCACGGCTAGTGGGCCAGCTGGCCGCATCGTGGCGACCGTGGCCGCGTCGTCGCGCATGGCAGTGCTGCGTCGGGTACGTTCCCCACGGGCGTGCTGCTCGATTCGAAAGCAGGTGTGGTACCTGTGATGTCCTTTGCGCCCCCGCAGCCCCCGCTGCGGGGCAAAACGGGAAATTTAGGGGGAGACCGCTGGGGCGCATTCCGCTCAAAAGTGTGAAATCGGCGCCCTGGGCCTCGACGTGATCACAAACGGCTTAATATTTTCGCATCTGTGGGGCATGCTGGACAGGGCCGACAAGAAGGGCATGCGTTGTGTGTCGCGCCACGTGCGCGAGCTTGCGGACGCTGCTGTAAATTCGCTGGACATGCGCGGTACGCAGCCTGATGCGCTGGCAGTTGTCCTCGCATGGAAGTGGCCGCACGTCTCTTCACTCATCGCGGACTGTGACATCGCGAACAGTAACGTGCTCAGATCCGCGCCGCAGCCACGGCTGCGAAAGCTGGAGCTGTACGTGGTGAGATGCATGCATGCATGCGCATGATCCGCCATGCGGCATGCAGGAGGCTGCATGCACTGCACCACTGGTGCCACTGCACACTGCACACTGCACACTGGTCCCACGCACCCAACTGCCCGTGCTGTGACCTTGTCCTTGGTGCAGGCAGAAGCATCAGAAGATGAATGGGATGACGATGATGAGTTCGGTTTTGTGTGAGTATTGTGTGCTTGAGGATGAGCACTGGAGCGTGCCCGCCCTCAGCAGCACGGCGGCAGCGGGGCTACAGGAGCTGCACCTGATCAACGATAACGACAACGACCGCGAAAGGACCTACATCCTGAGCATCCAGGCTGTCAGCAGGTGTGTCAACCTGCGCAAGCTCGTCATCCAGGGCAGCACCCTCTCCAGCCTGTCACCACTGGGGGGCTGTGCTCAGCTGCAAGAGCTGTGCATTAAGGGCAACAGAATCTCAGATTTGGCCCCCATTCAGGGCTGCCTTCAACTGACTAAGCTCTGGTTTTTCCTGGACAACGCATCCGATCTGATGCAGCTGCAGGGCTTTGTCCAGCTTCGGGACCTCAACCTCAGCTACGTTGACGACGATGTGGAGGAGGATGAGCAAGACAATGGGGTTTCGAGCCTGGAGGGGATCCAGGCATGCATTCAGCTCAGACGCCTGGACATTTCGTTCCCCCACTCTCACCTGGCTCGGGCCGCTCTCTGCGTGCACCCAGCTGCAAGTCCTCAACCTCACAAGATCATCCGTCACCAGCCTGGCGCCGCTGTCAGCGTGCGTCAAGCTAACAGACCTCGACATTTCTCGCTGTCCGTCGGTGAGCAGCCTTCAGGGGCTGTCGGCATGTGTCCAGCTGAAGAAGCTCGATATGAGCGGCATCAAGAATGTGAGCGTTGAGCCGCTGCAGGCGTGTGCGCGGTTGCGGGTGATGTGTACCGGGGAGAAGAACGATCTGCCTGGTCTGGCGGCGCTCAAGGCTGTGCGGCCGCGACTGCGCATCGCCCCTGAGAAGACCAGGATATGAGTGCAGGTGCTAGCCGCATCACATGCTATCTTGGTTGCGCAGCTCCCCTGCCATTGGCACGAGAGAAGCCAGTAACATTTGCGTGGTTGCCCGCTCTGCCCGCCGCTGCTACTGACTCGTATGGCTTGGTGGCGTGGTTGCTGCCATCAGCCGCTCATGGAAGCCGCGCGTTGTGCTTCCGGGCGCGTACGTGTAAACCTGTAAAACGCGCGGGATCGCCTTTGACGACTCCCCACGTGGCGATCGTGCGCACACGCATGCCACGCACGCGCACGTTAAGTCCGCCACAAGTGCTGTAGATTGCTCTTTGGTTCTGTCTCAGAGTGCACGTGGCAATGTAAATCGTGGTTGGTTTCTGGGCTCTGTGCCGCGCCATGTCGCGCGCGCGCACCAACACCGTTAGCCTCCTGTAGACCCATCTGCGGCCCCTCCCTGCTTCCGCACCCCTTGCCTGTGAAGTGGAACAGGCGCGCCCCCATGCTTCATCGTCGCCAGTAGCCGCCTGAGACAGCCGTCTGAGAGCCTCTTCCTGCATACGTGTCCCTCCCTGCTTGCCTGTTAAGTGGAACAGACGCACCCCCGTGCTTCATCACGCGTACGCCGCTCCCACTCGTCTGAGACAGCCGCCTGAGAGCCCCGTCCCACACACACACCCTCCCTCCTTGCACGTGTGGTGGAACAGGCGCGCCCCGTGCTTCATCACGCGCATCAGCTCGCAGAATGCGCGCGCACACAACTAGCCCGCGCGCATAAGCCGCGGCGGGTCGTGTATCGCATCGCCAAACATGCCGTCCGGCAGTCCGGCCAGCAGATCGACCGTGTTGCCGCGCAGCTGTGTATGTGTTTGTAGGGGAGGCGGGGGGTCGCGCGTTGGGGTCAGTGGCGCAGAACAGGTGTGGAAAGCGCTTGGGAGGCAGCTTGGTTTGCTGTACGTGGGAGGTGTCACCTGGGAGGAGTTGCGGGGTCCCGACGCGGGTGGATTTGGAAAGTTTGCATGTTCAGGTGTCATGGACAGCACTGCACACTGCCAGAGCATTGGAGCTGGAGCTGTGGGTCGCGCGCTGTGCTGCACACGCTGAGAGCGCAAGGCACAACCTCCGCTTGCGCGAGTGGTGGCGCTGAGGCTGCGTGACGTTGGTTCTCAAACAGCTGTTGCAACGAATTTATGCATGTATTGTTGTTTTGAGGCCTGGTCCTCACAGCTGTCCAGAGGCATGAGGAGCGTCCCTGAAGTCGGGGAGGCGAGCAAGCCCACACCGTTAACACTCCTCTGCATGGGAACGTGCACGATGCCCCTGCCCTCCACATCTTCAGCTTCATCTTCCATGGCTCAAGCAGCGGTGGGCGACCTGGGCCACGACGTGCTCACCAGCGGCCTGATCTTTGCGCATCTGTGGGGCATGCTGGACAGGGACGACAAGAGGGACGTACGCCTCATTTCGCGCCATGTTCGCGAGCTTGCGGATGCTGCCGTGCATTCGCTGGACATGCGCGGTACGCAGCCGGAGGAGCTGGCCATCGCCCTCGCATGGAAGTGGCCGCACGTCTCGACCCTCACCGCGGTCTGTGACGATGCCAACAGTAACGTGATCAGATCCGCGCCGCTGCCACGGCTGCGAAAGCTGGAGCTGTACGCGGTGAGAGATGCATGCATGTGCATGGCACCCCATGCTTCGCACGCCATGCGGCATGCCATGCACGCACACAACGCACACACGCACACGCACACACGCACCATGGACACGCTAAGCCATGCACCGAAGCTACATGCACAGAGGCTGCATGCACTGCCCTATGGTGCACACTCCACGCACCCAACTGACCGTGCCGTGACCTTGTCCCTGGTGCAGGCAGCGGCCGCAGCCGATTATGACGACGACGATGATGATGATGATGATGATGATGATGATGATGACGATGATGAGCTTGAGGATGAGCACTGGAGCATGCCCGCCCTCAGCAGCACGGCGGTAGCGGGGCTCCGGGAGCTGCGCTTGATCAATGACAACGACGACGACGACGAGAGGACCTACGTACTGAGCATCGAGGCTGTCAGCAGATGTGCCAACCTGCGCAAGCTTGTCATCCAGGGCAGCGTTGTGTCAAGCCTAGAACCACTGGCGGTATGTGCCCAGCTGCAACTGCTGTGCATTCAAGGCATCCAAATCTCAGATCTGACCCCCGTTCAGAGCTTCCTCCAACTGACCAAGCTCTGGATTTACCTAGACAACGCATCAGATCTGACGCACCTGCAGGGCCTTGTCCAGCTTCGAGACCTCGACCTCAGCTACATGGAATATCATCAATATCCTGATGCATCAGATTTTGATGGGGTTTCGAGCCTGGAGGGGATTCAGGCACTCGCACAGCTCAGACGCCTGAACATTGCACACTCGTACTCTCTCACCAGCCTCCAGTCGCTTTCCGCGTGCATTCAGCTGCAAGTCCTCAACCTCACAAGCTCATCCGTCACCAGCCTTGCGCCGCTGTCAGCGTGCGTCAAGCTAACAGACCTCGACATTTCTCACTGTCCGTCGGTGAGCAGCCTTCAGGGGCTGTCGGCATGTGTCCAGCTGAAGAAGCTCGATATGAGCGGCATCAAGAATGTGAGCGTTGAGCCGCTGCAGGTGTGTGCGCGGTTGCGGGTGATGTGTACCGGGGAGAAGAACGATCTGCCTGGTCTGGCGGCGCTCAAGGCTGTGCGGCCGCGACTGCGCATCGCCCCTGAGAAGACCAGGATATGAGTGCAGGTGCTAGCGGCATCACATGCTATCTTGGTTGCGCAGCTCCCCTGCCATTGGCACGAGAGAAGCCGGTTACATTTGCGTGGTTGCCCGCTCTGCCCGCCGCTGCTACTGACTCGTATGGCTTAGGTGCTTGGTGGCTGCCATCAGCCGCTCATGGAAGCCGCGCGTTGCGCTTCCGGGCGCGTACGTGTAAAACCTGTAAAACGCGCGGGATCGCCTTTGACGACTCCCCACGTGGCGATCGTGCGCACACGCATGCCACGCACGCGCACTTTTAGTCCGCCACAAGAACTGTAGATTGCACTTTGGGTCTGTCTCAAATTTGACTTTAAAGTGCACGTTTTGACTTTAAAGTGCACGTTGCAATGTTAATCGTGGTTGGTCTCTGGGCTCCGTGCCGCGCCATGTCGCTCGCGCGCGCCCCAACACCTGCAGCCGCCTGAAGCCCATCTGCGGCCCCTCTCTACTTCCGCACCCCTATCTGTGAAGTGGAACAGGCGCGCCCCCATGCTTCACCGTCGCCAGTAGCCTCCTAAGACAGCCGCCTGAGAGCCTCTACCTGCACACGCCTCCCTCCCTGCTTGCCTGTTAAGTGGCACAAGCACACCCTCGTGCTTCATCACGCCGCTCCTACTCGCCTGAGATAACTGCCTGAGGGCCCCCACCTGCGCACCCCTCCCTGCTTGCATATGTGGTGGAGCAGGCGCGCCCCATGCTTCATCACGTGCAGCATCTCGTGGAATGTGCGCGCGCACAGCTAGCCCGCGTGCATGAGCTGCGGCTGGTCGTATATCGCATCGCCAAACATGCCGTCCGGCAGGCTGGCTAGCAGATCGGCCACGTCGCCGCAGCCATGTGTATGTGTGTGTAGGGAAGGCGAGGGGTCGCGCGTAGGGGAAGGTGTAAAACAGCTGGAGGCAGCTGGGTTTGTTGCACGGGGGAGGCGTCACTTGGGAGGCAGCACACTGGAGAGGCGTGGTCATTTCATACCAGGGGCATACCAAGGGGGGAGGGCACGCACATGCGAGTTTACTCGCACACACCTGCGTGCCCGTTGTGTGCGTGAACAGCTCGTCGCTAGCCATTCTTCTCCGCTGCCGCTGCCAGCACGTTATCCTCCAGCTCAATCGTCACCACCTGGCGTGGAAGGAGGGTGTGTGCTTTTGGGGGTGGGGTGGGGGGGGGGGGCAGTTGGTTTTAGAGGTTTTATACGTAAGCGCCCGGAGGTCCCTGGGGCGTGAGCTCATTAATGCCTGGCCTACACCAGTGATTCCCCTGCGAGCCGTATACCGCTCCGAGCCGGAGTTCCCATTTCCCAGAAAACCACCACACACTTAGTGGGAGGAGACGTGGAGTGGTACGTTGGAAAGCTCGTGCCGAGAGCAGCCCAACGGCATGCGTTGCATGAATACCCGCTGTGTATTGTGCCTGGTATGAGCAGTCAAAGTTGCTGGAGCCGGCAAAAAACTAATGACTAAAATCCTTCCCAGGGACCACTGGCCTTCAAGCCAAGGGGAGCTCTACTAAGAGAGCCCGCAAGACCACGCAGTGCGCCAGCCTACCAGGTAACACACACAAAAAAATAATTGCTCGCCCTTCCCCCCGCCCCTCCACAAGCGCCAGCTAGCTTTGGATCAAGAGAGGTGTGTGTGTGTGGGGGGGGGGGCAGTTGTGTCAGTTGTGAGCGCAAAGTGTGGATGCTACCCCCTTCCCGTTGGCACGCCCTCACTCCCGCCTTTGCCCCGTCGTCGAGAGCTTAACACAACGGGAGCGCCTAGACCCTGAGTAAACACACAAGACCCGAAAAGGCTACAGCCAGCGAGGCAATCCGCCTTCGACGAGCGACTGTGGTGGTTTTACAGGTCTTGCACGTGCGCGCCCGGAGGTCACCAGGGCGTGTGTCATGGCTATGACTGGTTTTAGGTTTAAGGCGAGTGTCAAGGCTTAGACTGGTTTTACATGTACGCGCGGGGCAGGGCGTGATTTAAGGCCTAGACTACACGTCTATGGGGCTCTGCTAGGAGATCCCGCAAGGCAACGCGGCGGGCCAGCCTATCAGGGAAAAGCTTAGACTGAAAGGCTAGGGGAGAGCTGTATACAATGCTAATTTTACGCCCACTATAGCTGGCTTCCGCCGCCCCCAGAAGACAGCCTTTTCACCTCCACGGGACAAAAGCGCCAGCCCACCAAGACTGGTGTGTGGGAGCGCTGGGGTGCGTGGGCGTGGACACGCGCGGCAGCAACTTTGCGTGGCGCGCTCGACGCCACCGGCTGCATGGCATGCATACTATAGGTGCCTGGGAGGGCACAGGAGCGGGGGCAATCTGAATGTAGGGGGGGGGGGTCAGTGGGCAGCCCTGGTCACTCGGCGCCCCGGCTGCCTGGCAACCACCTTGACCTCGTCCCTTGGCTCGTGCACCGAAACCAAATTTGAAAGCTTAGCCACTGGGCCTTCAACTGTCGGAGAGCTGGGTTTAGGTTCCCGCTCCCAAAGGGTCGGATCTCGAGATGTCAAACCACTCTCTGGTTTGACATAAGCACCCTATGTGCTAACTCCTTTCTTGACATGCGCGTGGCTATTACAGCTCGTCCCGGCCAAGGTTGAGTCCCTGGGGCGCGTGGAGGGGCGGAGCGGATGAGGGAGCTCAGCGGGCGCTCCCAGCTGGCAGTGCGGAGCAGCCGCATGCAGCATGACAGGCAATGGTAGGCTGGCGCGCTGCGTGGCCTTGCGGGTTCTCCCAGTAGAGCCCCCCTAAACTTTTAGTCTAGGCCTT
Organism: Chlamydomonas sp. UWO 241; assembly: GCA_016618255.1. Classification (NCBI taxonomy): domain Eukaryota; kingdom Viridiplantae; phylum Chlorophyta; class Chlorophyceae; order Chlamydomonadales; family Chlamydomonadaceae; genus Chlamydomonas; species Chlamydomonas priscui. The sequence goes on along the minus strand of VFSX01000288.1, from coordinate 16,226 downwards.
TACCCGCGCCCGGGGGTCCTCCGGGTGCGTACATGTAAAAACTGAAAGACAGCATGACAGGCAGACCCCGCAGTTTCTGTTGATATGGCAATCCACGCTTCAGGGCTGGGGCAGTGTACTCTGCAGCGAGCGCAGCGCATACGGGCGGGGGAGAAGGGGGGAGGGGGGAGCCCAGGCAGACCTTGGACAGGTTCATCAGCGTTTAATGCCCCTCGAGCAGCATTTCAGACATGTTCTAGGTGCCCACCATCCCGCGGCCGTGCCCTCATGGGGAGGAGTAAGATCTGGGGGCTGAGTGCCCTGTCTCGGTCCAGCCCCGACCCACTAGTCCCCCACCGCTAGTAGCCAGGCACCTGTCTGTAGTCGAATACGCTGCCTGTAGGTGCGTCGCACACGACTGTAACAACCGTCATCATCATAGTGTTCACCAGATGGTGGCTGGGCAGGAGGTCGCGCGCGGAGCAGGGACACCCAGGGACATTTAGGGACACCCATTTGTCTCCCAACGGATCGTCTGTGCAGCAATCGCGTGAGGCATAGTCGTCTGCGAAATCGTATGTGCATTTATCGGCTGTGGGGCAATCGTTTAGGCAGGAATCGGCTGCAGGCAGAATCTTAAATTTTGTGAGGGTGTGGCGTCGGTGTTGGTGTGAGTGCGCACTGCGCCTCAGGTACCATTATCTTCGTCACCGTGAAATACCCAGCCGTCATCGAGATGACACCCCATCCCGTTGCCATGCTGGCTTCCCTGCTGCTGCTGATGGCTGCAGCACACGGTGGGTTCCTTTGGAGTTTGGCAACCCGACTCTGAGCAACAGGCCAACCCAGCAGCCTCTGAACGGTGCAGCCCAAGACCCCGTTGCCGCCTGTAATCAGAGCGCACGCCATGCATGCACGGAGGCAGCCTGGCCTGGCGCGAGGAGCACTCGTGACGAGGCCGATCCAAGCCAGCAAATCTAGTTTCTGGCACCTCGCGATTCTCCCAAGAACCCTCCACCACCCTCCACTCTCCACCCCCACCCTCCCCACCCCCTCATTCGGGCGTGAATGATTGTGCAAAAGTCAGGCAGGGCCAGGCGGCTGACATGTGCCCCCCTCCACGCCACTGTAAAATCTCCCCCATCTGCCACCACAGTGCACGCAGCGCGCTCTCTCACCTCTCTCCCCGCCGCCGCCGTGCTCTACGAGACCTTCCCCTACTGCGGGTAAGATGCACATTGCCTGCTGCCTGCGGCTTGCTGCTTGGCTCGCTGCTTCCACCCCCGCGACCCCTTCCTCCCTTGCGCCTGCCCGCCCGCCCGCTCAGCCCGCCCCGCTTCGCCCGCCCTCGCCGGCGCAGCCCTTCCTCCCTTGCGTTTGCCCATGCCCACACAGCCCTTGCTCCCTTGCGTTTGTTCTTGCCCGCGCAGCCCTGGCGCCTTGCCCGTCCCGCCCGCCCTGCCCGCCATTCCTCGTGCAACTCTTGCGCCCTAACGCCCTGCCCGTCCACCCGCCCGCACGCCCCGCCCGCCCTGCCCATCCTTCCCCGCGCAGCCCTTGCGCCCTTACACCCTGCCTGCTCGCCAGCCCGCCCGCCCGCCGCCCCGCCACCGGCCCCGCCCACCTTCCCCACGCAGCCCTTGCGCCCTGACACCCTGCCTCCCCCCGCCCGCCCGCCCGAGCCCCGCCGCCTGCCCGCCCGCCGCACCGCCCCCCCCGCCCGCCTGCCGCCCCGCCCGCCCTTTCCCGCAATGCCCTTGCGCCTTGCACCTGCCCGTCCGCGAGCCCTTGCGCCCGCCCGCCACCCCCCCCGCCGCCCCCACCCCCCGCCCCGCCCCACCCCCCTCGCCCTTCCCCGCGCAGCCCTTGCCCCTTGCACCGTGCCCGTCCGCGCAGCCCTTGCGCCCGCATCGCCCGCCCTCCCCCGCCAGCCCTTGCGCCCTACCCCCTGCCTGCCCGCCCGCCCGCCCGCCCGCGCCGCCCCGCCCACCCCGCCTCGGCCCGCCCCGCTTCGCTCGCCTCGCCGGCGCAGCCCTTCATCCTTGGCGCCTGCCCGCCCACACCGGCCCGCCCCGCCCCGCCCGCCCTTGCCCCGCAGCCCTTGCGCCCTTAACCCTGCTGCCCGCCATCCCCGCCCCCCCCCCGCCCCCCGCCCTTACACCCCGCAGCCCTTACACCCCGCGCCCGGGTTTGCGCCCTTATAATCCCGCCCCGCCCGCCCTCGCCGCGCACCCTTCCTCCTGACACACCCGCCTCGCCCGCCCCGCCCTCGCCCGCCCTTGCCCGCGCAGTCCTTCCTTCCATCCGACGCCCTGCCCCGCCCCACCCTTGCCCGCCTCGCCTGTGAGCCCTCTCCTCCACTTGCGTCCGCCTTGCCCACCCGCCTTGCCCGCGCAAAGCCCCTTCCTCCCTGCGCCTGCGTCCACCGCCCGCCCGCCCCGCCCACCTGCCCGCGCAGCCTTCACTCCCCCCACCCACCCGGCCTGCCCCACCCGCCCTTGCCCGCGCAGCCCTTCCTCCCTTGGCACGCCTTCCCCTCGCAGCCTTGTCCTCCCCCCTAGCCTGCCGCGCACCCCTTCCTCCCTCGCCCCGCCCGCCCGCCCCACCACCCCGCGCCCTTGCCCAATGCAGCCTTGCGCCTACACCCTGCCTGCCCGCGCAGCCTTTCCCCACTTGCGCCTGTGCCGCCCACCCGCCCGCCCCATCCCGCCCGCCCTCCCGCCCTCGCCCGCGCAACCCTTCCTCCAGCCTTTCCGCCCAACAACCCACTTACAGCACCATCTACACTGTCACCACTCATGCATCCACGCCACGCTACCCTCCTCACTTTCCGACGCCCGCCATATGAGCAAAAAACGGCCGCTTTATGAGCCGCTCATCAGTCATGACGCACATTCACAGAACTTGCTCGCGCAGCCCTTCTGCCCCTGCGCCTGCCCTTGCCCGCCCGCCCGCCTGCCTTTGCTCGTCCACCCGCACTTCCGCCGTTTGCGCCCTGTCTGTCCGCGCAGCCCTTCCCCTGCCCGCCCGCCCGCCCGCCCGCCGCCCGCCGATCCCCCCGCCCTTTCGCCCTTGAAGCCAGCCCCTCCGCCCTCCAATCTTGCCGCCCACCCGCCCGCCCCACCAGTGGTGTCCTTAAGGGAACTGAAAATTTCCTGTTTGCCCTCAAATTTCCCGTGTTGCCCTGCTGCGGGGGCATTAAGGACATCACTGCGGCCCACCGTGCCTCTGTGTCGCTGCCTGACGCCCAGCGTCTCCCCCCCCCCCCTATCCCCCGTCCCCCCATCTCGCAGCTGCAACCGCGACAACACCGCCTCTCCGTGGCGCGTCAGTCTCATTGGCCTCGAGAACGTGTCGACCGGCATCTTCAGCCCCCCTTCCCAGGCAAGTCCCTCCTCCCCCTCCCTCCTCCCTCCCCTCCCCCCCTACCGCGTTCCCAATGCCTGAGGCGCCGCCTTCACACGCGCGGATCAGGCGGCACCTTAGGCGCCCACCATCACCTGAGGCGCACCCAACCGTCTCGAGCGATATGACCGCCTGACTTGTGACGTTACGGGAAAGCGGTAGGGCCCCTCCTCCCCCCCTCCTCCCCCTCTCCTCCCCCCCCTCCCCCCCTCCCCCCCTCCTCCCCCTCTCCCCCCCGCCCCTCCTCCCCCCTCCCTCCCCCCTGCCTTCCCCCTCCCTCCCCCCCCCCCCTCCCTCCCCTCCCCCCCTTCCCCCCCTCCCCCTCCCTCCTCTCCCTCCCTC
>VFSX01000288.1:5000-7500 GCA_016618255.1 Chlamydomonas sp. UWO 241 | reverse complement strand
GGCGCGGTCGAGCGGGCAGCCCGGGCGTTGCACGCGTCGGGTGAGGTGGGTGCGGTCTTGGTGCGGCCCATGACCGGGGACGGGGGGGTGCGACCACACAACATATGGTACACTCAGGAGTGCAAGGACGCACGCCGCGCGTGCCGGGAAGCGGAACGAGCGCACGGGGCGCAGTCACCGGCCGCCAAAGAGGCAGGGAAGGCCTATAGGCGGACCGCGCGGCGCTCCCGCCGCGCGAGCGAGGCCCGGGAACACACCGAGCTGATTGAGGACAGGAAGGGGAACCCTCGGCGGTTTTGGCAGCGGGTGAAACTGCCTGGCCAGGCGGTCGGTCTGAGGGACGTGGAGGGGTGGACAGATTATTTTAGGGATTTGCTGGGGGACAACCATGCTAACGCCACTGATACGACTCATACGACTAATACGACTAACACGGATGATGCCACTGACCATGGGCACGGGGCCCCGTTTGCCCTCCCCACGACGACGGCCACGGAGCGGGCGGCAGCGCTAAATAATTCATTTACTGAGGCGGAGGTGTATGCGGCACTGATGGGCATGGACGCGGGCAAAGCCCCAGGCGTAAACGGCATGCCGATAGAGTTCTATCAGAGGGCATGGGCTAGGGCGGCGGAGGGGGGCGATGCAACGGATGCTGTGGATGAGGAGCACCTGCTCGCTGGCCCCATCACACACCTGCTCAATCGGGTCTTCCGTGAGGGGTACCCGACTGCATGGCACTTGGGGGCAACCACGCCGGTGCCAAAGCCGAAAGGCAGCCTAGACGTGCGGGACGATTACCGAGGGATCACGGTGGGGAATGCCCTCGCCAAGCTATACAGCTTGGTGCTTATGAACAGGCTGGACGCCTTAGCAGAACGGGAGGGGTACAGGGCGCGGGGCCAGGCAGGCTTCCGGAAGAAGAGGGGGACCCCAGATAATGCCTTCATCCTGCAACACCTTATTGAGAAGAGCGGCCTCCAGCGCAAACCGCTGTACGCTGCCTTTATTGACTTCAGGAAGGCTTACGATTGCGTGCACCGCCCATTGCTTTGGGAGTGCCTAAGGAGCCTGGGGGTACATGGGGAGTTCATGGCGGCGCTGATTGCCATGTACGATGGGTCCGCAATGTGTGTGCGCATCGATGGGAAAGTGGGACCCGCGTTTCCTTCACACAAGGGGGTCATGCAAGGCGACCCACTGTCACCGCTGCTGTTTGGGCTTTTTATTGACGCATTGGAGAGAGTACTAGACGCAGAGCTCCCGGGTGATGGGGTGGAGATGGCGGGGCGGTTACTACGGCTGCTGCTGTACGCTGATGACTTGACGCTGCTGGCAGAGTCGCCCGAAGCGCTTCAACGCATGCTAGATACTCTGCACGCCTTTTGCGGCACGCGCGCACTAACAGTAAACGTTAAGAAGTCAGAAGGGGTGGTGTTCAATGACCAGTTCTGCCCAGTCGGGGCGGCAGGGGGGAGGGTAACGCTGAAGTTTGCAGGAGCAGATCTACCCATGACACACGAGTTCCCATATCTGGGCATGCTCTTCCACCACCGGCGGGCAGTGGGGGGGGACGTGGGCACCCGACGCTCTAGGGGCCAGCGCACCAGATACGCGCTAACTCGCAGATGCTATATAATACGCCTTAACAATGTTGGCATTAAGGCCCACCTGTTCGACACGCAAGTACGGCCTGTGCTAAATTACGGGTGTGAGGTGTGGGGCCCTGCGATGATGGCGGATGCTGGGGGGGGCGTGTTTGCCGGGGCGGGCGGACGGTGGGAGAGAGGCAGGAGTGGGAGGGGCGCTAAGGCCGCACGCGACGGATGGCGCACCCTGGAGGAAGTGCTTCTGCAATTTACCCGTGCGTCCCTAGGAGTCCGCAGCAACGGGCAGCAACTGGGGATTTTGGCGCGGGAGGCGGGGTGGCGGCCGCTGGCGGCAGATTGGCTGCGCCAGGCGACGCGCTTTTGGGATAAGGCGCGGGGGCGGCCTGACGGTGACCTGCTTAAAGATGCAATGCGGGAGAGCTGGGGGCTGGCCGAAGCGGGGGGGACGTGCTGGGCGGCACGCTTGCAGGTGTGCCTCGGAACTGTGGGGCACACCCTGGCGTGGGACCAGGTGGGACCGGTACGCATCACCAACCTGCTGGACGTGGCGACCGCGGCGTGGCTGGCCGCCGCGACAAGCACACCGGCGCTGCCGAGCGGCACTACCGTGCGAGATGTACCTGAGGAGTGGTCGCGCGGCTTTAAGATGCTGACCTACATGCGGTGGATGGCGGGTAGCGACAGCGAGCCACCGGCCCTGTTGAGCTCAGGGCTGAACAGTGCTGCCCGGATCACGGCTCTAGCTAGGTTCAGGATGGGGCTCCATGAGCTGCAGATAGAGCGGGGGCGCTACGCCGTGGCGGGACAGAGGCAGCGACGCAGCCAGCGGGCGTGCTGCCTATGCGGTGGGCTAGAGGATGAGGCACACATGGTATTTGAGTGCCCTGCCT
>VFSX01000288.1:0-2500 GCA_016618255.1 Chlamydomonas sp. UWO 241 | reverse complement strand
GCCCCTCCTAACCCTCCCCCGCCCTCACCCTCTCCCTCCGACTACCCTCCCGCTGCCTCCCTCCCACTGCCTCCCACTTGCACGACTACCGCTGTTCGGACACGACTTCGCTCTATGCCGGCGGCGCCATCACCTTCTTCCGGCTCACGCCGGTGACTTTTGCGCCCACTCCGTCACGTTCTACGCCCTCCGCAAACATCCATCTCTTCAACTTCACACGCGGCATCCCCGAGCGCCCCGAGTTCGCCGAGCGAGTCACCACCGAGTGGATCATCTTAGCATGATTTCCACAACTGTGGAAGTCCTTCTGCCGACACTTAGTTTAAACTCAGTCGAGGCGGATTGACGAACACAGCCGTCAATGACCCGCCACTGCCCCTTTCCCCCACTGCTTTACGAATGAGGTTGTTCACCCTCTTGCTGGCGCACGGTTGGTCTCCCGCCTTCAAACGGAATCTCCTCAATTGATGACTAGAAACAGCCTATCTAGGTCTGCCGTGCAGAGTTCTCTGTAACGATCTCTCTCTCTCTCTCTGTGTGTGTGTGCACGAGCAGCGCCGTTACTTGGGAGTCCTTGAGGCGAGTGTGTGTGTGTGTGCATGAGCAGCGCTGTGACTTGGGAGTCCTCGAAGCGAGTGTGTGTGTGTGTGTGTGTGCGCGCATGCGCGCGTGCGCGTGCGCGTGTGTGTGCACGAGCAGCGCTGTGACTTGGGAGTCTCCGAGGCGAGTTTGGTTGGCTTGTGCGTGGGTGGGTGGGTGGGTGTGGGTGGGCGTGTGTGTGTGTGTGTGTGTGTGTGTGTGTGCGTGTGGGTGGGTGGGTGGGTGGGTCTGGGTCTTGGTGTGGACTGGTGTCAGGGGCTGGGTGGGCTCTGGGTGGATAGGTAGTGGTGGTTGTGTGTGGTGGTATGTGTGGTGTGTGGTTGTGTGTGGTGTGTGTGTGTGTGGTGTGTATGTGGTGGTGTGTGTTGCCCTTTGCCATAAACCCGCAGGGACACTGTTCAGCTAAAACCCCAAACCGTGAATCATGAAACCCTGACCCCTATGCCACAAAATCACAGGAACACCGTTGAGCTAAAACCCCAAGACCTGTGCCCTAAACCCTGTGTCCTAAACCAGCAGATACCGTTCAGCTAAAACCCCCAAACCCTTAACCCTAAACCCTCAGCCTTAAACCCTATGCCCTAAACCCTATGCCCAAACCATAAACCCTTAAACCATCATATCCTTAAACCCTATGTCCTTAACCCGTAGGGACACCGTCAAGCTCACCAACCTGGGCATCAGGTGTGCTCTGGTGAGTTTGTGTGTGTGTGTGTGTGTGTGTGCATGCCGGTGTGTGTGTGCGCGTGCGTGCGTTCATGCGTGTGTGCGTATGTGTGTATGTGTGTGTGTATGTGTGTGTGTGTGTGTGATGCGCATGCCGGCTTCTCGTCTTCCTCGTACGACTTTTGACTGCACAATGGATGTCGCTCGGCAGCAAGGCCGGCCTCCAGCCTCCTCCCGACACTATTTTTTTAAGCTACTGATTCAGCAGCTAGGCGAAACTAGTGGCACTCGTTCTGATTGGAAGACTTTTTCGGACACGGCGTTTGAGCGTGCTCAGGATAGGGTCGGGTGGAGAGCCGTGGTGTACGGTCCGGCTGCCCCTCAGGCGCCGGCCCCTCCACCACGGCGGTCAAGTAGATTGGCAAGCGCCACTTGACCCCCTATCCCCTAGAAGCAGTTAGGACCTATTTTGGAGGCGTCGCACAATAGCTCTCCTTTTTGCTCTGGGACTACACGTTGGCAGGCAGCCGGCTGGTGGCTACCGCCCCTCACAAGTAATTGTTAGGGCCAGAACTGGACTTGGGTCTAGGCGGTGGTACTAGGACTAGAGGTAGTCTTTGCTGGCAAGCCGATGTAACTGTGCGTGTGCGTGTGCGTGTGCGTGTGCGTGTGCGTGTGCGTGTGCGTGTGCGTGTGCGTGTGCGTGTGCGTGTGCGTCTGCGTGTGCGTGTGCGTGTGCGTGTGCGTGTGCGTGTGCGTGTGCGTGTGCGTGTGCGTGTGCGTGTGCGTGTGCGTGTGCGTGTGCGTGTGCGTGTGCGGTGCGTGTGCGTGTGCGTGTGCGTGTGCGTGTGCGTGTGCGTGTGCGTGTGCGTTGCGTGTGCGTGTGCGTGTGCGTGTGCGTGTGCGTGTGCGTGTGCGTGTGCGTGTGCGTGTGCGTGTCCGTGTGCGTGTGCGTGTGCGTGTGCGTGTGCGTGTGCGTGTGTGTGTGCGTGTGCGTGTGCGTGTGCGTGTGCGTGTGCGTGTGCGTGTGCGTGTGCGTGTGCGTGTGCGTGTGCGTGTGCGTGTGCGTGTGCCGGTGCGTGTGCGTGTGCGTGTGCGTGTGCGTGTGCGTGTGCGTGTGCGTGTGCGTGTGCGTGTGCGTGTGCGTGTGCGTGTGCGTGTGCGTGTGCGTGTTGCGTGTGCGTGTGCGTGTGGCGTGGTGCGTGTGCGTGTGCGTGTGCGTGTGCGTGTGCGG
>VFSX01000515.1:0-116760 GCA_016618255.1 Chlamydomonas sp. UWO 241 | reverse complement strand
GGGGCCCACCCCCTGGGGCCCACCCCAGGGGGTGGGCCCCAGGGTGGGGCCCACCCCACCCCCTGGGGCCCGCGCGGAGTCGCGGCGGTCGGCCCATGTGAGTCGCCGTCGCCCATCCCCCCCATTGCCCCACCCCCCCGTCGACTGCCGCCAATGTATGCGGCCCATCCTGGACTATCCACCATCGCCATCGTCCGAAGGGCAACCTCAACGAGCCGAGCAACTCGACCCCCAAAATCAAAATGTCATCGCAGAGCCCGTCTCCATGCCCTCGCCAGCGCCGAACAGCTCCTCGGCCGACTGTCGACCGCATCCCAGATCGCCTCGCCTCCGCCGAGCAGATCCTTGGCCGCGCCCCACTGCGGCGCCCCACCACCATGCACCACAGAACCTCACATCGCCACGCCCCCCCCTTTCAGCACCCTTCACTCCCACTGACACGCTCCAAACTACACAGTCCACCTATCCCCCACCTTCACCACCCCACAGTCGACTACCCGCCCACGCTCCACCCCCACATGGAGCTTGCCGTCCCGTGTGCGCGCCATGCAGGCCCATGCACCCCCGCCCCATGCGCCTCCCGCCCATGCGCCCTCACGCGCGCCGACCCCATGCTGGCCCTCCCCCCCCTCCCCCCAGCCTTTCCTCCCTTGCCCCTGCCTCCACCCCCTGCCTACCTACATCATCGCCCCATGGACTTCACAGGCCCATGGAGATGATCCGCCTCACCACCCCCCACGCCCCAGCCTCTCCTCCCTCGCCCCTGCCTCCGCCCCCTGCCTACCTACATCATCGCCCCATGGAGTTCAGAGGCCCATGGAGATGATCCGCCGCCCCATCCCTGCGCCCCTGCCTACGTTCATCATCGCCCCATCGAGTTCGTTGGCTCATGGAGATGATCCGCCGCCGCCCCCTATCCCAGGCCCGCCTACGCTCGTCCGTCGCCCCATCGAGGAGCTGATCCGACGTCCTCTAAGCCTGCCTACCCCCGACTACCGCCCCATGGAATTAATCAGCCCATGGGGGGATGATACGCCGCGATTGAGGTTGAATGAAGTTGAAAGTTGAAGTTGGTTGGCCCGAGTGGCACCCCCCCCCCCCCCCATGTGATGTACCCCTCTTAGCGCTGATTGGTCCCCCGCTGTAGAACGACACACATGTGCCTTTTGACCTCTGGAACATTGCCAGTACTTAAGTACGGGTAGTGCTGTTGCAGTCGTGTAACATTATGGAATGGAATGGAATGTGTGTGTGTGTGTGTGTGCACGTGCTCCCTGTTGCGCGCTATTGGGGCGCGCGCTCGCCGCCGCCGCTACCATGCTTAAACCCCATGTGTCTCCCACCAACTGGCTTACCGCTTCCACAGCCGCTCGAACGGAAGTGTTGAGTTGACCAGCGCAGGGCCTGTCTCGACGATGGACTCGGCGATGTGCAGCACCATGTGTCGGTTGATGGTGCAGTGCCACGCAGGGAAGTGACGCTCCATTCCGGCGAGCGACTCCCTGGTGTCAAGCAGGAGTTTGCGCGCACCATCGGTGGTGATAGACCGGCACCACAGACAGCTGAGAACATCAATGTACGCAAACAGTGCTTGGTGCTGCTGTAGGCCAAAGAAGCCTTGCAGCAGGTACTTGAGAATGGGCCCTGCAGCCGTGAGCCAATCGTGACAGTAACAGTAACATCAGCTTTCCAGCAAAGACTACCTTCTAGTCCTAGTACCACCGCCTAGACCCAAGTCCAGTTCTGGCCCTAACAATTACTTGTGAGGGGCGGTAGCCACCAGCCGGCTGCCTGCCAACGTGTAGTCCTAGAGCAAAAAGGAGAGCTATTAAGCGACGCCTCCAAAATAGATCCTACCTGCTTCCAGAGGATAGGGGGTCAAGTGGCGCTTGCCAATCTACTTGACCGCCGAGGTGGAGGGGCCGGCGCCCGAGGGGCAGCCGGACCGTACACAACGGCTCTCCACCCGACCCTATCCTGAGCACGCACAAACGCCGTGTCCGAATAAGTCTTCCAATCAGAACGAGTGCCACCAATTTCGCCTAGCTGCTGGGTCAGTAGCTTGAGAAAATAGTGTCGGGAGGAGGCTGGAGGCCGGCCTTGCTGCCGAGCCACATCCATTGTGCAGTCAATAGTCGTACGAGGAAGACGAGAAGACGGCATGCACATCACATGGCCTAGCCACTGCATTGATCGCTTTGCCACAAGGCTCTCAATTGGTTCAGTGTCGCACGCCTGCCGAATATAAGTTAATCTGTGCCGGTCGATCAGGCGCACACCCAGAATGCGACGAAGGCAGTTGGAGTGGGCAACCTCCAAACGAGTCAGTTGTGTTTTAGTAGGGGCCCATGTTTCGCAGCCGTACAGAAAGTGGGGCAGCACAAAAGTATTGTAAACCCGCATCTTAGACTGCACTTGCATCTTCTTGCTGGCCCAAATCTTATCAAAAGACGCGAACACGCCCAGCGCGCGACCGACACGCACACCGATCTCCTTCTCCACACCACCACTCTGGGTTATCCAACTCCCTAGATACTTAAATGCAGAGACGGTCTTCACTTCACCACCAGTCAGCGCAAACGTGGGCAGATCCGCGTCAAAATCTGCTGGCAAAATCATCACTTCTGTCTTGGCGGCGTTGATTTGCATGCCAAAGCTAGAGGACACTTTGTCAAGGATTTTCAGCATAAGCGCCAACTGAGCTGGGTCATGCGAGAACAAACATAAATCGTCGGCATACATCAGCATTACTATGCGCTCAACCGACGACGACAACACAGAGCCGCCGGCGCGGGTCACGACTGACACGCCAGCCCCCTCTGGCATCATGTCAAGCGCCTTTTTCACTATGTGATCAATAAAAACATTGAACAACACAGGAGCAATGACGCACCCCTGTCTCACACCAGACGATACAGGGAATTCGTGCCCAATTTTCCCAGCCAGCCGCACAGCAGCTGCTGTGTTGGTGTGTAGATCCTCCAATAGATCAATAATGTGCGGATGTACATTATATAACCTAAGGACTCTCCACAGTGCTGCACGGTTTATGCAATCGTAAGCTTTAGAATAGTCGACAAATGCAACAGCCATGCATTGTTTGCACTCGGCATGCGTCGCGCTCAGCGAGCGAAGAGTAAAAATCGCATCGACAGTACCTCTGCTTTTTCTGAAACCACACTGAGCCTCATGCAACTGACCATCAACCTGCGTGGAGACGCGGTGCAGCAGTATGGCAGCGTACACTTTCCCGGCAATAGATAGAAGGCTTATACCACGGTAGTTACCAGGGGAGTCACGCGGACCCTTCCCCTTATATAACGGTGTGATAATAGCAGTCTTCCATTCCCTCGGGGCTATCCCCGACCGCAATACGGCGATGATGACCCGGTGGAGCCATGCGATGGCAGGTGGGCACCGCAACAGCATGGCGTCCAGCTGGTCACCGCCCGGAGCAGCGGCCGAGCGCAACGCTCGCACACACGCCTCCGTCTCAGCCAGGTCAGGGGGGCGCCCGTGCGCCTCGTCCACCTCTGTGGCGCGAGTGAGCTCAAACGCCGCCACCTCGTTCTCCAGCTGGTTCAGGGTCTCGTCGCTGATCTTGGTCTCCCCGCCGTACAGCTTGTCGAATGACTCTGTCATGGCCTTCAGCACCCCGTCTGGACCGCTGTGCAGCGAGCCTGAGACGTCCCGCATGGCAGACGGGGTCTGATGGCTGCGGCTGCGGCCCGCCAGCCTGTCGCACGCGCGTGCAAACTGGCGCAGATTCTTCTTGCGAAGCATGTCTTGCGCCTCCGCCACCTGCTGGCCGATCCACCTCTCCCTGTCTCTCTGCACAGCTGCGTCGGCCGCGCGGTTGGCGCGGTTGCGCTCTCGTTTGGCAGCAGCAAACTTGCTCCTGAGCCATGCCGAGTGCGCGCGCTGCCGGGCGTCCATGAGCCGGAGGGTGCGCTGCGACAGAGTGAACTGCCAGCCGCGCCTCCGGCCGCTGCCGCGTGGAGCGAGGTGGTTGGTGGCCACCTCGCGAACGGCAGCAACCATCGCGTCGTACTCCGCCTGGGCATCAGCGCCCTCAGGCGGCACGGCCTCCAGCAGCCCAAAGCGATTGGACAGCTGGAGGTTGAACTCACGACGGACAGCCGGGCGCCGCAGTTGTGAAGAGTCCCATGCGCGTCGCTGTGAGCCGCCTGCATGGCGGGAGGCTCGCATGCGGAAGCGCATGGACAGCACCACCATGCGGTGATCACTGTCCCAGGTTGGGCCCCTGTGCACCCTACAGTCCGTCACCGCATGCATGCGGCGGCGCGCGACCAGGATATAGTCCTTGACGCTGTGCAGGCGGCGCACAGAGCATGCATGCCGTCTGCTCTGTGCAACAGCCATGGGGCTGATGTTGGTGTACTGGTGCTCAGGCCTGTGGGGGTAGAGAGTGTTGGCAGCGCGCAGGCTGCATGCAGTGGCAGTGTCGAGAAGCAGGCGGCCGTTACGGCTGGCCACCGCTGGTTCCGTGAGGGGCAGGTGCTTGCCAACGCATGCGTGGTCGGACGCCGAGTCCCTCCCCACTGCTGCATTGAGATCACCTGCCACGATGAGCAGATCGCGCTTGTCGTTGGCCTTGTCCGCGAGCGCCGCTCTTGAAGGTAGAAGTCGCCAGCCTCCTCGTCGCTCGCCGCCTCCGTTGGACTGTAGGCGCTGACGATGGTGATCATCTGCCCACGATCCGCTGCAAAGCGGGCCTGGATGAGGCGGTCGGAAACCGCCTCCCAGGAGACGAGTGCGGATGCCCATGCAGGGGACAACAGCAAGCCCACCCCACGTTGCCGATGCTCCCCACCCGACCACAGCAGCGTCCACGACTTATCGCCCGTAGCCACTTGCGCCTCCCCGGAGCCGGTCCTGCGCAGCTCCTGAAACGCTGCAACACCGACGCTGAGCTTGGCGCAATCTTGCACCAGACTGGCCAGCTTGACCAGTCCCTCGTCCTCCGCAGGACACGTCCGCACGTTGTACGTAGCCACTCTGGTTTTCTGATTGACGACTTGGACGCGTCGCCAGGCGTGCCCCGCTACACGCGGGGACTGGGCAGGAAGAGGCTGCATGCATGGGGTGCCTTGTTTCCCCTTTGCTCGCATCCGCGGCCAGCCAGCTCAAGTCCGCGAGGCGTCCTTGGCTGTCTGTGGTGCCGGGCGGTATGCCAATCGTGGATCTTCAAAAAACCCGGTGTGGCAAAAATGAACTGGAACGGCTTGTATGCGACCTCGGTTGGCAGCATGCCATCAGTCATCAGGTCGGTGGCGCGGGTGGTGCCCTCCTTGAGCTGGTCGGAGGCTCTCTCTGACCGGAAGGCGGTGAACGGCAGCCCAGATGCGGAGCCCGCGAAATGGTCTGCTGCCCGCTTCTGCTCCTTCTTCTTCTCCTTCTTCTTCCTCTCCTTCTTCTTATCAGCTGTTGTCTGTGACGGGGGCAGGGGGGGGAGGGAGTGTCATGAAGAGAGACAGTGGCAGACACACCAAAGAGCAGATGAAGAGACCGGCACACACAAAGATAGCGTGTGCAGCGTGGTATAAACGCACGCGCGCGCACGCGCGACGGCAATGCAGAGCAGCGACACCGATGCTAAAACATCCACCAATAGGAATTCCCGAGAACCATGTGCCCAGAACACACCTTCTTTGCGGCCGGGCAGATCGTTCCACCATCAACAAAAGTGTGCATGTTGAACCGGTCGTCGCAGAAGTCTCGCTCGTACTCGTAAATAGTGAACAAACGGCCAGGTTGCTGGTAGAGTCTTCCTGCGCAATCATAGATACAGGGCATCACATTTTCAATGGCAACAGGCACTTTGCACACTCACAAAGCTCGTTATATGCACACGCACACTGACACACACACACACACACACACATACACATACACACACACACGCACACACACACACACACACACACACACACACACGCACACGCACACGCATGCACACACGCACAAGTGAGCCGCCGTGTGCAAGTGTGGACGCACCTGTGAACATGTCGCAGATACCCTTGATCTCGTTGGATATGTTGTGCGCAGGGTCTACCTCACGGAAGGCTTCGTCCCAGTAGGGCAGCTGTTGGAAGCAGTGGCTGTTGTAGATGCCAGTTCCGGTTCCCTTGCTCCTCGCAGGATGGCAGTCATTTGAACGTTTGTATGGGGAGTGGTCGGCTGCTCTGGCGGCGTTCATGCAGTACTCGTTGTTCTTGCACACAATCGGCGGTGGTGCTGAGCCAGCGCGGCCAAACAGGATGGTGTCGGTCGATGCGAACGGGTAGATCGTGCAGTTTGAGCAAGGTCCACGCAGCCCAGGCACTGTGCACTTGTAGCAAGCTCCTTGGTGGGCAGGTTGCGAGGCCATGTTTTCTGTTGCCGTTTGCGCTGGGTAGTCTCCAAGGGCAGAGATTACCATGGCTCGGCACATGGCCGCGGTGTGGTTGATGGTGGGGACAGCCATAGCGTGGGGGGCAGGGCCAGCTCCGGCGTGGGGGGCAGGGCCGACGTCCGCAGGGATTGTCACGGGTGCCCCAAACCAGTAGAGCATGAGAAGCTCGTCCACGAGGATCTCCATGAACGGCTGGAAGTCAGCAGGCTTGTTCGGTCCTGGGATGATCATGCGAAGGTGGTGTGCCACGAGGGAGTTCCGATGCCATGGGCTGAAGTTGAGCGCTCGAAGAGCGACCGGCCAGAAGGTGTGGGACTTGCGTGGCAGGTGGTGGTGGGGCACGCAGGTGGGGAATGAAGTCAGTGCAATCCCTAGTGGCCGGCGCTGCATGAGGGCGACTGCCCGGCGGCATGGGGGGGCCCCACGAGGGAGGGGGGGGGGAGTGAAGGGGGGAGGCGGGCGGGCCTGCACACACACGTGCGTGCCGATGCGCAGCCGTCGCTGCGACGCGCACACATCGGGTGCGTGAGGGCGGCTGCCCGGTGGCACGGGGGGGCCCCCCCTAGGGATGGGAGGGGAGGTGTGTGTCGGGGGGGGAGGTGAAGGGGGGGGCGGGTGGGCCTGCACACACACGTGCGTGCCGATGCGCAGCCGTTGCTGCGACGCGCACACATCGGGTGCGTGAGGGCGGCTGCCCGGTGGCACGGGGGGGCCCCCCCTAGAGAAAGGAGGGGAGGTGTGTGTCGGGGGGGGAGGTGAAGGGGGGGGGCGGGTGGGCCTGCACACACACGTGCGTGCCGATGCGCAGCCGTCGCTGCGATGCGCACACATCGGGTGCGTGAGGGCGGCTGCCCGGTGGCACGGGGGGGGGCCCCCGAGGGAGGGGGGGGGGGGGGGGGGAAGTGAAGGGGGGGGGGGGCGTGCGGGCCTGCACACACGCGCGCGTGCCGTTGCACAGCCGTCGCTGCGACGCGCACACAACGGGTGCGTGAGGGCGGCTGCCCGGTGGTACAGCTGTTGCGACGTGCCGACGCATAGTCGGCACTGCAACAGATCGCGCTTGAGGACGGTTCCCCGGCAGCTGGGGCCCGGTGAGAGGGGGACAGGGGTGAACGTGAGGCTGCACCACAGCGCCGCGCGGCTCCGCTGCTGCAACTGCAAGGAGGTGGGCCCCCTGAGGCACTGGTGGAAGATACAAACGCACAGCTAGAAAAAAAAGTAGCATCCAAAGGGATCGATCCTCCTACCACTGCACTGTGCTTTGCTCGACTTGAGAAACGACGACATAGCTGTCAAATCACGTGTATAAGAATGCATGAAGGTTCCAGTAAGGCATCGGACGGGCATTGGACGCCTTATTTTTGTTGTTTG
This sequence comes from Chlamydomonas sp. UWO 241, assembly GCA_016618255.1. Lineage (NCBI taxonomy): Eukaryota > Viridiplantae > Chlorophyta > Chlorophyceae > Chlamydomonadales > Chlamydomonadaceae > Chlamydomonas > Chlamydomonas priscui. The sequence goes on along the minus strand of VFSX01000515.1, from coordinate 108,974 downwards.
TGGGTGGCCTGCCCCACGGGGTTGTTGAAATGAGGTGTAAACCAGCAATGTGCCTGAGCAGACATCTTAGCGCTACACCTCATCTCAACAGGGGTGGGCTACGCCGGACGGTTGATACTCTGCTAGAGTGTGCGCGCCCATAAAATACACAAAACACAAAAACAATTGACAGTTGACACGCGCATGCCATTGAGCGTGCCCCCGGAAGTGAGAACCCTGAGCCTGTGGCGCACCCCTTCGCCTTCCCTTTTTCCATCCCCTTCCTGTCTCCCCACACATACGATGCCTTTTGGACGTTTGTCGTTTCCGAGAGTGTGGGCATGTGTGTGGGCATGTGTGTGTGTGCTGTGTGGCTCAAGACGCCCACCTTGAACGGACACACGCCATCAGTGTTGAACGCCAACGTGATGCTCGCAGCTCCCGACTCCTCCATTTGCTTGTCCTTGCAGAAGATCTCCCGTCGTGAGGAGTACCAGATGTCAGGCATTGCGCCGTCCTGGGATAGTCCCCGCGAGCGCCGGTCCTCCTTGTGCTTGCGCCACTGTATCGCGTTCCATGTGATCTTGTTGTCGACAAGGTGTTGCAACCATGGGGTCAGGGGCAGGAAGTACAACAAACTCTTCTCGCTGCGCGCCTGGCCGCACTTGGCACACTTGACGGCGTCGCAGTGCTCTCCTCGGTAAACAAAGGCGCATTTGCTGTTAGGGCAGATGGTGTACGCATAAGCAATCACCTGCGGGGAGTGATAATTTCTTCGGAATCGTGAGAATTCTGGCGGTCGTGTGGGAAGGAACACCGGAACTGCGTACATGCCCCTGCTTGCCTGTGCGTGCACGCCCCTGCTTGTGTGTGCATAACTCACATGCTTGTTGCCAACGCCTTGTTGTAGTCAGGCGCGAGCATCTTCAGGCACTCCCGGTACCCGGCCGAGAGGTGCTGGTTCTTCTCGAGCATGTTGAGGTTGTTGTTGAAGGCCGCGATGGAGGTTTTGAGCTGCACCTTCAGGAGAAGATACTCTGCCAGGTGCTCGGCAACAACAGATAGGGCAGCAATCGCCTCTGCTGACAGCTCTTCCACGATTTTGTGGACGTCGCACCCGCCTGGGAGCTTCACCTCGGTGCTGCCGTCGTTGCCTGGCTGGCGGATGTCGAGGGAGTGCTTGGGCGGCTTGATGTGTTTGCAGATGCATGCGTAGTGTCCTGCGTGGAGTGCGTGTGCGGCTTGTTGTTGCAATACGCAGGGTTGTTGCATGCAGGGTTGTTGCATTTAGGGTTGTTGCATGGCACCACATGGGCTCCATGCGTGCAGCAGCAGCAGTGCAAAGTGCGCACCGTTGAGGTACGCGGTGTGGTGCTTCGCGCCAGCAGTGTACTCGCGCCGGCAAGTGTGCTCCTCGTCCGCATTCCTCTCCTGCACGCCCTCCATGGGACCGTCTCCATCGGGCTCCGCATTCTCGAAATCCTCTTCGGGCAAGGCCATCGGATGTGCGTGGCCCTTGTGGAGCTGGCCTGGTGGGACTGCCGCCATTGGCGGCGCCGCCGCACCGTGAACAAGCTCGCCTCCAAGGTCCACCTCATTCCGCGTGAATACTTGGTACAGGTGGTACATGGCGACTGGCGACTTGAAGTGCACGTTCTCTAAAAGCGCCACGGCTCCACCACTGCTGTTGTGGATGCGACACGTCCGCCTGGTGACCATTTGGTATCGCTCCAGCAGGGCCAGCCCCTCTGCGCACTTCGGGCACAAGCAAAGGGCTTTAGTCTCCGTTTTTGACGGTCCCAAAGGTGTGGGACTGACGGTCCCCTTGAGCGACGGTCCCCTCCCCCCACCAAAAACTGCCAGCAACCAGCAACCATGGACACGGACACGCAGCGCAGCCATGGAACAGTCCAGCAACGGCGAGCGCAACGGCGAGCGCGGCGTAGCGATGGAGCATCCTGCGCGCATACAGCCTGCCGCGCCCTTCGTGCCCGCCGTGCTGCCCGTCATTCAGCCCGTCGTGCAGCCCATCGTGGGTCAAATCGCTGCGGGCGCGCAGCTGGGCCAGGGCGTGCAGGACGACGACTACGTAGAGATTGTTGCTGTCGTCCAGGGCCAGGGCGTGCCCGACGTGCAGATTGTTGCTGTCGTCCAGGGCCAGGGCGTGCCCGACGTTCAGATTGTTGCTGTCGTCCAGGGCCAGGGCAGCGATGGCGAGGATGAGGACGACGACGACGTTTTCTTCTGGTGATTGTTGCTCGGCGCTCCCCTCGTGGCTCTCTGCTGCGTCGTCAAGCGCATCAACCGCTCGCGCACGCCGCCGCGCTAGCCACACACCCCCAACTGCGTGGTGGTGCATGCATGGTGCCTGCATGGCGCGTGCACCATGCACACATGCACATGCACGTGCACAGGCATTGCTGAGGACTCCGCATGAAGAGGAGGTGTTGTGTAAAATGAAAGGCCTTGAGACAGAGGTGGGACTCATTTCAGCTCGTATCGCTCCTGTGTTGCTGGTGAGCAACCCCTTTGTCTGTGTCGACGTGCGAGCTTGTGCAGCTGCCACCCTTCTCCTACCACTCAGCTCAGTAACTAAGCTCGATGCCAGGTCAGCTGCCATGTGAGGGGAGAGGTCGGGGGGGGGGGGGGCAGCACAGCTGGGGGCTGGCCCTGTATGTGCTGATGGAGTGGAGCACCCTCCAACCCTCCATCTCCTCGCGTAGTGCCACACTTCACACCTGCCGCATCCTTACCCAGCAGTCCTGCCAGCCATTGAAGTTCAGCTGCCAGGGCGTGGGGGTGGGGGGAGGAGGGCATGGGGGTCCAGGGCTGAGGTCTGGCCCTGTATGTGTTGATGGAGAGGAGCAACCCTCCAACCCTCCATCTCCTCGCATAGCGCGTACACGTGCAGCGTGCCGCACACTGCACTCCTGCCCAGTTTCCTCTCCTACCCAGCAGCTCCGTGTTAGCCATATGACAGCACTGGGGGGGAGAGGTTAGGAGGTGGAAGGGACACACACACATGCACCTGTGCACACACACACACACACAAACCTGCACACCTGCACCCACCTGCACCCACCTGCACACACATACATGCTCACACACACATCTAAACACACATGCTCACACACACATTTAAACACACATACACACACACACAGGCCCCATCGCACACACACCTACACACACACACCTCTGCACACACACACACACACGCACACACCTGCACACACACCTGCACACACACCTCTGCTCAACACACACACACACACACTCACACACACACACACACACACACCTGCACACACACACCTGCACACACACACCTGAAAACACACACACACACACACACACGCGCACACACACACACACATTTGCACACACACCCACACACCCACACACACACCTGCACACACACACACACACACACATGCACATACCTGCAAACACACACACACCTGCACACACACCTGCACACACGCACCTCTGCTCAGACACACCCACACCCACACCCACGTCTGCACACACACACACACTCTCGCACACACAAACACACACACCTGCACACACCTCTACTCACACCCACACCTGCACACACCTGCACACACACACACACACACACACACACACACACATGGAAACACACGCACACACATGCACACACACACACACACACACACCTGCACACACACACAGTAGCAGACACACACTCTCACTCGCACCTGCACACACACACACACACACCTGCACACACCTGCATACACACACACATACACACATGCTGTCACACACACACCTAAACACATCTACACACACACACACACACACACACACACTCACTTACAACTGCACACACACACACAAACCTGCACACACCTGCATACACATACACACACACACACCTGCGCACACACCTGCACACACACACCTGCACACACCTGCACACCCATACCCACACACACACCTGAAAACACACGCACACAACTGAAAACACACACACACACCTGCACCCACACACATTAGCAGACACACACACACACACACACACACCTGGGGGGGTGGGTCTAATGCGCCATCAAAGGCGTCCGACGGACTGTAAAATCGACCACACACACCTGCACACACACACACACACACACACACACACACCTGCACACACACAAACAAACACACACATGTGTCTAATACGCCATCAAAGGCGTCCGACGGACTGTAAAATCGACCATCTGCACACACACTTGCATATACACACACACACACACATACACACACACACACACACCTTCCCTCTCTCCCTCCCTCCCTCCCTCCCACACACACACACACACACACTCCCACACACACACACACTCACATGCACACACACATGCATACACATCTCTGCTCACACATAAACACACCTGCACACACACACACCTAAACACACACACACACACCTGCACACCTGCACACACACACCTGCACACACACCTCTGCTGACACCCACACCCACACTCACACCTGCACACACACACACACACCTACACACTCACTCTCTCTCTTGAGATATGAGTCTGTCTCAAACACACAAACAGCCCGCCCTCACTCTCAAACACCCTGAACCTTGGATCACGAATGTATGTGTTGAACTTATGTGTTGAACCCTGCATGGGATGATGCCTCCTTCACCTTGATTGCCTAGCCCCAGTTCCGCACACCTGGAACCATGTGGCCTCTTCAGCTTCAAAGCAGCACATCCATCCATCAGAGCACCAGGATAAGCAGCTTAACAACACCCCAGTAGAGCACTCCATCTTAGCACCACCAGAGCACTCGCCTCAAACAACTGTCCCTCGTCACAGTTGGTATCTCATTACAGTTTTTTTGAATCTCTATCGCTCTGCCTCGCTCACACACGTGACAGGTACATCACATGCCTTTTTGACTAGGGGCATAGCAGTGATTTCCTTTTCATGGATTTTAATTAATACTGTGGAGCCATTTGACTGAAAGCGGCTCCATGGCTCCAAAATCCGGCTCCACACGCCGAAAAGGAAAACACTGGGGCATAGGCTCTGCATAGGTTCTGCATCAGTGTTGGGGCAACGCTCTGCAACCAAACTCCAGTATCCCGACCCATCTTAATCTCTATCCATCTCTGAGGCATGACGGTTAACCAACTGCAGCCATGATGAAATTAGGTGTCAGCAAACACGTGGCCTTGATCATTTCCATGCACAACATCAGAAAACAAACATCGGCACCCACATCTGAATAGCTTCTGCATCAGTGGTGGCGGTGGCGCAACGGGGCGCAACTTAAGTCTGAATCCATCAGGAGAAATTGCGGCATGATGGTTTGAAAACTGCACCCATGATGGTTAAAAAACTGCACCCATGATGGCCTCCATCATTTGGATGGCCCCCCCCGTGGGCTCAGCAACAGCAGCAGCAACAACTGCTGCTGCTGCTGCCTTGGCAGCTGCCTTGTCCTTCCAAGCGTCCCTCTCAACCTCGCTAAGTGCCTGCCACTGTGCAGTAGCCACCGACATACCCCCCCTGCCAGGCTGGCCCGCAAGCCCTGTGATCACATAGCCGCAGAACAGGTTGTACCCGCTTGTCTTACCCCCACCCTTCTTCCTCTTCGTCTCTGTCGCCACATCACCATCTCCCGCGCGCTTGCCGTTTGGCTTGGCAGGCGCCGCTGGGCCTCCGATTGCCGGGCGCGCCCCCCCCACCGCTGGGCCGCCGATTGCCAGGCGCGCCCCCCCCACCGCTGGGCCGCCGATTGCCGGGCGCGCCCCCCCCACCGCTGGGCCGCCGATTGCCGGGCGCGCCCCCCCCACCGCTGGGCCGCCGATTGCCGGGCGCGCCCCCCCCACCACTGGGCCGCCGATTGCCGGGCGCGCCCCCCCCACTGCTGGGCCGCCGATTGCCGGGCGCGCAGCCATGAAGGCGAGTAAGCTGGCAGCCATCTGCGCCACCGCCGGGTTGATGGCGGGCGCTGGGCTCGTGGCAGCCAGGTGCGCTGCTGGGCTCGTGGCAGCCAGGTGCGCTGCTGGGCTCGTGGCAGCCAGGTACGCCACCGGGCTCGTGGCAGCCAGGTGCGCTGCTGGGCTCGTGTCAGCCAGGTGCGCCACCGGGCTCGTGGCAGCCTCCACCTCCGGCGCGGGCTTCCCGGCCACCGCCGCGACCACAGCCGACCCAATCTTTTTGTTAGGGCCCAGGACCAAGAGCAGCTCCGTGGCGCCTCCCGTCTTGACCCAGGCGGCGAGATTGTTCCGGTCGAATTTGCCCGTTGCCTCCAGGCCTGACATCAGGGGAAGCTGCTCCAGGACCTCTGCGGCCGTCATCTTGGTTACGGTGCTGTACGCCTCGATAAAGTCGATGATGGCTTTGTTGGGGCACCACTGCATGCGGATGCTGCCCGCCTTGGGCCGCCATTCCATTTTGTGCAGCTGGCACATCTCTCGGAGAGACTTCTTGCCGTCGACGCCGACGTCCCACTCGTCCCACAGGCGGCGAACGTTTTTGCCAATGTAGAACATTTCCCGCCGGAGCCCTACGCTCGGCGGCTCATCCAGCGCAGAGTCCGAGAGATAAGCCGCGGCAACAATCGGCGTGCGTGCGAGCGTGCGTGCAACACCAGGTGGGCTGGTGTGCGTGGCGTTGAGCGTGTTGTTTGTTGTGGTCTGGCGGCGAGCTAGCTGTTGAACGGCCGCGTCGATCCGGTCCATCCGCTCATGCACGCTGAGGATCCGCTGCGACTCGTACACGCCGCCGTCGACTTTCTCCCAGTAGTCGCGCCTCAGCTGGTGGAAGTATTGCGAGCCCTGGCCATCTGAGAAGAGCTTGACCAGCGGGTGCAGCGGCGTGCTGCGGCTGAGGTGCAGCGCACTGCGCACGGCGATTTCGACAGCGTCGAGCAGCCACTGCTCCAGCTCCGTCACGGATGCCCGCTCCTTCTGCATGCCTCGTGAGCGGATCTCAGCCACCTGCCGCCTGAATGCAGGAAGGAAGGACCACAACTTCTCCCCAAACACCTCGACGAGGCGCGTTTTGTCGAGCTCGACGCAGAAGCGCTCGTGGAACCACGATCGGTTAGCGTGGTCGTCGGCAACCGTCTCGCAGCCACTGAGCCGCAGCACGCAGATTGCCTCCCAGCCCTTGTAGTAGTGCATGGTGGAGGCATCATGGTTCCATCCAACGAAAACGTCTCGCCACCCCTTGTCGACGCTGCAAACACAGGGGGTGAATGGGTGCTTGGGTGAGTATGATGGGCATCAGGTGGGCATCAGGTGGGCAGCAGATGGGCAGCAGATGGGCATCAGGTGGGCATCAGGTGGGCAGCAGATGGGCATCAGGTGGGGGGTGCAGGTAAGCAGTAGGTGGGCATCAGGTGGGCAGCACATGGGCAGCAGGTGGGCAGCAGGTGGGGGGTGCAGGTGAGCAGCACATGGGCAGCAGGTGGGCAGCAGATGGGCAGCAGGTGGGCGGTGCAGGTGGGCAGGGGGCGTGTGTGCGCGGTCACTCACTCGCATGCCTCGAGCAGCTCCGCACAGGCGATGCGAAAGCTGTGCATGACCTTCTTGACCCCGATGCCATGGTCCTCGAATTTCGCGGACAGCCGGGTGTTTTGCACCTTGTACGACTGACTCTCCGAGGAACACCTTGAGCATCAGGTACTGGTCGTAGTCGTTGAGCACGTCGGGAAACGTCTCTTTGAGCGCTGTGAACCTGTAAGGGTTTGGGTGGGGGGGCAAGTGATGGGGGCAAAGTGTGAGGGGATAACGTGCAAACAACTGATAGTACGAGGAGCGGAGGAGCAGCTTGAACTTGCTTTGCATTGCAGCGTGGAGAGGGGCTCGATTAACGGAGGCGCGTTCTCGTCGCCGAGCCCTGGACCCAGCAATGCGGCGCTGCTGGTGATGAGGATCTCCGTGCCGCTGACGAGCGGGGTAAAATACGACTGGCCTGGCTCCTGCTAGACTGCCCCTCGGTGGAACACTTCAGGAGTGGCTTGCCCGGCGCTGCCATGGCTTGGCGAGTAGCCGCGGCGCTGCCGCGGCCAGTGCTGGGAGACGGCCCTTATCCTCCCCCCATGCAGGATGCCATGCGGCACCGATCTCGACGAGTCGATCGACGAGCGGAGGAGCTGGCGCCCGTCAATGCATGCTGGACATTGGTCAAGATGGCTGCCCGTGGAGGCGGGCTACCATCACGGCTTCAGCGGTGGCGACCGCCGAGGCAACACAGAGTAAATCCGCTTCACCAATCGCAGCGTTCGTCACCGCGCTCATCCTCGGGGTCGCTCGTCTGCCGGTGACTGGCGTTGGAAGGTCTTCAGGCAGCCTCCATGACAACTCTGTCGTCCATGCCCCCTGGAGGGTGGGACCTGGCCATGCATGAGGCATGGGGCGCCGGCTGAGCCCCATGCAAACGAGAGCTGGACAGCCATGCACTGCCAGGCGGGGACCGTTCCAGTCAGCGCCAGTCGGCTCTGCCGGCTTGACTGGCCACAAGGCCACTACTGTGACCCTGAGGAAGGTCCTCTCCTATATGCTCCTTGCCAGACATGTCTCTCAGAGACCGCTGTTTGGGGTAGTCTAGCCGGCGGGAGCGGTAGTCTATTGGCCGGGAGCCGGCGGTTCTCTAGTACACTCAAGTGGGCTGGAGTATCGGCGGGTGATCTCTAGTAGAAGAGTAGCCTGCTTAGCTGGAAACCCCGTGTTACTTGTTACTTGTTACTTGCAGCGTGGAGACTGGTGACCCAAGGTTTGGCCTGCGAGGTGCCGTGGCGGGAAGGGGGGACAGGGGGGGGGGGAGGGCAAGAAAGTGACCGTCGTGTGACCGCCACTTTGACGTCACCATTGGGGTGTAATCTGCTACTTTACTGTCCTTCTCTTGGTCGCGCTGGTCTAGGTAACTGTTGTACACCATGGCACGCGAGTATTGACCAAGTATGATGTCGTGGCAGAGGGCCATGTCGCTCATCTGGTCCATCGTCAGGTTTTCTAGTCCATTCATGTCCACCTTATGCTGAAGCTGAGCACACATCATCGGCATGCCGAATCGTAGTTCGTCCATTGCTGTGGTCCATTGTTGTGCACACCACGTGGTTGTGGCACACAAGTAGGTTCCACACATCCACACTCTCTCAGATGTGAAACGCAGGCAGCACACGGGACTTAATTTAACACACACATACACGCACACACACACAAACACACACGCGCACTGCACACGCATTTCTACGGTCAGTAGCCAGGCAGACACAACGCAACAGGGGGTAGCCTGCACATGTTAGCCCCCTAGAAATGATCACTGCATTCTAGCATGGTATGTAGGGGGGAGACACCTCTTTTACACTCTGTACAAGCCTTTTAGGGGGGTAGAATGAAGCCGTTGTACCTGCTGAGTATTTTAGGGGGGTAGAATGCCCGCCGTGTATTTTAGGGGGGTAAAATGCTGTCCGGGGGGGGTGTAAATGGGGGGCTGAATCCACAGTGCGCTGTTCTCAAAGGCGCCGTGCCGCTTCCGCCGCCGCTCACCACCGCTGGCGAGGCGGCGCGCGCACCGCAGCTGCACACACACGCACGTTCACGCACACGCCCCCCTCCGGAAAGGCCGACGTGACCACTGATCCCCCTGCTGTACTGATAGCCGCCTCGCCGCTGCCGCCGCCGCTTACCGCCGCCGGCGAAGCGGCGCGCGCATCGCAGCTGCACACACGCACATGCACACGCACACCCCACACACACCGCAGCCTGGTCGACTTGACCACTGACGCCCCTGCTGTGCTGAAAGCCGCCGTGCCGCTGCCACCGCCGCTCACTGCCGCTGGCAAGGCTGCGCGCGCACCGCAGCTGCACACGCACACACGCACAGGCACACGCCCCCCCCCACACAAACCACAGCCTGACCGACGTCACCACTGACGCCCCTGCAGTGCTGAAAGCCGCCGCGCCGCTGCCGCCGCCACACACCACCGCTGGCGAGGTGGCATGCGCACCGCAGCTGCACACACACGCACGCGCACGCACACGCCCCCCCCCCTGAAAGACCGACGTGAACACTGATGCCCCTGCTGTTCTGAAAGGCACCGTGCTGCTGCCGCCGCCGCTCACCACCGCTGGCGGGGCGGCGCGCACACCGCAGCTGCACACACACGCACGCACACAAACACGCCCCCCCCCCCCCGAAAGGCCGACGTGAACACTGAAGCCGCCGCTGTTCTCAAAGGCGCCGTGCCGCATCCGCTGCCACTCACCACCGCTGGCGAGGCGGCGCGCGCACTGCAGCTGCACACACACGCACGTTCACGCACACGCTCCCCTCCGGGAAGGCCGACGTGACCAGTGATCCCCCTGCTGTACTGATAGCCGCCTCGCCGCTGCCGCCGCCGCTTACCGCCGCCGGCGAAGCGGCGCGCGCACCGCAGCTGCACACACGCACACGCACACACACTCCCCACACACACCGCAGCCTGGCCAACTTGACCACTGACGCCCCTGCTGTGCTGAAAGCCGCCGTGCCGCTGCCACCGCCACTCAACGCCGCTGGCAAGGCGGCGCGCGCACCGCAGCTGCACACACACGCACGCACTCAAAGACGTCCCCCCCCCCCGGCCCACTGCAGCCTGGCCGACGAGACCACTGCTGCCCCTGCTGTGTTGAAGGCCGCCGCGCCGCTGCCGCCGCCACTTACCGCCGCTGGCGAGGCGGCGCACGCACCGCAGCTGCACGCGCACACATGCACACGCACCCCACACCCCATGACAGGCCAACGTGAACAATGACGCCCCTGCTGTGCTAAAAGCCGCCGCGCCGCTGCCGCCGCCGCTCACCACCGCTAGCGAGGCGGCACGCGCAATGCAGCTACACACACACGCACGCACACGCACACGCCCCCCCCCTCTGAAAGGCCGACGTGAGCACTGATGCCCCTGCTGTGCTGAAAGCCGCTGCGCCGCTGCCGCCGTTGCTCACCACCGCTGGCGAGGCGGCACGCGCAACGCAGCTACACACACACGCACGCACACGCACACGCCCCCCCCCTCTGAAAGGCCGACGCGAGCACTGATGCCCCTGCTGTGCTGAAAGCCGCCGCGCCGCTGCCGCCGCCGCTTGCCACCGCTGGCGAGCTGTGGCGCACGCACCGCAGCTGCACACACACGCACGCACACGCACACGCCCCCCCCCCGAAAGGCCGACGTGAACACTGATGCCGCCGCTGTTCTCAAAGGCGCCGTGCCGCTTCCACCGCCGCTCACCACCGCTGGCGAGGCGGCGCGCGCACCGCAGCTGCACACAACTGCACGTTCACGCACACGCCCCCCTCCGGAAAGGCCGACGTGACCACTGATCCCCCTGCTGTACTGATAGCCGCCTCGCCGCTGCCGCCGCCGCTTACCGCCGCCGGCGAAGCGGCGCGCGCACCGCAGCTGCACACACGCACACGCACATGCACTCCCCACACACACCGCAGCCTGGCCGACTTGACCACTGACGCCCCTGCTGTGCTGAAAGCCGCCGTGCCGCTGCCACCGCCGCTCAACGCCGCTGGCAAGGCGGCGCGCGCACCGCAACTTCACACGCAAACACGCACAGGCTCACGCCCCCCCACACACACACCACAGCCTGGCCGACGTCACCACTGACGCCCCTGCTGTGCTGAAAGCCGCCGTGCCGCTGCCGCCGCCACTCACCACTGCTGGCGAGGTGGCATGCGCACCGCAGCTGCACACACACGCACGCACACGCACACGCCCCCCCCCGAAAAACCGACGTGAACACTGATGCCGCCGCTGTTCTCAAAGGCGCCGTGCCGCTTCCGCCGCCGCTCACCACCGCTGGCGAGGCGGCGCGCGCACCGCAGCTGCAGGTTTTACAGGTTTTTTCACGTACGGCCCAGAGGACCCCGGGGCGTGATTTATGGCCTAGACTACGAGTCTAGGGGGGCTCTACTAGGAGAGCCCGCAAGGCTGCGCAAGCGCCAGCCTACCAGGGAGGCATAAGAAGGAAGTTGCCCTCCTCCCCCTCCCCCCCCCACTGCACAGCGCCAGCTAGCTAGGGATCAGGGGGGGTGTCGGGGTCTCGGTCTTGGGTTCGCGTGTGCTGGCTCGAGTTGTCGTCGTGTGCCGATGATGCTGTGGAGCTGGTTGATTGCTAGAGCGTGCAGTTTCTGGCAGCAGGCCCTAGCCTGGTCGTGCGTGACCCCCAGTCTTGTCAGTGCCTGCAGTGTATGCTCTGTGTAGATGGTGCCGGTGACGCCTACCAGGATTGGTATTGTTGTGACCGTATGATTGTGCGCCGCCAGCATGCGGGCCAGGTCTGCGTGTTGTGTGTGTGCGTGCTTGAGTTGGTCGGTGTGGCGCGTGTCTACGCACGTCTTGATCTCCACGATGTAGACGTCGGTTGGTCCCCCAGGGGTTGCTGCGCCCTCAGCTGGGCAGGCAAGCAGCACGTCTGGTTTCAGCTTCCGCAGCTGGGCGGTGTGGGCGTGCTGTGTCACACCGGGGGGGCACGGCAGCAGCCATTCTGGCACGTGATTCAGGGCGGCCCATTGCACCCTGTCCGCGTCGCAGAGCTCTTGCCTGCCCACGTCTGCCGAGGCGATGCAGCCCCCCTTGCTTCCCTTTTGAATGCATTTCAGCACCTGTCTCCCCACCGCGTTGTGTCTCGCTGTGTACATTTTCTCCATTGTCTTGTGCTGGCATCCCGATGCGATGTGGGAACCTCCATGCTCTTGCTGGCAGAGTGGGCATTTGCTGTCTGCACGTAGGCCTATCATATAGGCCCTCTTGGATGACCACACCACACCCATTCGCATGGCTAGTGCTGATCTGCGTGCTCCATGCGGCACACCCGCATGGGTGAGGAAGGCATTGCTGAGCTGCCCATCAGCGACACTGGCGAGCTTGCTATATGAGTGGTAGTAGATGGAGCTGGTGCTGGACTCGCCCAGGTGGTGTACCTTGTGCATGTGTTGGCGAACCGCGTCTGTCGTGTTGTGCAGCGCATGGGTGCGAGGGGCGTCCTCCGTCTGCTGGGCTGCGGCTCCTGGGTCCACTGGCGCCGTGTGTGCGTCGTTCGTAGGTGCGCTGTTTGCTTGGGTGGGCGTGGGCTGTTGCTCGCGATTTAGTGCGAACGGCCAGTGTAACTTGTCGTACCATGGCACGTCACCATGCGTGAGCCCACCGCAGCCTGGCCGACTTGACCACTGACGCCCCTGCTGTGCTGAAAGCCGCCGCGCCGCTGCCGCCGCCACTCACCACCGCTGGCGAGGCGGCATGCGGATCGCAGCTGCACACACACGCACGCACACGCACACGCCCCTCTGAAAGGCCGATGTGAGCACTGATGCCGCCGCTGTTCTAAAAGCTGCCGCGCCGCTCCCGTCGCCGCTCACCACCGCTGGCGAGGCGGCACGTGCACCGCAGCTGCACACACACGCACGCACACAAACACGCCCCCCCCCCCCGGCCCACTGCAGCCTGGCAGACGAGACCACTGCTGCCCCTGCTGTGTTGAAGGCCGCCGCGCCACTGCCGCCGCCGCTTACCGCCGCTGGCGAGGCGGCGCACGCACCGCAGCTGCTCGAAACACATCAGTTTCTGAGCCCTTGTCGCGTGCCCCAGGCCCTCCCCTGCCAGCAGAACTATAGAGTGGCGGTAGACGAGGCTGCTGTGCAACGGGGGCGGCTTACGAGTGCGTAGAGAGTGTGAGAGACTCGCAGCGTCTGGCAGCGTCTGGCAGCGTCTGGCAGCGTCTGGCCGCGTCTGCCTCTGCGCCCCCCAATCACCGCACCCGCCTCGGCAACTATTTACACGCATACAAAACCTGTACCTCGAACGCCACGGCAGCGTCGTGGTGCCGAATGCAGGGTGCGAGGGTTTGGTATGGGGGGCCGCCCCATGCATGGGCCCATGTTGACCGCCAGGCAGCCTACCACTCTAAGCCCCGTTCATCTCCTGCATGCTGCCACGGCGAGCGCGCGTTAGATGGCATGGGCGGCATTGTGGGTTTGGTATGGGGCGCCATCCCCCCTACCACAGTGGTGTCGTGTGTAACCAGGGGCTACCGCATTGTAACGCCGGCATTACAGGCTACACGGTTTACCACCGGGTATAATATTGTAACGCCAGGTTACCGCTTCTGCGCGCCGATTGTAACCAATTGTAACGCGATTGTAACGCCGGGTTACCAGGGGTGATGCGCCACGTGGCGGCAAGGGCGCTGGGTAACCGCGTTGTAGCGCCGGGTTACGCGTTGTAGCGCTGGTAACACAGTTGTAGCCCCAGGTAACGCCGGGTAGCGGCGTCGCAGACGATTGTAACCCCAGGTAGCACGGCCGTAGATGATTGTAACCCCAGGTGACAGCTGCTGCCAGCTGCTGTTCACAGGGAGGCAGGCAACCGGTCCAAACAGCACCCTGCTCGTCGTGTTTACACTCTTGTTGCACCATGCGTGCAACACAGCGGCGCATGCATGCGCGTGTGTGTGCCGACTGCAGCACCCTTGGGTGCTGCGTGTTGTGTGGTGTTGTGCGTGGACGAAAGGGTGAATGTATCCAGTCTGTATTGAACCCTACTTTATTACCGAACGGTGTATTTATTTATAACGCGCATGGTAAGAAACGCATCGCATGCTAGAAAAAGGAAGAGCTCAGTGTAGTGCAATCAGGGGCGGGTCAAAATTTGCAAAGTGCGTGCTCCCTGAAGCCTGGCGTGTTCAGGGTGATTTATAAGGGTGGTGTGCCGCGTTTTGGGGGGGCAGGGGGGCCTGGGGAAGGAGTTGATAGTCCCCCCCCCACAGAAAGGAGTGGGAGGAGGGTGCGCTGGAGGTATTAAGGGCCTAGGGCCCAAAAGTGGGGCGAGCGCTTTGTAGCCCTCAGTGACGCGCCCCCTGAGCACGTAGGCCTCCTCCCAGGTGTAAAGGCAAGCTTGACGCAGGAGGAGAGACGCCCGGGCGCCCAGGCAGGGGCGCGGGAGCCTTTCTGGCGACACCCACACCGGTCTGCGAGGCGCTGCGCCACAGTCACGCCCTCCCCGAGCGCCCAGTCGGCATAATCAGGTGGGGACTCATCCCGGGGTGCTCTGTGTTGCGCTGCACGCGCGTTGGGGCATGGGGGAAGGGAAGGGGGTGTGTTTTCGGTGCTGTAGTTGGAGCATGGGGGGGACCCCCTCCATGCAAGCCTGCGGACGCTGGCGGACCCCGCCCCACCCTGCGGCATTGCTTTGTACCCACCAGATGCACACTATTACAGCGCGGCCGTCTTGGCGGGTCTTGGCGGAGCGGAGAATGGGGACTGTGCCACCTCACACCCCACCCCGAAAACGCGCCTGCACGCTCCCCGTGTGCCCGATGGGCGATGGATGCTTTGTACATATGTCTGGGGTCGGTTTGGCAGCGAGGGCTGCGCCCAGGGCATGCTGACTCGGTCGGAGGGGGCGACACCCCCGGACTACGGTTGTAGGCCCCCCTCCGCATGGGGGCCGCCCTGCATTGCATGGGCCCAAAATCGTCACCTACGCACGCCCATACACCCTCATAACGTATCTGCATCCAAGGATGGGCGCGCTAAGGTCCGTCGCCCGACCCCCCGCCTCCCACTTTTGTGTGCAGGGCAGCTCAAGGGACCAAGGCGCCCATGAGAGAGTTCGATCACCCTGTCAGGGCCCTGCTGTGGGATCCTACAGACAGCCACGGCCGTAGTGCTGGAGCATCGCTCGCGGCCGGCTTGACCAGCGCCGATCGCGAGCGAGCGCATGCGCGCAAGTGCTGCGCCGTGTGCGTGGCATGCGGTCTAGGCAGGCGGGAAGCGTCGAGTGCTGCCCAGACTTGGCTGCCGCTCGCGGCACGATCCACCGGCGCTGCCCCCAGCCCTGCCACGGTGTGCCCCAGGCCGGAGAGCGTGACTGTGCACAGCATCGGGGTGGCCTCGGACACGAAGAAGCGGCCGGCGGCGGAGCAGACCTTCTTTGCCGGGTCGTTCCAGTTTGGCACAAAGATGCCGGTCGGCGACAAGTGGAGGGCGCTGTACACGGAGTGGGTGTCTGTCAAAACCCCTGCCGTCGCCGACACGGTGTGCGCCGACATGCACATCCACTGGGCATGCGCGCGCAAGAGAGACGTGCTGGAGACAGCGAAGAGGCAGGCAGCGGGCGCGGAGGGGAGCAGCGGGGCGGGCGGCCCCCAACTAGCGTCCAGCCCGCTCATGACGCCGATGCTCATGCGCTCCGCGGCCGAGCTGGCGGTGGCAGAGAACGCCAAGTGGCGACGGGTGGGGGCGCGCCCTCGCCGTACGCCGGTGCTCACACTGTGGATTCAGCCCCCCATTTACACCCCCCCCCGGACAGCATTTTACCCCCCTAAAATACACGGCGGGCATTGTACACCCCTAAAATACTCGGCGGGTGCAACGGCTTCATTCTACCCCCCTAAAAGGCTTGTACAGAGTGTAAAAGCGGTATCTCCCCCCTACTTACCATGCTAGAATGCAGTGATCATGTCTAGGGGGCTAACATGTGCATGCTACCCCCTGTTGCGTTGTGACTGCCAGGCTACTGACCGTAGAAATGCGTGTGCGGCGCGCGTGTGTTGTGTGTTTGTGTGGTTTAAATCAGACACGTGTCGGGTCTGAGGAAAGTGCACGCCAGGCGCTCTCCGGCGCACCCAACGCTGCAGCGATGATGCAAACGTCTTGTCCAGTCCTTTGGGTGCATGTGGAGGCACGGGCGAGCCCTGGGCGGCGAAATCGGGGCCCCATGCGCTAGTCACGGTTCGCGCATGCGAGTTCTCCGAGTCCAAGCAGGCCGTGCATGACACAACATGGGGTCTAGCAACAGGTCTGCTGCAGGGAGAGGGCCTTGGAAGGCCCCATGGGCGTGTTCGCTCTCTTGCCCCCCGTGACTAGACCAGCACGAAACTGCCTCCAAGGACGCGCCTCCTAGCCAGAGAGCACCAGAAGGACATGATAACAATACGATTTTGGCCGTGTGCGCTTGGAGGGCGTATCGAGGACGCACCGGGTGCGCGGCCCACGTTCGCATGCATCCCGCACCCAGCGCGGCCTCCAAGCCCACGCGGCGAAAGTCGTGGTGTTATAATGTCCTTCTCTTGCTCTCTGGCTAGGAGGCGCGTCCTTGGAGGCACTTTCAGTTTTTGCCCTCAGACCCGACATCTTTTCCCCCACCCGAAATTGCTGTGAGCCCGACGACCTCAGGGAATGAGGGCGTCGATGCAGGCTACCACTGCATGTGATACGGGTGGTATCCCCTTAGCATCGTGATCGGGACTGAGCGCTAGGAGCCCCCGAGAATCAGGATACAAGCTAGCTACCTTTTGGGAAAGGTAGCGACCAGGCCAGAGCTCTACCTTTTGGAAAGGTAGGTGCCTGGCTAGCTGCCTTTTGGAAAGGTAGCTGGGTCTAGGCCCACATTTCCGATGTGGGCCTAGCTAATAAGACAGTCACCTCCTAGGCTAGGGCTGCGGGCCCTAGTCACCCTTCAAGTAGAGTACTTGTAACCACGATCACCCTCGTCCCTCGCCAAGCCAGCCGACCCAAGCCAGCTGACCCCAAGTGCCTGACCACGCCTGCCATCTCTGCGCCACCGTCGTCTCCACACGGCCTGCCTTGCTCTCGCTGCTTGCCCTCCGCCGCGCTCTCGCCTGCACGCGCCCTACGCATGCAGTGCTGACGCACGCCTCCGCCCCTTCCCCCATCGGCTAGTGAGTAGTCCCCGGTGACTCCTACTCATAGCCAGTTCACTCGACAAGACCTAGTAGCCTAGCGCGTCAGACCTAATGGGCCCCTCCTGACGCCGTAAGCTAGTACTAGAGCCGACGTCCCGTGACAGCATGAGCTGGCTGAACGAACTAGGGGCTCCAGTCAAACCGAAGTGTCAAACTCTCCACTCGAAGAGCCCCATTTGCATTCGGAAGGCCGAGAGGGGTTGTGCGGAGTGACATGGAGGCTGGCTGGTTGCGAGGGACGAGGATGGAAACTTGCATAAAGCGTTCATGTATCCGGACGCATGCCCGTCAGGCGCCTTGTCTAGCACCAGATATTTCGTCATGCTCACGATTTACCTGCAACGACGGCCCGCCTGTGCATGTCTGAACCGTCTGTCCCTTCAGCAAACCATTCCGGGTGGTCCTGCTTTATCACATACCTTACCAACGCAGGCACGCCTCCCGATCTTCGGTCGTTGCATGAGTCCTTCATCCTGTTCAAGCACGGGATGCCGGTGATGTGGAACTGCTTCCACCCATCCCCCGGTGCCGGCGCCCGCACTTTCCACCTACTGAGCTCTTTGATCCTGCTGATTGACCACACAAAGCTGTCCAATTGCGAAAATGTGTCGAGCACCTGCACCCCTAGCTCTTGGGCCGCCTTTGCCAGCTTGTGTGCGGCCGAGTCTCTCGCGATACCACCGGCAAGCAGCGACAAGGAACGCTCGAGGTAGTCGGTCAGGTCGTAGCGAAAGCTACGGTGGTGCACGCCATCCAACATGACGCGGTCGAGCCAGGTAACATACGGAGAATCCATCTTCAGGATAGCCGTGCCGATAAGAAGCTGCTGGGTAAGGCGGTACGGGGGGCCACGCCCATCGATACTGATTGAAGCTGCCGCGTGACTCTAATCCTCCAATGACAGACGTTTTTTTATGACAGTGGGCTGTTGCGCGAAGTTTGTGTGCTGTGTCAGTCCTACGTCGAGCCAGATATGCGGTAAACTCACTGCAGCCATGTAGGCTCTTTTATTTAGGAAAGCGCCAGCGCGCCGGATCGCTGCTTCCGCAGTCTCATTAAAAACGGAGGTCAATTAAATTGGCATCTGCGTTCGGCGCGTTGTGATGGGCTCGCGGGCAGCTTGCTCAGCCCCTGTTGGATAGCCACGCCAAAACACCTTAGGAACGCGTTGGGCCCACGGTTTTTTTTGGTTGACGCAGTCAACGAGCTTGTGTAATGTGCCGGTCTCAAACCCAAGCCGCCACGCGTCTGGTAGGGGCATCGTAAAGCCTCGCGTGTAGCCCGTCGTGTTCGGCACCGCGAGTCTCTCTCTGTGCCAGAATTGTGGGACAATTGCATCTAGATCATACAGCATACCACGCTGTTGGATGCGCGACATGTTCACGATAGAGAACTTGAGGAAAGGCAGGTCCAGGTGGCAGCGGTGCGGGAAGTCGGCCAAATCTATCGCAAACGTGACATCGGGAAAGTCTTTGTACAGATACAGGGCAACCATAAGCATGTCCATGACCTGCAGAGGGGGGGGGGGGAGGGCCGAAGTGCGCATTTACGGTGCAGGCGTGCGGGTTAAGTAGTTCTTGTTTTTCCTGAGCCGGAAGCCGGCGCCCCCCCAAAAACAATTAATCAAATTCAGGCGCGTTTCCGGCACAGTCCCCATACCTTGGTCGAAGCACCCTTTTTGGCCGGACGATGTGATAGCGCCGTGCTCCCGCAACGATAGTCTACGCCGCTTTGCACACGTCTAAGTCATACCCCTGGCTTTCCATCGCCGCCCATAACATCGGGGCATCCGGCCCTGGGGGCGCTGCTGGCGTGGAGGCCGGTGTGAGGGTGGTCGAGACACCCAGCCACCCCCCAGAGGGCTCCGCCGCGGCTGAAGATCGGTGGGCACGACCCCAGTACCATCCCGATTGCGGCCACAGCGTCAGTTGGGGCCGTGGGGCGCGGCAGGCCCCATGCATGGGCGTGGAGACCCCATGCACTCATGCACGGCGCACCCAACGCGGCGGCCTTCCGCAACTTTTCTGACCCTCCCGTCTCGGCGCCCTGCATGATATATTATATAGCATCGATTGACGTAAAATTTGGAGTGGCATGTATCACTGATTTTACCCTGGCTACCTAGATCACACCCCAGGGCCATAACACGTGCCCACAACGCAGCACAGAGGTCATGGTGACTACACCTAAGCATTCCCCCTCGATCGCCTTGCGTGTCGACCAGGGGCTGCGGAGCAACCAATACCCAAACACACACCTCCGAGATGCTCCAGCAAGCCCGCCACCCTCTGTTTAGGGGCACGCAACACATGTGGGGGTCAAGTACTAGACTTTTGCAGCTCGAGGGAGGCCTCGGAGCAGGTCCATGGACACCTAGGCACCATGCACATTCAAAGTTTTGGCACCGCCCAAACAAGGCTGTGCCCACTCCCCAGGTCCAGCGCCAAGCTCTATATATCGCATGAAGTCCAGCGGCGTTGAAATGGGGACCGGGGAGTGCCCAGCGGCGCGGGCAGACGCCCTCTACCCCCAGCTGTCACTCCTAACACCTCCTTCTGCGCCCCTCGGGCATGCCAGCCCCACCGCGACGCGCGGGATCGATAGCCGGGGATACTGGCCACACACAGGTCGCGTATTCAGCCAAAGCGGCCCAGTACACAGTGCGAAATCACATCATCCGTGTGGGGTTGGGGGTCTCTAGTGGGGAGGGGGGGTAGTATGGGGACTGTGATAAAAAGTTACATAAAAGTTCTGAGAATTCTGAGAGTCTAGACCCCCCCCCCCCCCAAATTTCCATTTTTGTTTGGGCATTCAATCCCGACAACATGCAACACGGCCACGCACCGTGGCCAATACGCCCCATCCGCCACGAGGACGCGACCGTGTGTCACCCAGACGTGTCATGGACGCCATTAGGAGGGGCCAGGGGGCGCGGTGGGGCGCAGGGGCGGGATCCTGATCGTATGGCGATGGTGGCACGCTGGGCCAAATCTAGGGGGGGACGCCCGGCGAATTTTTGCATGGATTGATTGTGTATATTTAATGGGACAGGAAGCCGAGATTCCGTTTTTTTTGACGTTGGAGAACTACCCCACATGGGGCGCCGCGTTTGGGTCTGCATGGGGTCGAATCGCACATGCAGCGGCGCCGGGGCGCTCCGCGGCCCCATTCGACCAACTAGGCATCATATATTCTGCACGGGGGACGTGCCCAGCGAGTTTCAGGTCGGGGAATGGCCGCCAGGGGTGACTTTGCGTTTTTACCCCTTTTTGCACAGCCTCGCCCAGCTCCAAATCTAGGGGGGGCGCCATTTTGTTAGGGGCGGGAATGGCTTGATTATTATGACGCCTGAAAATTCAAGGGGTCGCCGAGGAAGGAGAACTAGATGCGCTAACATTTTCCGTCCGGTCGTTTTGGGTAGAGGCGTGGGGACTGTGTACCTGTAAAAATAATAAGTGTCTACCCCACCCACCCTGCCAGTAAAAATGGGGCATTCAGGGAATTGGGGGGGGGGCAAAAAAAACAAATGTGTACCCGTGCCTGCAAAACATAAGTGTCTGCCCCCCCCCCCCCCGTGTATAACACAGACAAGGTCGGAGCACGCCGCAGGGCGGCGTGAAAATCCGGCGAAGCTCCCCCCTCAGACGGGCACACCCAACGGCATCACCACACACACACACACACACACACATGTGTGCATGCACATGGGTAGCTGCACACACACACACACGCGCTCACGCGTGATGCATGGCGCCATGCGACGACCGCTTGGCGCAACAAACGCAAATACCGCACCAGAGCAGTCGTATACCACGTAGGCGGAACGGGTAAGGAGCGGGGGCTGCGACACATGGCATGCGACACCTTGCCACAGGCCCCTCGCACACCACACCGCATGGGCCCTCCCCCGCCACTCTAATGTGATTGCTAAGAAGACACACGACGTCTACTGCGCGATCAAGGCGGTGGGGGGAAGCGGGGGCTGGTTCCGTAACGGTTCCGGAACGAAGGGGACCTTGCTACAGGCCCCACCTCCCGCCCGTCGCGCCCCGCCTGCATGGGCCCTCCCCCGCCCCTGTAATGCGATTGTAGCCCAAGCACATGACGCCTGGCGCGCAATCGACGCGGTGGGGAGGGGAGGAGTGCATCCACGTCAGCCCGCGCCCCGCGCCCCGGCCACCTGCACACAGTCACCCACCCGCCCCCTACAGCGGTCCCAGGTCATTTATGGCGTCTTCTGGCGCCCGAGGGGCGTGCCGGGGGCGACGCAGGAGCGATGTCCCTCAAACCCAGTGGCGGGCCCGGGCCCGCGCAACACAAACACACACACACACACACACACAAACACACACAAACACACACACACACACACCTGAGGAGGAAGAGGGGTAAATTATCAATGAGGTAAATTGTCAATTTTGAGCATGCAAGAGCTTCCCACAGCCGACATGCCGCGTGCACGTGCCCCTCCTTCCAGACTCAAGTTGGCCATGGTATGGGGAAGCTATAGCCGGGGTCCCGGCCCGGGAGTCCCCCTAACCTGGCTGGGGCAGGGCCTGGAAATTCATACTATTCAAACACACCTCCCCCCCACCACCACTTCGAGTTATAGGGGTGAGAGCCCGCTGATGCTTCCGGTCGACCCCAGAAACCCTGAAAACCCTGGGCCATGACCCTAGTTTCAGGGCCGCGCCTCAAATTGCCGGCCCCTGCGCGCTGCTGCGTGCCATTGGGCCATGCAGTCGACCCCCTCGAAGTCCTTCCGTGTGGCATTCGGCCCATCGGGCGCGGATTCGCGTTGCGACGGCAAACCCGACTCACTAACGCGTTCCCGATGCTCAACAATAGAGTTCTCTGTCGTGGGGCGGAGGGTAGAGGCTGCTGCGTGGATGACTGATGTGGTGTTGCTGCATGGGTGTTGCTGCATGGAGGGGTAGCCCACCCCCCAATCTACCCCCTGGCTCTCCCCCAGCCCCTCCAAGCCCCTGCATATTTGCATGGATATAAGACCTACCTGTGGCCTCAAAGGGGGGCTGAGATAGGGAGCGCAGAGGCTTGCAGGAGCCACATTGATAATTTACCCCCATGCGGCACGCGCGGCCCAGTTTTGGGGGAGTGTCACTATCTCCAGCTGCAGCTGCATCGCTTCTGTGACCATGCCATTCTGGAATCAAGTTGAGGGAGGAATGTTCTTCCTGATCATGTCCTCGTTTTTTCGGGGGAGTCAGTAGTCCGGAAGTTATGGGCCCCCAAACCTATACTCTTGATAATTTACCCCTCTTCCTCCTAGTTCTCAGTTCTCAGTTCTCAGTTCTCAGTTTTCGATTTTCCAAGTCCTCCCCCCCGCCCCTCCCCCGCCTATGGTGTCAGCTGTGCACGTGGGCATCCGTGTATTGGAGTATGAGGGTCAGCGACAGACAGGGGAACGCACAGGGAGCAAAGGCACCATCGTGAGCACTCGGACACGGTTCGCGCAGTCGCGCTCTACGAGGCCTAGCAGGCCATGCATGGCAGCTCGTGGGCAACAGCAGTGTCGTCTGCTGCGAGGAGGGCGTCTCGAGGCTCGGGTGGCAAGCAGTGCACGGCCTCAGCCTGTAGCAGGGGGGAGCCGCCTCCAGGCGCAAACGGAGACGACAAGTCGTCTTTCTGTGAGATCTGGAGGCCGGGGTCGAAAATCGGGAACTGAGAACTGAGATTTCGAAATCGCAGAAACATAAAACTGAGATTTCGGTTTCCGTCTTGAGACAATGCGGCTCCCGTAATACAAGCTGTATCCGGCGGGGGTGCATCCCTGGCGGACCGTGGGCGCAACAGGACCTGTTTCAATATAAGTTGTCTTGGTCCTTGGTCCGTGGTGCGGGCCTTCCCCAGTGAACCTCCAGCCACAAACCGGCCACACAAAAAATCGCGAAACGGCCCCGCTCGCTGCTCCCCACGTGCGGGATTGCCTTTTATATACATGATATACCTATGCATGACGATGGCGTGTGGTGGGGTGCGTCGTGGGCCGCGGCAGGACGGCATCTGTCCCGACCCCCATGAAACCCCCAATGGCAAACTTCTCCGCGCGCCCCTCCCGCCCCCACGCGACACCTCCTACTCATGTGTACCACCAATAGCATCAACATAGCGGGGGGGGGGGGCTGGGCCCCGTGGGGCGTGGCGAGGCGCTGCGCCCGTTTTTTGGGCATCCCGACATTACGGCCATTGAGAGTCGCGCACAGGCACTCTCCAGGCGACCTCCCCCCGGACTCCGTCTGCCGACATGATCATATCGATCGCGTTGTGGTGGGAGACTCTGAGGTGGAGAGACGGCGAAATGCGATCAGGATGGCAGGGGCAGGGACGAGAGCTTGGGGGCGCATGGGTGCTCGCGCCCCGGGCAGCGTCCAGCGCCAGCATCTACGATGTCGTGCATGCGTGAGAAAGATCAAGCTGAAGCTCGACGTTGACGTCGTGTGGCTGCTTGAGCTCACCTGCTCGCAGGTCAAGCATGCAAGCGCAGGCCAGCTGTGCACCCAGAGTTCAAATCAAGCTGCACTACTGGCATGCTGTTGGTGGATGCTGGACCGTGCAGAGGCATGCACACGTTGTGCAGCGCATGGTGAGCAGCGCATGCATGCTCGCATGGTGAGCGGCGCATGGCGAGGTCGGGTGCATGTTGTGTGCATGGCTGTCCGCCCCACAGTCCAACAGCCAAAACTCCGCATGCTTCCTGCACATTGGACCATCTGTGGTCAGCGCAATTTGTCTGCAGAAGAGCTGCTCGGCATGCTCCAAGCACAAAGACGATCTAGATCTATCGCCGATCGACCCCCCCAGCTGCTGGCGTGCATGATGATGATGCGGTAAGGCCCCACCCTTGCGCGCGCACCCACCCCAACCTAGGTGCTAGTGCCCCCCCACCCCCCCCCTTCCCTCCCCCTCTGCGTGTGCACACGCTTGGGCGCACCGACCCACCCCCATATGTGTGTGTGTGCCCCCCTCCCCCCCCCCCATAGGAGATAGTCAACCAGAATTTGGCCGGCGCCAATGCGTTGCGACCAAAAAAAGAAAGAAGAAGGCGGAGAAAACTGTCGGCTGGATCAGCAGTAGCAGCGAGTAGGCAGGGTGAGTTCCCTACGCCTGCCACTATCACCTGCCACCCCTGCTCCCCCTCGTCTGCCACCCCCTGCTCCTCCTTGTCTGCCACCCCCTCGCCTGCCAACCCTCGCCTGCTACCCTCGCCAGATCCTTCTTGTCCCTCACACGTGCACTCACACACACACACACACACACACACACGCGCGTGCGCAGCAACCTCTTGGTCCTCGTGGTGCCCGGCTGCCCCATGCCCAACCTGCCGGTGTACGGACATCGTACACATGCTTGGAGACGCCACCTCGATCGAGTCAGACATGGCCAGGACGTGGCACACGAGCTGGGCATGCCGGCGCCATGGCAGTCGATGCAATTGACTTGTCAGCTGTGACGGCGTGCCCCCTTTCCGCACGCACCACTGGGTGGCACGACGCGTGGGATGCGGCGAAGGGCACTGATGCGAAGTGGCCGGCGGTGGCGCTGTTCTTCCAAGAACGCGCGCAGCGTGGCTGCGGCCGAGGCGCTCACGCACAAGTTCTAGATTGATGACGATGAAAACATGTGACCCGCGCCGGCGGCGCTGTGTTGTCGTCGTCGGTTGAGCGTATCGTAATGCTTATGTATGCCGACGATTTATGTTTGTTCTCGCATGACCCAGCTCAGTTGGCACTTATGCTGAAAATCCTTGACAAAGAATCCTCTAGCTTTGGCATGCAAATCAACGCCGCCAAGACAGAAGTGATGATTTTGCCAGTAGATTGTGATGCGGATCTGCCCACGTTTGCGCTGACTGGTGGTGAAGTGAAGACCGTCTCTGCGTTTAAGTATCTAGGGAGTTGGATAACCCAGAGTGGTGGTGTGGAGAAGGAGATCGGTGCTGTCGCTGAACGGTTTGCCCGTTGATGACACGAGAAGCTTCTCAGGCAGGCCAGCGGATGCTCCGCCTGTAGTGAGGAGCTCCCACCCCATCTTGACGTGGACGGCCATTAGGAGGCCGACCCGTCCCTTTGGGATGGTGTAGCTAATGTTGACGTGACTCGAGCGGCGGTCGTTCTGCGGAAAGGGAAAGTGGGTGGGGGAATGGTGGGGTTGTGTGCGGTGCATGTGAGGTGGGGTGGGTGGTTGTGTGGTCGTGGTGTAGGTGTAGGGGTGTGTGTGTGTGGGTGTGTGTGTGTGGGGCAGTGGGGGGGTGGTGGGGGAATTCAGACGGGGCAGGCTGTATGCATTGTAACCATGCCACTTATGTGGGGATTACCGAATCCAAACTCAAATAAGCCCACACCAACCTTGCCGTGCACGCACACCGACTCGATGTCAAGGCTCTTGAATGCCACCGCTTTGAACGTTTCTGGAAATGCCTCAGCGTCCACGTCGTCGTCCTCCACCACCGCCTCGTTTGCAGCCGCGTCCTTGTAAGTGAACACGAGGTGGTTGCCAAGGCATCTGCATGTGGGGCACGGAGGGCCAAGTGGGCATGTTGGAGGGATGGGGTCGGGGGAGATCAGGTGTGCATGCGTGCGTGTGTGTGTGTGTGTGTGTGTGTGTGTGTGCAAGCGACGGGATGTCACCTTCCACGATCGCGGCAGTCTGGGTCGCGGCAACGGAGCTCGATACTGGGGTGGCACTAGCTCTTCAAAAGCGAAAGCCTGCAGGTGGGGGGGAAGGGTGAAGTTATATGAGGCGCGGCCGGGATGGGGGAAGGCGGGGGGGTGGGTTGGGGGCACGGGGAGCAGGGCGCTGGGAGTGGGGCGCGGAGCGCGTGTGCGTGTGCGTGTGCGTGTGCGTGTGCGTGTGCGTGTGCGTGTGCGTGTGCGTGTGCGTGTGCGTGTGCGTGTGCGTGTGCGTGTGCGTGCGCGCGTGCGCGTGCGTGCGCGCGTGCGCGTGCGCGCGTGCGCGTGCGCGTGCGCGTGGCTGCGGCCGAGGCGCTCACGCACAAGTTCTAGATTGATGACGATGAAAACATGTGACCCGCGCCGGCGGCACTGTGTTGTCGTCGTCGGTTGAGCGTATCGTAATGCTTATGTATGCCGACGATTTATGTTTGTTCTCGCATGACCCAGCTCAGTTGGCACTTATGCTGAATCCTTGACAAAGAATCCTCTAGCTTTGGCATGCAAATCAACGCCGCCAAGACAGAAGTGATGATTTTGCCAGTAGATTGTGATGCGGATCTGCCCACGTTTGCGCTGACTGGTGGTGAAGTGAAGACCGTCTCTGCGTTTAAGTATCTAGGGAGTTGGATAACCCAGAGTGGTGGTGTGGAGAAGGAGATCGGTGCTGTCGCTGAACGGTTTGCCCGTTGATGACACGAGAAGCTTCTCAGGCAGGCCAGCGGATGCTCCGCCTGTAGTGAGGAGCTCCCACCCCATCTTGACGTGGACGGCCATTAGGAGGCCGACCCGTCCCTTTGGGATGGTGTAGCTAATGTTGACGTGACTCGAGCGGCGGTCGTTCTGCGGAAAGGGAAAGTGGGTGGGGGAATGGTGGGGTTGTGTGCGGTGCATGTGAGGTGGGGTGGGTGGTTGTGTGGTCGTGGTGTAGGTGTAGGGGTGTGTGTGTGTGGGTGTGTGTGTGTGGGGCAGGGGGGGGTGGTGGGGGAATTCAGACGGGGCAGGCTGTATGCATTGTAACCATGCCACTTATGTGGGGATTACCGAATCCAAACTCAAATAAGCCCACACCAACCTTGCCGTGCACGCACACCGACTCGATGTCAAGGCTCTTGAATGCCACCGCTTTGAACGTTTCTGGAAATGCCTCAGCGTCCACGTCGTCGTCCTCCACCACCGCCTCGTTTGCAGCCGCGTCCTTGTAAGTGAACACGAGGTGGTTGCCAAGGCATCTGCATGTGGGGCACGGAGGGCCAAGTGGGCATGTTGGAGGGATGGGGTCGGGGGAGATCAGGTGTGCATGCGTGCGTGTGTGTGTGTGTGTGTGTGTGTGTGTGTGTGTGTGTGTGTGTGTGCAAGCGACGGGATGTCACCTTCCACGATCGCGGCAGTCTGGGTCGCGGCAACGGAGCTCGATACTGGGGTGGCACCAGCTCTTCAAGAGCGAAAGCCTGCAGGTGACGGGGAAGACAGACAGACAGACAGACAGACAGACAGACAGACAGACAGACAGACAGACAGACAGACAGACAGACAGACAGACAGACAGACAGACAGACAGACAGACAGACAGACAGACAGACAGACAGACAGACAGAGACAGACAGACAGACAACAGACAGACAGACAGACAGACAGACAGACAGACAGACAGACAGACAGACAGACAGACAGACAGACAGACAGACAGACAGACAGACAGACAGACAGACAGACAGACAGACAGACAGACAGACAGACAGACAGACAGACAGACAGACAGACAGACAGACAGACAGACAGACAGACAGACAGACAGACAGACAGACAGACAGACAGACAGACAGACAGACAGACAGACAGACAGACAGACAGACAGACAGACAGACAGACAGACAGACAGACAGACAGACAGACAGACAGACAGACAGACAGACACAGACAGACAGACAGACAGACAGACAGACAGACAGACAGACAGACAGACAGACAGACAGACAGACAGACAGACAGACAGACAGACAGACAGACAGACAGACAGACAGACAGACAGACAGACAGACAGACAGACAGACAGACAGACAGACAGACAGACAGACAGACAGACAGACAGACAGACAGACAGACAGACAGACAGACAGACAGACAGACAGACAGACAGACAGACAGACAGACAGACAGACAGACAGACAGACAGACAGACAGACAGACAGACAGACAGACAGACAGACAGACAGACAGACAGACAGACAGACAGACAGACAGACAGACAGACAGACAGACAGACAGACAGACAGACAGACAGACAGACAGACAGACAGACAGACAGACAGACAGACAGACAGACAGACAGACAGACAGATCGCCATGCGGAGATACTGCGGCGAATCGTAGAGCTGCTCCACGAGAGGGTAGCACACTGGGTAGCACACCTGGGCGAGTCCAACACCGGCTCCATCTACTACCACCACTACAGCCAGCTCGGCAGGGTCGCTGATGGGAAACTCAGCAATGCCTTCCTGACCCATGCGGGCGAGCCGCATGGGACACGCAGATCTGCACTCGCCATGCGCATGGGCGTGCTGTGGTCAAGCGGGCACACATGACATGCCTGCGCACAGACAGCAAGTGCCCGCTCTACCATCAGAAGGATGGAGGCTCGCACATTGCATCGGGCTGCCAACACAAGACGATGGAGAAGATGTACACAGCACGACACAACGCTCTGGCGCGATAGGCGCTGAAATGCATTCAGAAGGGCAGCAAGGGGGCTGCATCATATCGGCAGAGATCTAGTCCTCGGCCGATTGCACCCCCCACCCACCCCATACACACACTCCCAAAAATCTGAACAAAGCGGGCCACGGGCCACGCTGTGCCACAGTGCATCGAGGGGGAGGGGGGGGACATTCGAAGCCATCGATGATGTGCCTGCTCCTTGACGTCGCAGCTGCTGATGCGGCATTGAGGACTGGCGACAGCTGAGCCAAGAGCAATGGCGCCAGGAAGTCGGCGCCGCGCTGACAGCGCCCACGCGCATGCACGCGCATGACTACCATGCACATCAACCGCACGCGACACACATGAAAACACGACTGAGGCCCGCACGCGCGGCATCATATGGGCCCCCTCAAGCCGCTGACCTCTCCCCATGCAACCCCCCCCTCCCATGCAACCCCACGCACAGACACGGCGACGCCCACAAGACCTCCAGGCGCACCTACTCGGCCCGTGATGCACATGCAAGGCACCCGCAGCACGATACGGTGCTCTCTTCTGTCTCTCTCGATGCAAAAATTACAAACGTTACTATCGCCATTTTTTTCTTGTCGCCGCCGGCGCCTGAACAACGTGCACCACAGCCCCCCCTGGAACACGACCCGCATGCACCCCGATCGTGAGCAGCTCGCCGCTGCAGCGGACACGTCGCATGCAAAACGCCCCATGCGCCCCATGCTCTCTGCCAACCAGCTGTGCCAACCAGCACGCAGCCCTCCCATCCCACTTCCCACCACTCTGGTCACGATGACCGCGTCAGCAGCCATCACACATGCAACACACACTCCAGGGCGCCCTCCCACGTCCTTTCTCCACAGCAACATCGCAACTGGGAGCCGATCCACTATTACCAGCAAACCACGGCCCCACGAGACCCCTCAAGCACATCGCAGTGCACCATAATCGTCGACCGACACGCACAAACACGCTCCTAGGCCAGGGACAATACCCCAGCTCTGTACATGGCGACCCACACTCGCACCCAACCCCCCAGCGTGGGGCCCATAACCCCACACCGCGTGGCCGGTAACCCGTAACCCTCGCAACCCTTCCCATAACCCTCCCGTAACCCCTCCCGTAACCTCGAGTCAACGCCCTCCTGGGCCAGTCAACGGTGTGGGGCGCACATTCACACCGTTTCACAACTTTGTCGAGTTACGGGGTGTTACGGGGAACTTTGCGAGGGCGTGCCCGTAAGCCCCGTAACGTTACGGGGAGGTTACAGTTACGGGAGGTTACAGTTACGGGACCCGCGCTGCAACCCCCCATGTAGGACGGTCGTCATACCTGCCTCCATACACCAGCCTCCATACCAAAGCAGAGTGCTCCTCCATTCCAACCCCAAAACGTCACGTAGCCCACCCTCCTCTTGTCAGCCCCTCTGATAAATACCCATTACGACTTCTAAGGGGAGCGCAGGCACCCAGGCGCGCCACCAGTGACTCCGTCACTGGTGGCGTCAGCCGCAACACCAGTGTGCCTGCGTCGCATTCGCTGCACCATCGCCTCCCCCCTTTGGCATAGCCTCGGATAGACATGCATTCCAGCTTCTAAGGGGTGCGCGGGTACCCAGGCGCTGCTGGAGCCCCCCCCCCGTGTTGGGTGGGGTGGGGGGAACGACGCCCATCACTGCACGATCGGCGCTGGCACGCCGCATAGACCTCGAGTGAGTGATGCAGACGACGTTGGGAGGGAGCGCGGGGGGTAGGGGGTGCGGGCACGGGTGTCCGACGACGTTTCCTCATGCTAACTTGGTTCTTGCCCTCCCCTCCACCTGGGCAGGGGCTGCCTCCCCTCCCCCATGGGCAGCATGGACGGAGGGGCTACCACTGATTAGCTGGAACGATGGGGAAGCGGAAGGTGGAGGTGGACCCCCTGGATGCCGAGTTCGACGCCTGCTGTACCGCCTGGAGAAGCTCGCACCCTGGGTACACGTGCTGGGAGCTCGCTGCAGCGGACATGCAGCAGTGGCAGCCACTTTTTCAGCCACAGAGGAGGCGAGCAGCTGCGAGGGACGCTGGCACGCGCGCGCACTCGTGCCACCATCGCCAACCGGCTCGCAAGACGCGCGCGGCGGCCTTCCCCACCGACCAGCCGACATCGACGAGGGGGAGGACCAGGGGCACGATTGGGAGGCGTATCCACACCAACTGATGGCCGCCGGCGGCATCCGACTGATCTCTGCCAGCTCGTCTGGAGAAGCGGTGTACGGTGTGCTGGACTACAACGAGACGAGGCGGCCGACTGGCATCCATTCAGGTGCGTCGGTGGCCGATGCACTGCCATGGCCAGCCATGCACACTCGCAGCGTGTATGCACCTGGCATGCACACACGCTTTCACGTATTTGTGTGCACATGGCCCCTTTCCCCTATGACCTCCCCCACCCCCGTTGCGCAGACAACCACGTTTCAGCAAGTTTACGTGACGCCTATCGAGCCGCTGCGGGTTGGCGACGACGCGCTGCCTGCAGATCTTCCCGAGCCGCCCGCGCCCGCCACCGCGGGACCAGCCGATCGTCGCGCATCCAGCCTGGTGTACCTGTGCAGCTGCAATCAGGGTGCATGGGACTCGCTGAACGGCGTTGAGGTGGTGCGCGCGGACAAGCTTCAGCCATGCCGCCACGACAGCGCTGTGAAGCAGCTGCACGAGGAGGGGGAGCTGTGCCACGGGAGCAGCGCATCTGCCGGCACATTTGCGTGCATCAATGACGCAGACATCCACTCAGATGCTCCGGCCGCCGTACCCTCACCCTCACCCTGGTAACTACGCGATAAATACCGCGTCTGCAGAATTCCTTGTTTACAGCTGTTCTGAGCACTTCTCCAGGTGCGCACGCACCCAGCCCTCACTCCCCAGCCCCCAGCAAGACCCCCAGCAGTTTGTGGCTCTAACCACAGTCCCCGGGGCTCTAGGCCCTCAGTCGAAGCCTCTAGGAGGCCCCTCAGTGGAGGGGGGCCCTCAGTGGAAGGGGCCTCTTATGAAAGGCCCACCATCTCGTCGTCGTCGTTGTCGGGCATGAGCATGCCCTCGTTGGCCCCGCAGAGAGTCGCCATGGTGTTGGGATGTGGTTCACCAAGACGAGGGAGGTGCTAAGCCTTTTGAGTTCGGATTGGTGTGGGCACCTCCCACATAAAATCGGCCTTTACACACGCCCCTCCCCATGGTTTTGAATCATTCTACTTGCGTTGGAAAGCCGACAGCATGGGCTATCCACAACACCGCTCAGATTTCAAATCCATGCAGGACTGAGGTCCCTGGTTGTCGCTAGGCGAGCCCCCACACGTTTTGCGGTATTTATCAGCGGTACTAAGCGGTAGTAATCATTTGCGGTCGTTTGCGGTATAATACCGGTACTACTGGCCCCAAACAGCGGTACTTTAGTCTCCGTTTTTGACGGTCCCAAAGGTGTGGGACTGACGGTCCCCTTGAGCGACGGTCCCCTCCCCCCACCAAAAACTGCCAGCAACCAGCAACCATGGACACGGACACGCAGCGCAGCCATGGAACAGTCCAGCAACGGCGAGCGCAACGGCGAGCGCGGCGTAGCGATGGAGCATCCTGCGCGCATACAGCCTGCCGCGCCCTTCGTGCCCGCCGTGCTGCCCGTCATTCAGCCCGTCGTGCAGCCCATCGTGGGGCAAATCGCTGCGGGCGCGCAGCTGGGCCAGGGCGTGCAGGACGACGACTACGTAGAGATTGTTGCTGTCGTCCAGGGCCAGGGCGTGCCCGACGTGCAGATTGTTGCTGTCGTCCAGGGCCAGGGCGTGCCCGACGTTCAGATTGTTGCTGTCGTCCAGGGCCAGGGCAGCGATGGCGAGGATGAGGACGACGACGACGTTTTCTTCTGGTGATTGTTGCTCGGCGCTCCCCTCGTGGCTCTCTGCTGCGTCGTCAAGCGCATCAACCGCTCGCGCACGCCGCCGCGCTAGCCACACACCCCCAACTGCGTGGTGGTGCATGCATGGTGCCTGCATGGCGCGTGCACCATGCACACATGCACATGCACGTGCACAGGCATTGCTGAGGACTCCGCATGAAGAGGAGGTGTTGTGTAAAATGAAAGGCCTTGAGACAGAGGTGGGACTCATTTCAGCTCGTATCGCTCCTGTGTTGCTGGTGAGCAACCCCTTTGTCTGTGTCGACGTGCGAGCTTGTGCAGCTCCCACCCTTCTCCTACCACTCAGCTCAGTAACTAAGCTCGATGCCAGGTCAGCTGCCATGTGAGGGGAGAGGTCGGGGGGGGGGGGGGCAGCACAGCTGGGGGCTGGCCCTGTATGTGCTGATGGAGTGGAGCACCCTCCAACCCTCCATCTCCTCGCGTAGTGCCACACTTCACACCTGCCGCATCCTTACCCAGCAGTCCTGCCAGCCATTGAAGTTCAGCTGCCAGGGCGTGGGGGTGGGGGGAGGAGGGCATGGGGGTCCAGGGCTGAGGTCTGGCCCTGTATGTGTTGATGGAGAGGAGCAACCCTCCAACCCTCCATCTCCTCGCATAGCGCGTACACGTGCAGCGTGCCGCACACTGCACTCCTGCCCAGTTTCCTCTCCTACCCAGCAGCTCCGTGTCAGCCATATGACAGCACTGGGGGGGAGAGGTTAGGAGGTGGAAGGGACACACACACATGCACCTGTGCACACACACACACACACAAACCTGCACACCTGCACCCACCTGCACCCACCTGCACACACATACATGCTCACACACACATCTAAACACACATGCTCACACACACATTTAAACACACATACACACACACACAGGCCCCATCGCACACACACCTACACACACACACCTCTGCACACACACACACACACGCACACACCTGCACACACACCTGCACACACACCTCTGCTCAACACACACACACACACACTCACACACACACACACACACACACCTGCACACACACACCTGCACACACACACCTGAAAACACACACACACACACACACACGCGCACACACACACACACATTTGCACACACACCCACACACCCACACACACACCTGCACACACACACACACACACACACATGCACATACCTGCAAACACACACACACCTGCACACACACCTGCACACACGCACCTCTGCTCAGACACACCCACACCCACACCCACGTCTGCACACACACACACACACTCTCGCACACACAAACACACACACCTGCACACACCTCTACTCACACCCACACCTGCACACACCTGCACACACACACACACACACACACACACACACACACATGGAAACACACGCACACACATGCACACACACACACACACACACCTGCACACACACACAGTAGCAGACACGCACTCTCACTCGCACCTGCACACACACACACACACACACCTGCACACACCTGCATACACACACACATACACACATGCTGTCACAAGCAACAAGTAACACGGGGTTTCCAGCTAAGCAGGCTACTCTTCTACTAGAGATCACCCGCCGATACTCCAGCCCACTTGAGTGTACTAGAGAACCGCCGGCTCCCGGCCAATAGACTACCGCTCCCGCCGGCTAGACTACCCCAAACAGCGGTCTCTGAGAGACATGTCTGGCAAGGAGCATATAGAAAAGGGCCTTCCTCAGGGTCACAGTAGTGGCCTTGTGGCCAGTCAAGCCGGCAGAGCCGACTGGCGCTGACTGGAACGGTCCCCGCCTGGCAGTGCATGGCTGTCCAGCTCTCGTTTGCATGGGCTCAGCCCCATGCCTCATGCATGGCCAGGTCCCACCCTCCAGGGGTGCATGGACGACAGAGTTGTCATGGAGGCTGCCTGAAGACCTTCCAACGCCAGTCACCGGCAGACGAGCGACCCCGAGGGTGAGCGCGGTGACGAACGCTGTCACACACACACCTAAACACATCTACACACACACACACACACACACACTCACTTACACCTGCACACACACACACACACCTGCACACACCTGCATACACACACACACACACACCTGCGCACACACCTGCACACACACACCTCTGCTCACACACACACACACACACACACCTGCACACACCTGCACACCCATACCCACACCCACACCCACACCTGAAAACACACGCACACAACTGAAAACACACACACACACCTGCACCCACACACATTAGCAGACACACACACACACACACACACCTGGGGGGGTTGGTCTAATGCGCCATCAAAGGCGTCCGACAGACTGTAAAATCGACCACACACACCTGCACACACACACACACACACACACACACCTGCACACACACAAACAAACACACACATGTGTCTAATACGCCATCAAAGGCGTCCGACGGACTGTAAAATCGACCATCTGCACACACACTTGCATATACACACACACACACACATACACACACACACACACACCTTCCCTCTCTCCCTCCCTCCCTCCCTCCCACACACACACACACACACACTCCCACACACACACACACTCACATGCACACACACATGCATACACATCTCTGCTCACACATAAACACACCTGCACACACACACACCTAAACACACACACACCTAAACACACACACACACCTGCACACCTGCACACCTGCACACACACACCTGCACACACACCTCTGCTGACACCCACACCCACACTCACACCTGCACACACACACACACACACCTACACACTCACTCTCTCTCTTGAGATATGAGTCTGTCTCAAACACACAAACAGCCCGCCCTCACTCTCCCTGAACCTTGGATCACGAACGTATGTGTTGAACTTATGTGTTGAACCCTGCATGGGATGATGCCTCCTTCACCTTGATTGCCTAGCCCCAGTTCCGCACACCTGGAACCATGTGGCCTCTTCAGCTTCAAAGCAGCACGTCCATCCATCAGAGCACCAGGATAAGCAGCTTAACAACACCCCAGTAGAGCACTCCATCTTAGCACCACCAGAGCACTCGCCTCAAACAACTGTCCCTCGTCACAGTTGGTATCTCATTACAGTTTTTTTGAATCTCTATCGCTCTGCCTCGCTCACACAAGTGACAGGTACATCACATGCCTTTTTGACTAGGGGCATAGCAGTGATTTCCTTTTCATGGATTTTAATTAATACTGTGGAGCCATTTGACTGAAAGCGGCTCCATGGCTCCAAAATCCGGCTCCACACGCCGAAAAGGAAAACACTGGGGCATAGGCTCTGCATAGGTTCTGCATCAGTGTTGGGGCAACGCTCTGCAACCAAACTCCAGTATCCCGACCCATCTTAATCTCTATCCATCTCTGAGGCATGATGGTTAACCAACTGCAGCCATGATGAAATTAGGTGTCAGCAAACACGTGGCCTTGATCATTTCCATGAACAACATCAGAAAACAAACATCGGCATCCGCATCTGAATAGCTTCTGCATCAGTGGTGGCGGTGGCACAACGGGGCGCAACTTAAGTCTGAATCCATCAGGAGAAACTGCGGCATGATGGTTTGAAAACTGCACCCATGATGGTTAAAAAACTGCACCCATGATGGCCTCCATCACTTGGATGGCCCCGCGGTGGGCTCAGCAACAGCAGCAGCAACAACTGCTGCTGCT
Source organism: Chlamydomonas sp. UWO 241 (assembly GCA_016618255.1). Classification (NCBI taxonomy): domain Eukaryota; kingdom Viridiplantae; phylum Chlorophyta; class Chlorophyceae; order Chlamydomonadales; family Chlamydomonadaceae; genus Chlamydomonas; species Chlamydomonas priscui. The sequence goes on along the minus strand of VFSX01000515.1, from coordinate 72,249 downwards.
GCTGCCTTGGCAGCTGCCTTGTCCTTCCAAGCGTCCCTCTCAACCTCGCTAAGTGCCTGCCACTGTGCAGTAGCCACCGACATACCCCCCCTGCCAGGCTGGCCCGCAAGCCCTGTGATCACATAGCCGCAGAACAGGTTGTACCCGCTTGTCTTACCCCCACCCTTCTTCCTCTTCGTCTCTGTCGCCACATCACCATCTCCCGCGCGCTTGCCGTTTGGCTTGGCAGGCGCCGCTGGGCCTCCGATTGCCGGGCGCGCCCCCCCCACCGCTGGGCCGCCGATTGCCAGGCGCGCCCCCCCCACCGCTGGGCCGCCGATTGCCGGGCGCGCCCCCCCCACCACTGGGCCGCCGATTGCCAGGCGCGCCCCCCCCACCGCTGGGCCGCCGATTGCCAGGCGCGCCCCCCCCACCGCTGGGCCGCCGATTGCCGGGCGCGCCCCCCCCACTGCTGGGCCGCCGATTGCCGGGCGCGCCCCCCCCACCGCTGGGCCGCCGATTGCCGGGCGCGCCCCCCCCACCACTGGGCCGCCGATTGCCGGGCGCGCCCCCCCCACTGCTGGGCCGCCGATTGCCGGGCGCGCAGCCATGAAGGCGAGTAAGCTGGCAGCCATCTGCGCCACCGCCGGGTTGATGGCGGGCGCTGGGCTCGTGGCAGCCAGGTGCGCTGCTGGGCTCGTGGCAGCCAGGTGCGCCACCGGGCTCGTGGCAGCCAGGTGCGCTGCTGGGCTCGTGTCAGCCAGGTGCGCCACCGGGCTCGTGGCAGCCTCCACCTCCGGCGCGGGCTTCCCGGCCACCGCCGCGACCACAGCCGACCCAATCTTTTTGTTAGGGCCCAGAACCAAGAGCAGCTCCGTGGCGCCTCCTGTCTTGACCCAGGCGGCGAGATTGTTCCGGTCGAATTTGCCCGTTGCCTCCAGGCCTGACATCAGGGGAAGCTGCTCCAGGACCTCTGCGGCCGTCATCTTGGTTACGGTGCTGTACGCCTCGATAAAGTCGATGATGGCTTTGTTGGGGCACCACTGCATGCGGATGCTGCCCGCCTTGGGCCGCCATTCCATTTTGTGCAGCTGGCACATCTCGCGGAGAGACTTCTTGCCGTCGACGCCGACGTCCCACTCGTCCCACAGGCGGCGAACGTTTTTGCCAATGTAGAACATTTCCCGCCGGAGCCCTACGCTCGGCGGCTCATCCAGCGCAGAATCCGAGAGATAAGCCGCGGCAACAATCGGCGTGCGTGCGAGCGTGCGTGCAACACCAGGTGGGCTGGTGTGCGTGGCGTTGAGCGTGTTGTTTGTTGTGGTCTGGCGGCGAGCTAGCTGTTGAACGGCCGCGTCGATCCGGTCCATCCGCTCATGCACGCTGAGGATCCGCTGCGACTCGTACACGCCGCCGTCGACTTTCTCCCAGTAGTCGCGCCTCAGCTGGTGGAAGTATTGCGAGCCCTGGCCATCTGAGAAGAGCTTGACCAGCGGGTGCAGCGGCGTGCTGTGGCTGAGGTGCAGCGCACCGCGCACGGCGATTTCGACAGCGTCGAGCAGCCACTGCTACAGCTCCGTCACGGATGCCCGCTCCTTCTGCATGCCTTGTGAGCGGATCTCAGCCACCTGCCGCCTGAATGCAGGAAGGAAGGACCACAACTTCTCCCCAAACACCTCGACGAGGCGCGTTTTGTCGAGCTCGACGCAGAAGCGCTCGTGGAACCACGATCGGTTAGCGTGGTCGTCGGCAACCGTCTCGCAGCCACTGAGCCGCAGCACACAGATCGCCTCCCAGCCCTTGTAGTAGTGCATGGTGGAGGCATCATGGTTCCATCCAACGAAAACGTCTCGCCACCCCTTGTCGACGCTGCAAGCACAGGGGGTGAATGGGTGCTTGGGTGAGTATGATGGGCATCAGGTGGGCATCAGGTGGGCATCAGGTGGGCAGCAGATGGGCAGCAGATGGGCATCAGGTGGGCAGCAGGTGGGCAGCAGATGGGCATCAGGTGGGGGGTGCAGGTAAGCAGTAGGTGGGCATCAGGTGGGCAGCACATGGGCAGCAGGTGGGCAGCAGGTGGGGGGTGCAGGTGAGCAGCACATGGGCAGCAGGTAGGCAGCAGATGGGCAGCAGGTGGGCGGTGCAGGTGGGCAGGGGGCGTGTGTGCGCGGGTCACTCACTCGCATGCCTCGAGCAGCTCCGCACAGGCGATGCGAAAGCTGTGCATGACCTTCTTGACCTCGATGCCATGGTCCTCGAATTTCGCGGACAGCCGGGTGTTTTGCACCTTGTACGACTCTCCGAGGAACACCTTGAGCATCAGGTACTGGTCGTAGTCGTTGAGCACGTCGGGAAACGTCTCTTTGAGCGCTGTGAACCTGTAAGGGTTTGGGTGGGGGGGCAAGTGATGGGGGCAAAGTGTGAGGGGATAACGTGCAAACAACTGATTGTACGAGGAGCGGAGGAGCAGCTTGAACTTGCTTTGAATTGCAGCGTGGAGACTGGTGACCCAAGGTTTGGCCTGCGAGGTGCCGTGGCGGGAAGGGGGGGACAGGGGGGGGGGGGGGGGGGGCAAGAAGTCAATGTGTGTGTGTGTGTGCGCGTGCCCATGCGTCGCCTGCGCGCATGCATACTATGCATGCATGCATGCGCCCATGCGCGCCCGTGCGCGCGCCCCCACCACCACCGCTCACCAGGATCCTAAGCAGCTGCACAGCGCCCCCGGTCCTCTTCTTCATGACGGCCTCCCCTGCAAAGGTCTGCCGCTGCTTGAGAGCCTCCTCATGCTGCCCTGTCAGCTGCTTCAAGAGCTCGATGCACGCACGCTGCCAGGTGTCCTTCGTCCAGCCACCCGCAGGGGGCTTGATGTTCCATAACTCCATGTAGCCTTCGGCAGTCTTCTGATACTGCGTGTACTGGCCAGTCGTGCCAACGCGACCGTACTCGTTCGCAAGAGCTACCGTCGCTGTCAGCAAATCCTCCTCCTCCTCCTCCTCCCCACACGCCGGGTTGAGGTCCTCATACGGGTTGGGGACCTCGTCGGGAATGGGCGAGAACTCGTATGCTCGCGGCGGTGACCGCTGCACTCTCATGACGCGCCCAACGGGAAGGGGGGCTCGAGCACGAGGAACGATTTGCATTAGAACGAATTGTGGTTGGGGAAAATGGGGTGTGTGAGAGTCACTCCCCCAACTGGAGTGGGCGGTCAGATCCATCGTCCCGATCGCCACCGCGCATGGCCGCTCGGCAAAAACACCAGCTGTCTCTTTCGCGCGGCGCGGCAGCGCCGCGTTGTGTGTGGGCTGAAAAAAGTGGAAAAAAGCGCCGACCACTTTATAAAGTGGGGTCGGTCACTTTAATTGACGGTCGACCGTCAGCCGACCGTCAGTGACCGTCGTGTGACCGTCACTTTGACGTCACCATTGGGGTGTAATCTGCTACTTTACATCCCTGCCTGCCACACAGAAAAGGGGGGGACCCAACGGTAGCGCCACCCGCACTCGGTGGTGGGCGCCCAGCAAGCAGCCCCACTGTACAGGCACCGAATTCAACCCCTCCACTGGCTTGAGGGTGGGGGGCCAGGAATAAAACCCCAATGGGGACCTGGAAACCCCGCCCCAAAACCACTGTAAGAGGCGGGTCAGCCACCAGGCACAACCACCGCAGCACCCCACTAAGCGACAGCAACCGCCCCCCCCCCCCCCTGCCGTGCATAACCCCGACTTACTGCACGTGCCTGTATCCCACCAGGCGTCAAGCCAGCAGCAGCGTGCTGTCCCAAATAGCTTGCATGGCAGCATGCGTCACCAGCTCGGTGCGGCTCACACACACAACATTACTCCATTTCTTGTCAAGTGCATGCTGAGGGGTCCAGCAACCTGTCAGGCGCCAGAGCCCTCCGGCGTTTGACTGGATGTAGCAGTCGTATCCACAGATGTCAAGCAGTGTTGCGACGTACTCCAGATCCGCAGTTTCCCAGTGTCCAACACGATGATACTCGAACTCAAACAGGCGCACCCGCCCCGCTGCTAGCGTACGAAGCATGCCCAAAATAACAAGCGCATCAAACCCCTCAGTGTCGATGGACATAAAATCAACAACATCAAGCGACCACGCGTCCACCAATCCGTCGATTGTAATAACGTCGACTTCCGGGTCAGTTGTCTTCGCATTACCAAGTCCAAGAGATTCAACACCAACACCTCCTTGCGGGAAGCGCGCCCTTCCTGGCAGCGCGGATACTGCGGCCGCGATGAGACGGACGTCGTGACGCGAGAAGGCCATCTTTGTAAACAGTCCCTCACGCAGGAAATTTATATTGGCGCTCATGGGCTCGATACAAAAACCACGGATAGGCCTCGCCAGCTGATCAGGTAGAGCAAACGAAACAAGAGGGTCAGGGCACGCAGATTTTGACACGCCATTATGCCGTGTCGCGTGAGAGTACCTTTCCATGTTGTACGATTTGTTACCGGAGAAAGCGTCAAGAGCACCCACGAAGTCTTGGCCTTTGTTGCAGCCAACGGATATTATCGTCACAGACGGGCGATAACGTGATGCCTCAAGAAAAGGGCGCATCCACGTCCGCGACGGACAGGAGGAATGGTGGATTGGATGCGCGGCAGCAATGCGATCGATAACGTCATGCTCGCAAGTGCTGCCGTACCGGACCGCATCACATACCATTGGTAGTAGCAGTATGCACGCAAGTGGGAGATAGCGCATCATCTCAATGGGCCCCCTCTCTCTCTCTCTCTCTGTCTCCCTCTCTCAAAAATATACGTATGTCGTCGTCGAAAGCATTACATAACGGGAGCGCCTAGACCCTGAGTAAAAACACAAGACCCGGAAAGGCTAAAGCCAGCAAGGCGAACACACAGCCCCCCAGCACAGTCCCCCGTTGTGACGAACCGCAAAGAAATACTACCCACACGGTTCTGAGAGCCGAATGCGGTCATGCGAGCCCATGTCCACACTCGACAAATCACTGAGGCGGCACGCCCCTAACTCATCCCCACCTCCGCCGCCACCCTCAAGGACCCCCACATCCTGGAGTGCCTCAGCACCGTCCCTCACCCTCCCCCTGACAAAAGCAGTATTGCCCCCCACTGGAGAGTTCGTTCGCGTAAGCGGATCCTGTAAGGGGCAAAACCAAAGCCAAAAAGAAGCAGGAAATCACAAGCCAAAACACCCCGGGCCGCAAGGAAACCCCGAGACGTACACACATATAGTTAGGCGCCCCCCCACACAAAAGCACTGGACATGGTTGGATGCTCGCACAGCCCGCCAAAGTTGAGAAGCGAGACGCCAGAAAAAAGCCAGAAGAAAAAACAGGCCAGCAGCAAAAGCTGGGGCCTCAATAGGTATTCAGGGTGTCAGGTTGCGTGCGCGGGCACGGGCAGGCCGTCAACAAACAGGCGAGCCCGGCGGAACTGGGCCTTCTGCCCAGCCGCGCGGGCCGCCTCGAACGCCGGCCACAGCGCCTTGTGCTGCGCCCGCTCGCTGTCACTCAGCGCCTCAAAGATGCAGGAGCCCGAGCCCTTCAGGCCACAGCGGGAGCGGACCACCGCGTCCGCCACGTCGGCCGTGCCGACCGTGAAGAGGATGCGGGCAGCTCCGCCGGGGCCGCCGGGGCGCGCGCCGATGAAGTTGGCGTCCACCACCTGGTCAAGGGTGCCTGGCCCGAGGCCGTCAGCCCACTTGCCCGGCAGGGACTGGAGGACACTGTGCACCACAGCCATGGTCGAGCTGGCGCTGGCCACGGTCGTGACGTGCAGGATGAAGGTGCGCCGGTTGAGTTGGGAGGCCGCCAGGGACCGCCAGCGGCACTGCCTGGGCAGCACGGCTGTCGGTGCGGCTGGTGGCAGGTCCCCCCCCTTGGGCGCGGGTGAGGCAATATACGTATGGCATCTCTGCCCCCCACCCCCACACCAGAATTTGTTCCCACTCAAAAGTGGGGCAAAACTCAGTCGTGCACCAGGGAGCCACCCCAGACGCCCCCCCGCGGCTCTAATCGTGTGTGATGGTCGTTTGGCCGTTGTCTAGCGTGTCGTGGGGCGTTGTAGTCCCCCCAGTCAAGCGAGCGACCCATTTGTCCATGCCATCGCCCCCCATGCATGCGGGCTGCCCGGTGGCGCTCAAACGAGGCTATATGGCCACCCCCACCCAAGTTGACCACATAAGTGCCACAAAGTCGGACATCACGTGGAAATCAAAAGTTAGGAGGCGATTAACGGAGGCGCTTTCTCGTCGCCGAGCCCTGGACCGAGCTGGTACAGCGGCGCTGCTGGTGACGAGGATCTCCGTGCCGCTGACGAGCGGGGTAAAATACGACTGGCCTGGCTCCTGCTAGACTGCCCCTCGGTGGAACACTACAGGAGCGGCTTGGCTTGGCGAGTAGCCGCGGCGCTGCCGCGGCCCGAGCTGGGAGACGGCCCTTATCCTCCCCCCATGCAGGACGCCATGCGGCACCGATCTTGACAAGTTGATCGACGAGCGGAGGAGCTGGCGCCCGTCAATGCATGCTGGACATTGGTCAAGATGGCTGCCCATGGAGGCGGGCTACATCACGGCTTCAGCGGTGGCGACCGCCGAGGCAACACAGAGTAAATCCGCTTCACCAATCGCAGCGTTCGTCACCGTGCTCATCCTCGGGGGGCGCTCGTCTGCCGGTGACTGGCGTTGGAAGGTCTCAGGCAGCCTCCATGACAACTCTGTCGTCCATGCACCCCTGGAGGGTGGGACCGGGCCATGCATGAGGCATGGGGCGCCGGCTGAGCCCCATGCAAACGAGAGCTGGACAGCCATGCACTGCCAGGCGGGGACCGTTCCAGTCAGCGCCAGTCGGCTTTGTCAGCTTGATTGGCCACAAGGCCACTACTGTGACCCTGAGGAAGGTCCTTTCTATCAACGCCAAGCCTGCCGTCGGGGGCATTGGTGTGGAGCCGCGCCGGGGCGGCGTGCTACGTGTGCTCTTTACCGTGGCGTCTGACGCTGTGGCCGACACCGTCGTGCGCTCCCGCCGCAACCTGCGCGACGTGGACCCGTCGGCTGCTGTCTTCGACGTCCTCAGTGACCGCGAGGAGGCGCAGCACCGGGCGCTGTGGGCCGCTTTCCTCGCCGCCAAGGCTGCGGGGAAGCGGGCGCAGTTCCACCGCGCGCGCCTCGTCGTTGACGGCGAGCGGGTGCCTGCACCTGCTTGCTAGATGGCATCCCCTCTGGGGTGTTTTTGAAGGGGAGGTGGCGCCACACGCGTGCGGTGGCGGGTGCGGTGTGGTCGCTGAGTAGAGTGCTGCGGCGGGTGTGCTACTAGCCCCGCTTCCGGTGGTCTGGGGGAGGGCTGTTTGATCCCTTCATGGTTTTATACCTTGGTTCCGCCCTCTGGTCATTTGAGGGGCTGGGTGTGCAGCCTGCACAGTGGTGCTGCTTGCTTGGCGCCCGCCACCAAGTGTGGATGGCGTTACCGTGGGCTACTTGTAGCTTGACCTTTTGTGGGCCTTGAGCCTTGTTTCTCTAAGTCCCACTGGAGCTTTGGAACCGTACGTGTGACCGCCAGAAGTGGATTGTAAAACTCTCATCATCATCATTTCTATATGCTCCTTGCCAGACATGTCTCTCAGAGACCTGTTTTGGGTAGTCTAGCCGGGGGGAGCGGTAGTCTATCGGCCGGGAGCCGGCGGTTCTCTAGTACACTAAAGTATGCTGGAGTATCGGCGGGTGATCTCTAGTAGAAGAGTAGCCTGCTTAGCTGGAAACCCCGAGTTACTTGTTACTTGTTGCATTCCCCAGGGCCTCTTCTATTAGCAGAACCATAGAGTGGCAGTAAACAAGGCTGCTGTGCAACGGGGGCAGCTTGCGAGTGCGTAGTAAATGTGAGAGACACTCAGCGACGCCCTGCGACGCCCTGCGACTCGCCGCCACTCCCAGCGACTCCCTCCTGCGCCCCCCTCAGCGCACCCGACTCGGCACAACTTTACACGTATTCAATACACATACCTCGAACGCCACGGCAGCGTCGTTGGTGCCTGAAAACTGGGGTGCAGAGGGTTTGGTGTGGGGCCACTTTGACCGCCAGCTCAGCCTCTCTCTACACAAGCCCCGTGCAAGGACATGCATGTCCTTGCATGTCTTTCATGCTGGCAATTATCCGCGGCGAACGCGCACGCGCAGGCATGGGCGGTGTTGCGTGCCGTTACGGGGCGCTATCTTGACCGCGGTCGGCGCCCAACGCCTGGCTCTGACATGCCCCGCGATCATCCGCGATGACGATGATGGGCATCGTCATCCGAAGGGCTGAGCTGGGCAGGAGGCGAGGCGGCCAAAGGCAGGCCACATGCGCTCAGGAGCGGTTACGCCCCGGCGGCCTCATAGCCTGCTCGCCTGCTCGCCCTTCTAACGGTGGGTGGGTGGCACACCGAACTATGCAAGCGGTAATGGGTCTGGGCTCCGCAGGGGGGGGGACTGCCATGCATGGACGTCTGCATGGGCGCGACCCCGCGTGTGCAACGTGCATGCGCTCCCCCTGGACATGCAGCTGCCCCTGCCCACGCAGCTCCCCACCCCCTGGACACGCACGCCCAAGCGGTTGACCATGCTGCCAAGGTGCGCCGATGGGTGCACGCGTGCATGAGTGACGTGCCGCGCATGCACTCCATGCGTGGGCTGTCTGCATGGCGCGCCCAGCAGCGTGTGCAACGTGCATGCACTCTCACCCCTGCCCATCCCATGGGTGCGCGCGCCCAATCGGCTGCCGGCGCTGCCAAGGTGCGCTGGTGGCCAATCACACGCGCCGCTTTCAACTGCGTATGCATCCGTGCTGACACCCTCTCATGCACTGTGGTCAATTTTACAGTCTTGTTGGACGCCTTTGATGGCGTATTAGACTTGTGCTTGCGCACTCAATCCCTGAGGCAGGCAGATAGCACCCGCACTAGTCCACTCAGTGGATACACATTGACTGTGTCCATCCCACTAGCTCTAGTACATCTGGTCGCGCCATGTGTCTCAGTTTGGGCAGCCAGCCTGGCCACCCTCCTCCCCGCATCTCTGTGCATGCACACACGCACAATCAACCACCCCCACATCTGCCCCCCCCCCCCTCGCACACACGCACTGTGTGTGCGTGCGTGTGGTCGATTTTACAGTCCGTCGGACGCCTTTGATGGCGCATTATACCCATATCTGCGCGCACACACACAATCAGAGCGCCCCTCATCTATGCACGCGCCCCCAACCCCCGCACACTCACACTCGCTGGCACAGTGGGCTGGGTGCATGCTACCCCCCATCACGCCATCCAAGCACACCAGAAGAGCACCACAAGAGCACCATCAGAGCTCGATCAGAGCACCATGCGCGGTGTCTCCGCACACACATACACACCCGCACACGGTGCTGGCGCCCTTCCACCGCTCACACCTTTATCCCCGCACGTGAACACTCACACTGTGCGGGTGCGCTATCACCCCACCCCCCAACTCTGTGCACGCGTGCATGATCGATCATCCTCTCAACGCATGCATACACACACCTCCCCCCGCATGCACTCACACTCATGATGTGCGCGTGTGGCCACACATCCCCAATCTCTGCGTGCACCCCGCCGTTCCCCCCTCACACACACACACACACGCGGTACTGGCACCCACCGCTCGCACCCTTCTCCCCGCACGTGAACACTCACACTGTGTGTGTGCGCTCTCGCCCCCCCCCTCAACTATGTGCATGCGCGCATGATAAATCATCCTCACCACATGCACACACCACCCTCCTCCCGCACACACTCACACTAATGGTGTGCGTGTGTTGCCACACACGCCCAATCTCTGCACGCACCCCGCCGTTCCTCCCCCCCCCCCCCCACACACACACACACACTCACTGTACGTGTGTGCATGCCCGTGCATGCACTGCCATGCATCCCCCATCGCTGCACGCTCCCCCCAATCCCCCATCAGAGCACCATCACACGCGATGTCTTCACCCCTCCTCGCTTTGTGCGTGCCAACTGACCCCCCCCCCCCCATCCCTGCCCATCACCCAAATGCAGATGGTCAGCTTCAACCAAGGCTTTCTAACGCCTTGCACCAAGTAAAGGGGGGCGTCAACTTGGCGTGCTGTTGCTTGCATGGCTGTTGCCATGCTGCCATGCAATAACAAGTAGTATAAAGGACATCCAAAGAGAGGCACAACAGCTGTAAGCAATGGCTGTTTATCCGGTGTCTATACAGCCTCATGCGATGGGTCCGCTTGAACCCGCTTGAACCCGCTTGACGGTGTGCTTGAATCAAGCGCAATTCAAGCGGCGCTTGAAGGCCGCTTGAACATTGACGCCCGCTTGACTTTAAGCTTGATTCAAGCGGCCGAGGCAAGCGGCCAGTCGCTTGAATCAAGCGGCGCCAAGCGGAAGCAATTTGTACCGACGGGGGACTACTCAGTCGCTAGGGTGGCGAGGGGATAAAGGTGCACAGCGGAGGGCGAGAGAGCGGAGGGGCAAGGCAGGCCGTAGTGACAACGATGGTGCAGATGTGGTCGGCTTGGTCACGTAGGTGTCAGCTGTGCTTGGGTCCGAGGCTCGGCAAGGGACAAGGGATGATACGGTGTTTACAAGTTCTTCTCCTTACAGGTGACTGGTGGGGCCAGGCGAGGAGCGCGTTAAGTAGCAATTGTGTGGGCAGCTGCGTCCCTCACAAATGCTGCGACTCACGACCCCTGCGACTCGCACCCCCTACTACTCGTGCCTATCACGACTCGTAGTCAGCTGCCACAGACTTCCACGTTGCACGTGCGAGGTAGGTGGCTGTGTGCATGGCGCTGTCGCCATGCTCACAAACATTGCCTCCATACCAGCCTCCATACCTAGGCAGAGTACTCCTCCATAACAACCCCAAAACGGCATGTAGCCCCCCCCTCCTCTTATCAGACCCGCTGATAAATATCCATTACAACTTCCAAGGGGGGCGCAGGCACCCAGACGTGCTGCCGCGGCGCCACCAGCATCGAGCCCTGCGGAGGCCCCAGGCCCAGTGGCGTCCCCGTCCCTGCACCATCGCCCGCCCCGCTCTGGCATAGCAGTAACAGTAACACGGGGCTTCCAGCTAAGCAGGCTACTCTTCTACTAGAGATCACCCGCCGATACTCCAGCCCACTGAAGTGGACTAGAGAACCGCCGGCTCCCGGCCGATAGACTACCGCTCCCGCCGGCTAGGCTACCCCAAACATAATGTCTGGCAAGGAGCATATAGGAGAGGACCTTCCTCAGGGTCACAGTAGTGGCCTTGTGGCCAATCAAGCCGGCAGAACCGAATGGTGCTGACTGGAACGGTCCCCGCCTGGCAGTGCATGGCTGTCCAGCTCTCGTTTGCATGGGGATCTGGCATAGCCTTCGATATATATTCATTCCAACGTCTGAGGTTGCGCGGGTACCCAGGAGCGCTGCTGGGCTGCCCCCCCCTCTCCGTGTTCGCCCAGGGCTGCGACGCCCATCGCTGCACGATCGGCGCTGGCGCGCTGCACAGACCTGAGGTGATTGATACAAAAGACGTTGGCAGGGAGTGCGGGGTGTAGGGGGCGCGCACGGGCGCGCCCGACGAGGTTTCGTCACGTGTGACCTGGCTTGCGGCCCGGGCCCTCCAACTCCCTCCAGGTCCTGAAGCAAGAAGCTTGAACGGCATGCAGGGAGGACAACCGACCATGCATCAAGCAACGCCAGAGGGCGCAGCCCATGCGGGTGCAGCCCATGCAGCTCGCATGGCTCCCCCCTCGCCCGCAGCTGCAGGGGGGGTGATTGCGGCAGCAGCTGCAGCGGATGCAGATGGATTTGCAGCCCCCGCGGCCGCGCACACAGCCACAGGAGCCGCAAAGACCCAGTTGGGGGAGATCGAGAGCCTGCGGGCGGAGATTGCGCGCCTGCGGGAGGACGTCGCGCTCCTGAAACAGAAGCAAAAGAAGAAGAGGGGAGGCACCTTCCATGAGCAGCTGCTCCAAGCACTAAAGACGTGCCGCGACGACATCGAGGAAGCGTCGGTAGCTGCGCACAGCGCTCACAAGGGAAAACGCGCAGTAGCAGTCATCTTCATGAAGGCGACGTACCTCGATGAGCACAAATCACTCAGGCACATGCAGGCCCCTCTCACGTTCTACTCACCTGGCAAGCTTAGGGAGCACCTGACTGACGATCCCGGGCGTCTAGTCCGGCTGGTGGAGTTCCGCACAGAAGTCGACCGTGCGCTGGTGTACTACCCGGTGGTTGTGGGCACGGCGGGGATGGGCCAGGTGGATGCAGGCGTGGCGAGGGCTGATGAGGAGCGACAGGCTGATGGAGGCAATGCGGTGACTGACCAGGAGGGTCAGGTGGCGGGCGGGCTGGTCGAGGTCGAGCTGCCGTACAAGGGCATTTGGGACGAGCACGGCCGACCCAAGCTACCGGTGGAGAGTTTCACTGGCGATAGGGGGAGAAACACGGGCCGCTCCAGGGTCGCGACCTGCCTGCAAAGACTGCTTGTGATCCAGCATGGTAGGTGCAGTGTGCGTGTGCATGCGCATGCTTGCATGCACGAACACACACTCAACCTTGCTCTTAATGTGCAGGACCTGCCTACGACATCCCCAAGTGGTGGTCCAAGGTCAAGGAGATCAAGGTGCCAGCTCCAGAAGTGTTGACCAGATTGTAGATGGCCGCATGCACCAGGACAGCTCGGAACCCTTCACCTTCACCTTCCAGTCTGAGTCCCTGACAAAAACGGCGTCCTTTGGTGGTACCAATCACGAGGCACAAGAACCGCTGTGGAAGTGGCTGTACCTGCACGTGCATCATGCAGTCGTCAAGGCGTAGGAGGAGCTCACGCGCAAGGCGCTTGAGAAGGAGGCTGCAGCACACGACCAACTCGTCGGCGGCGGTGGTAGCAGCGGCGGTGGCGGTGAGTTGCGTACATGAATCGATGCTCTGCCTAATTGATTGTCCCCTGCACACCTGTCCACACACCCTCAAACACACAAGAGCTGGTGAATCTGGTGGTGGTGGTGGCGGTGGTGGCGGCGGTGGTGACGGTTAGTTACCCATTAATTGATGCACTGCCTGGTGTCGCCTTGGCACTCCACACCTGTCCACACACACACACACACACACACAGTCACACACACACGCACACAAACACACACACACACACACACAGTCACACACACACACATTCCATTCCATTCCATTCCAGATCGTAACAAAGATAACGGCGATGTCGTTCCAGAGGTCGGCGAAAGGGCGTCTGTCAATAGCGGGAGACCACTCGTCGCTATGAGGGGATATAATGCCACTCTGCTGCGGGGGGGCTGCCTCTGAGGCACTGCATCTAAGTACGCTGTGTTGTACGCTGACTAAACTGACTGTGATCACTCTCACTCTCTCTGAGGCTGTGTGGTGGTCGCAACCTCTATCCCGCCTTAATCAGATCGCCGCATATGGACTCCCACAGCTGTGGAAATCTCGCTAGGGTGAGCCATCCGGGTGGGACTCGGTTGTCGAGGATGCGCGTGAGCTCCGGGTACGCGGCGTACTTGGCTCGCTCTCGTTTGAACTGGTCAAAGCGAGTCTTGACGGCGTCTCGAAACCGTTGGGATGTGAAAATGTCACCTGCATTTTGCCGGTACGACGTGATGGCCCCTCCCGCGTGGAGGCCATCCGCGTCCGGTCGACGGCACATGAAAAGTGCGGCGGTGGCTGGGAAGATGGGGTGTGGAGGGTGAAGGGGCTGGGGAGGGGGAGGGGAGGGGAAGATGGCGGGGCTGGGGTGGGGAGGGTGGAGGGGCTGAGGAGATGGAGAGGGGGGGAGGTGGCGGATGAGGGGACCGATGAACGCAGCTCGGTGTTTGTTGATGGTGTCGATGATGGGCGCTGTGGGTGGATCCTTGGCGTGCATCTCGATGGTGGAGGTGTGAGGGGAGGAAGGGGAAAGGTTGTGGGGGATCCGCTTAAGGCAGCGTAGGAATCGGTTGTGAGTAACCTCGAGGCGGTGGATGCGGGCTTTGTTCAGTGTCCATGCTTGGCAACCATAAAGGAGTGCGGAAACAACATAGGCATTGTACAGACGGATCTTAGTAGAGTCAGAGATGACTTCAGGGGGGGCGTCCTAGAACCGTAGGGTAAGGCGTTTGTAGGCAAACCAGGCAGAGCCAATGCGGCGTGAGATCTCGGCATCGAGTATCCCGGCGTCTGAGTGGGAGACAGGGTGTGCATCGGAGGGGGAGGGGGCTGCGGGTGTGGAATAAATACTGCCGAGGTATTTGAACTTGTCTGTGGGGTGGACGAGGTGGGGGTTAGAGGAGGAAGTGGAAGGGATGGAGATCGGTGCTGGGGTGTCGGTGTGGGCAGACGGGTGACCCAGGGTTTGGTGCACGGTCTTGGCGTAGTTGATCTCGAGTGCAAGGTCGGAGCAGATCTGGTCGAGGCGGGCGAGCATGTCTTTGAGGGCATCGATGTCGAGTGCCATCAGAGCTATGTCGTCCGCGTAGAGGAGGAGGGGGAGTAGGGTAGAGTCGAAACCGTGGCGTGGGAGGGGTGTGTGGAGAGTGCCGTTCACCACGTAGCCGATTTGGATGCCTGCGTTGGGGAGATGGGCTATCAGGGATCGGATGACGGTGTCGATGAAGATGTTGAAGAGGAGGGGGGAGAGGGGCAGCCTTGCTTGACTCCAGCTTCGAGGGGAAAGGAGGCAGAGTAGGCGCCGCCAACACGGACTCTGGCGGTGGCACCAGAGTAGAGGCTCTCGAGGCGGGAGAGGAGGTCGGGGTGCACACACACACACACACACACACACACTGACACTCACACACACTCACACTGACACACACAGGAGCTGGTCCATCTGCTGGTGGCGGTGGTCGCGGCGGTGGCCGCGGAGGTGGTGGAGGTGGTGGCGATGCGAGGGGTCGCGGAGCAGGCGGCGGCCATGGCAAGGGCTGCGGGGATCGTGGCAGGAGCAGCGGGGACTGTCGCGCGCGCAGTGGCAGTGGCGATGGAGATGACGACCTCCCATTTCTCATGGCCTTGGCGCCTGGATTAGCTTGCTGCTGCCTTTGGTCGAGGACGACACAGACAGTACCAGCGATGACGACTCCGATGGCAGCGACTCCAATGGCGACGCGGACGCCGACGCCGACGCCGGCGCTCCTGGGGGCAGGAAGTGGCGGCGCAAGAGAGGACGACACGGACACGGAGTGCACTACTGATAGTGGCACGGTGAGGCCCCTGTTTGTGGTGGCTGCATGCAGTAGGTGATGATGACACTCGGACGCGCGTTTGAGAGCCCCCCCCCCAAGGGAGGGGTTCTGAGTCACCTCCTCTGATTGCCTTGCAACTTTGCATATGCCCTGGCATGGCCTCATAATATGGCTGCATGCTCAAACTGCCTAAAATATGGTTGCCAAGTAGTGGCTGTTTTGACTGAGTAGCACTTTCACGCGCGTTTACGCCCCCCCGGAGCACCCCCCGCCCAAGGAAGGGGGGTCAAATTGACCTTCTCTGATCGGCCTGAGACTCTGCACCTGTCGTTCCAATGCATAGTGCAGGCTGGCTGCATGCTCAGACTGCCTAAAATATGGGTGCCAGGTAGTGGCTGTTTTGACTGAGTAGCACTTTCACGCGCGTTTTGGCCCCCCGGAGCACACCCCCCAAGGAAGGGGGGTCAAATTGACCTTCTCTGATCGGCCTGAGACTCTGCACCTGTCGTTCCAATGCATAGTGCAGGCTGGCTGCATGCTCAGACTGCCTAAAATATGGGTGCCACGTAGTGGTTGTTTTGACTGAGTAGCACTTTCACGCGCGTTTACGCCCCCCCCCGGAGCACACCCCCAAGAACGCACGCACTCACACACGCATGCGTGCGCACACGCAGATGGCATGATGCCGGCATTTTGCGCTGTGATGGCGTGCAGCGGCGACGCGTCGCGCGGGCTCACACACGCAGATGGCATCAGGCCGGCATTTTGCGCTGCGATGGCGTGCAGCGGCGACGCGTCGCGCGGGCGCACACACGCAGATGGCATCAGGCCGGCAGTGTGCGCTGCGATGGCGTGCAGCGGCGACGCGTCGCGCGGGTGCACACATGCACATGGCACCAGGCCGGCCGTGTGTGCTGCGATGGTGTGCAGCGGCGACGCGCGTGCGGGCACACACACACACAGAAATGGCGGCTAGGCAGTTGTGCACGCAGCAGTGCACGCAGTGGTGCGCTGCGGTGCGCGCAGCGATCCAGTGTCGCCACAGATGGCGGCACGGCGGCAGTGTTCGCTGCAATCTTGTGCCCTACGCCCCCACCACACACACACCTTTGAATGGTAGCTAGCCTCGTTAGGCAGCTCCCTCAATCCCACGCCCTGGGGGTGCGCACTGTTTACTGTAAACTTTTAACCGTGTACGGCCGCGACGCTTGCCTGTGCACAGCAGATCAGCGGCTGATCAGTGTGTGCTGCGATCTATTGCGGTCGCGATGCTTGCGTGTTTGATGTTCGGCGATGCGTGGTGGGGTGTGTGTGTATGTGTATTTGGTTGACGCGAGACAATCCTAGTGTAGTCTGTATGGATGTATCGAGAGAAATGGCCCGCCTCTGATTGGCTCTGATGCACTGATGGGAGCGGTCGATGGGAAACTGGGGTTGATGGGAGGGCGGACGATGACGGGCACGTCTCTACATCTGCCCTAAAGATGTCACACCCATAAACCAGTCTATCCCCACGGGTGGCAGCGAGTTCTCACTATGACCGCACCACCTATGGCTCTGATGCACTGCTCTGAAGACTTGCTGCAGTCGGTGGAAGAGAGCAGTTGATGAGGCCGGCGGTGTGCGACGCGTCGCGCGGGCGCACACACACCGTCTGCGTCAGGCCGGCGGTGTGCGACGTGTCGCGCGGGCGCACACACACTGTCTGCGTCAGGCCGGTGGTGTGCGCTGCGAGTGCGTCCACACCCCCGCTACTGCCCTCCGCGCCGTGCCGATCAGCGCAAGGACGCCCGCCAGCCCGCCAGCACTGTAGCACGCCCGCTACTGGTCGCCGCTACCAAGGAGTCATATCGGGAGGTGGGGACAAATTTGTCCCTTTAATGCCAGGGGACATTCCAAAGGCCTGTTGCATGTCGCTACGTGCGGCTGGCACGCCCCCGCCACTGCCCACCGCGCCGCCACCGACGCGCCCGCTGTCGTGTGTGGCACCGCCCCCGCCACTGCCCCCCGCGCCGCCTCCGATGGGCCCGCCGTCGTGCGTGGCACCGCCCCCGCCACTGCCCCCGCGCCGCCTCCGACAGGCCCGCCGTCGTGTGTGGCGCCGTCCCCGCCACCGCCCCCCGCGCCGCCTCCGACGGGCCTGCCGTCGTGCGTGGCGCCGCCCCCGCCACTGCCCCCCACGCCGCCTCCAACACGCCCGCCGTCGTGCGTGGTGTCGCCTCCGCCACTGCCCCCCGTGCGGCCTCCGACGGCGTCGACGGCATACGCGGCGCGGATCTTGCGCCCAAGCGCATTGAGCGCGTTCAGAGCGCCGGTGCCCACGCGCCCCAGCTTGTCGCCGCCCGAGCCGCACGGGCCCGTGCGACCACCAAGCGCGCCGCCGAGCGCACCGCCGCCCTCAACACTGAAGAGAAGCTCCTGAAGATCAGAGGCGCCTGGCACTTTGGGCATCCGCCGTACGATGCCCTGGTTGTGCATGTACAAGAAGTGCTTAGCGTACGCCATGTAGTTGGCCTGGCGCATGTAAGCCAACTGCGGCCGGACTGCGGTGGGGAGAGGGGAGGGAGGAGGGTGGGAGTCGGTTTGGTGGTGGATACAGGGCTGGGTAAGCATGCAGAGGACACCCCTCACTCTCTCCACACTCTCCCCCACCCCCGCACACACACAATCCTCAGCCCTTACTGTTGCTGAGCTTGGAGTTGCACTGCTCTGCGGCCTGCGAGTTGAAGTTCTTGATAGTGATCTCTTCAAAGCGGCGCCCGTCGACCTCTCCAGCCGGCACCACCACGCCAGCCGGCACCACCACCTGGTCACCTGGCAGCGAGCCGAGGTAGGACCCGCGGTGGCACGCGGTGTGCCCCTTCTCATGCATGCGGTCGATCGCAAAGAGTGTCTTGCCAAAGAAGCGAGGCTGGCGGCGAAGGCAGTAGCGGCACAGGTTGCATGCGTTGTCGTAGCAAACAATAGCGGGACCTGTGAACAGGCAAGTTGGTTTGTCACATGTGTGTTGGTTGTCGATGGCAAGCTCGTTGGCGCGTTCAAAGGACCCCCCGCTCAAACACACACACACATTCTCACACTCTTACCTTGGTGGAAGCGGCGGTAGATCAAGTCGAAGACAGTGGAGGGCCCCTCTGACTTGCTCATGACCTTGAAGCCGACGTTGAAGCCGTGTGGACAGAACATCGCGACGAGGCCGTGCGTGAGACCGGGGTGGACTGCGGCGTACTTGTTGCAGTCATTGATCTTTCGCTCGTCACGCTCCACGTCGCCGGCCGCAGCCTTGCTGGACCCAGCATCGTACTTCTCGGGCATGCGAAGAGGTGCGAGGCTCGGCGCGTACCCGATGGCTGCCTCGTAGTCGCGGCACGATGTGTTGGCGGCC
This sequence comes from Chlamydomonas sp. UWO 241, assembly GCA_016618255.1. Taxonomy (NCBI): domain Eukaryota; kingdom Viridiplantae; phylum Chlorophyta; class Chlorophyceae; order Chlamydomonadales; family Chlamydomonadaceae; genus Chlamydomonas; species Chlamydomonas priscui. The sequence goes on along the minus strand of VFSX01000515.1, from coordinate 53,675 downwards.
GTGAACTGCGGTGCGGCGGAGCGGCGGTGCGTCGGCAGCTCGGGCTGCTTGCCCTTGGCAACGTTGCACAGGTGCCGCACAAACTGGAGCACACCTGCCGGCAGCTGCCGCCACCTGCACTCCGCCATCAGCTTGAGGAGAATGCGGAAGCGGCGGGCGATGGTGTCGCGGTTGCGCTCGATGTAGCAGCCTTCTGTGTTGGAAGCGGCAGACTCAACAGCGTCCAGCAGAGTGAAGTCGCCGTCAAACGCATCGTACCCGATGTGAGCAGTCATGGGGTAGTCGCGCGACACCTGGTCTAGAAACTAGGCGAACTTGCCGGGGGAGGCGACATTGTCAGCCCTGCACTTCGTCTGCATCTCCACCAGCAGCGCATGCAGAGATGGGTGCTGCTGGTTTGGCATGGGAGAGCCGGTCTCGATGCGGCGCATCCAATCCTCCATCTCTCCAGCACACAGCCCATCCTTCACTAGGAGTCGCCGCACAAACCTCCTGACTTGGACCTCCCCGATGGTGAGCAGAGGCCTCAGTGGGCTGCGGCAAACATGGCATGCATCAGGCAGGTGGTTAGCTAGCGGTGGTGGTGAACAGGAGGGAAAGTGGGGAGGAGGGGCTTTGTAGGCCTAAACCCAAAATCCCCAACCCCAACCATATTGCTTACTCATGAACTCACTATTCGGGGACGGTCGTGGTCGGAGGGACAACGTCAGTTCCCGTGCGCGCAAAGTCGCTCCGGAAGCCGCACGTCACGCCGTCGATGATGAGCACCCGCAGCCAGTGCGGCAACAGGCTGCAGAGGGGGCAGTCAAACTTGGCGTCGTAGTCGATTGCAAGCATCCGAAGGTAGGACCAGCATGCCGCACGCACGGTCTGCCGGGACGGCAGGCGCTGAGAGCCGGCATTCTTCTCGTGCACCACCTTGAGGATTGCAGGCAACTGCGAGAACGTGAGGGCCTGCGTGACCACCTGATCCCAGTAGTCGGACAGCACCTCGTGAGTGAGGAGCGACTGGTTGGACAGGTTGAACACGCCATCGGTCCCGCCGTCGTACACAAGCCGCCCGCGCCCACCGTCTGACGATGTGCACAGCGGGCTGCTGCACGGACGGTAGAACACATCGATGTCGTCGCGCGTCCAATCGCGCGAGGCGAGCGTGACAACGCCGGGCACATGGAAGCCTGCTAGCACAGGATCGCTGTCGTCCCATGCGGAGCCACACAGGCAGCGCGCGTACTTGCCCTCCGTAGGGATGACGGGCACGCAGTGAACGCAGACGTGAGGCGCCGTGTGTGGCGTGTCGATGCACCGCTGGCACTTGGGCTTGAAGCCGACAACGACTGCAAATGATTGGGGTGTGTGGGGGAGTGAGTGTGTGTGGGAGGGTGAGGGTGAGGGTGAGGGTGAGGGTGAGGGTGAGGGTGAGGGTGAGGGTGAGGGTGAGGGTGAGGGTGAGGGTGAGGTGAGGGTGAGGGTGAGGGTGAGGGTGAGGGTGAGGGTGAGGGTGAGGGTGAGGGTGAGGGTGAGGGTGAGGGTGAGGGTGAGGGTGAGGGTGAGGGTGAGGTGGTGAGGGTGAGGGTGAGGGTGAGGGTGAGGGTGAGGTGAGGGTGAGGGTGAGGGTGAGGTGGGGTGAGGGTGAGGGTGAGGTGAGGGTGAGGGGAGGGTGAGGGGTGAAGGGTGAGGGTGAGGGTGAGGGTGAGTGAGGAGGGGTGAGGGGGTGGGGTGAGGGAGGGAGTGAGGGTGAGGGTGAGGGTGAGGGTGAGGGTGAGGGTGAGGGTGAGGGTGAGGGTGAGGGTGAGGGTGAGGGTGAGGGTGAGGGTGAGGGTGAGGGTGAGGGTGGGATGAGGGTGAGGGTGAGGGTGAGGGTGAGGGTGAGGGTGAGGGTGAGGGTGAGGGTGAGGGTGAGGGTGAGGGTGAGGGTGAGGGTGAGGGTGAGGGTGAGGGAGAGGGTGAGGGTGAGGGTGAGGGTGAGGGTGAGGGTGAGGGTGAGGGTGAGGGTGAGGGTGAGGGTGAGGGTGAGGGTGAGGGTGAGGGTGAGGGTGAGGGTGAGGATGAGGGTGAGGGTGAGGGTGAGGGTGAGGGTGAGGGGCACAGGTGTGTGGGGGTTGGGGGGTACAAAGTGCGCGGTGCGCGTGCGTTGTGAGGTTCACACAGTGGCAGTGCAACAGGCAGGCTGAGGGGGCAGGCCGGGTGCAGGCTGCGGGGCAGGCTGGGGAATGAGAGGGCGGGCCACCCACCAGCATGGGGATCGCATGCATGGGGGCGCATGCATAGGGGCATGAGGGCTCCCCATGCGCGCACTAGAAGCGCATGCACACAAGGGCTTGCATGCCACAGGCTGCACTGGTAGCAGGGCTCGTCATCGTGGCAAGCATGACGTGTTTTGGATGGCGCATCGCCGCCTTAAGTAGCCGAGCCGATTGGAGCCGACGGCAGTCTTTAGCACCCCCCGGAGCACCCCACTACTGCCGACAATCGCAATCCCTACTGCGGGGGGGAGGGGCGAGTTATTTCCGTCTATTGCGCACATCCTTGCGGGGGGGGGGGGTGTCAAAACGATACTTACCAAACGGGCATGAAACGAGGCCGTTTTCGACACTTTGATGTGTCCGTTTTTTGCCAGGCTCTAATTCAAAATTTGCTGGATTTGGAACGTGCACACTAGTTGAAGGAGATGCATAATCAGCATGCCTGCATTTTCTGATGTTTCTGCATGGACATGGACATGGACATCGTGTCGACTTATTTCCCAAACGGGCCTTATCCTGGGCCTTCTACTGAGCCGCGCGGCCGCCTCGTACGCCGGCCACAGCACCTTGTGCTGCGCCCGCTCGCAGTCACTCAGCACCTCGAAGATAGTGGAGCCCGAGCCCTTAAGGCCACAGCGGGAGCGGACCACCGCGTCAGCCACGTCGGTCGAGCTGACCGTGAAGAGGATGCGAGCAGCTCCGCCGGTGCCGACGGGGCGCGCGCCGAGGAAATTGGCGTCCACCACCTGGTCAAGGGAGCTTGGCCCGAGGCCACCAGCCCACTTGCCCAGCAGGGACTGGAAGACACTGTGCACCACGGCCATGGCCGAGCCGGCGCTGGCCACGGCGGTGACGTACAGGATGAAGGTGCGCCGGTTGCATTGGGAGGCCGCCAGGGACCGCCAACGGCACTGCCTGGGCTCAGAGGCACTGCCGGGGCTCGGCGGCCGGCGGCGCGGCCTGCGGCAGGTCCCCCCACCTTGGGCGCGGGTGAGGCAACCGCGGCGTAGGAGCGCTTGGCCCTCCCACCCGCGGAGCCCGGTTGCATGGTGGCATTCTGCATGTTGACGTCGAGCCTGAGCGATATCGATATTGATACTATATTGGAAGAGGTGAGCAAAAATATGTTGGGTGTTATTGTCTCTTGCCGCTTTCGTTTTACCTTTTACTTTTTTGCTTTTTGCTTTTTTCAAACCAAGGTGCGCCCACGCCCAGCCGCCACCATGTCGTCCCTCAACCCTACGCCACGCGAACGAGTCTGCGCTGTCTTGATACGGTGCTCTGCGGGTGTAGCGCGCCACCCGTGCTGATGCTGGTGAATGTCGCGTAACATCTTGCCGACCGTCGCCGAGTGGTGGACACCTGCTCGTACATGGAACTGCTATGCAGCACCATGGCCACCATGCCTCCTGCTTGCGGGAGGTGGTGCGGCGCGCGCTGGGGCGTAGTGTGTTCGATGGGCGAAAGTGCATGGAAGCGCTGCCATGCATGTGCACCCCTCTCTCGAGGGGCGCGAGCAGTGCATGCATGGCACTCACAGATCAGGACTGCGAGGCACGCTGCTCCAACGCAGGGGGGGCGGCGGGTGGGGCGTTTTTTTTTTCTTCTTTTTTTCCTAGGGCCAAAGTTGCGCTCAAGCCAGCGGCACCATCTACGCGGCGCACACGATAGGCACACTAGAGCAGCTGGGGGTGCAGCGGGATGCTGCCCTCAGTTGCGCCCAGAAGCTGCACACCCTCATGGTGCAGCAGCTCCACTCTGTAGTCACCACCCGGCGGCACTTAGAGCACAGAGCTGCCCCTGGCTAACCCTCCACACACCCCCTTCGAATGGTAGCTAGCCTCGCTAGGCAGCTCCCTCAATCCCACGCCCCAAGGGTGCGTACTGTAAACTGTAAGCTGTAAACTGTCGTCGTACACGGTGCCCACGTCCTTGAGCCGCTCGCGGAGGACCGTCGCGCGGTTGATGTACAGCTCGCTTGACTCGCGCGGCTGCTGCTTGAGGTCAACCAGAAGAGCCATCGACTTGAGCTTGTTCTGGAGGCAGTGCTTCTTGAGTACAAGGCCCAGGCCACGCCACATGGCAACGGCGGTGGGGAAGCGAGGCTCGTAGGTGTCGCACTGCGTCTGCTCCATGCAGATCAGCATGATCGCGCGAGCGTGCTTGTCGTGCGCCCTGACTGGGTACTCGTCCTCTGGCCCAACGCCGTCTGCATACTCAAGGATGTTGTTCATGTGCTCGTACAGGATGAAGTGGAGGGAGATTGCAGTACGCCAGGGGCGAAGCACGTTCGGGTCGCTGCCGAGCTTCTTGATGCTCTGGTACGAGGTCATCAGAGGGAGCTTGGACCTTGTAGCAGGCGCGAGGCCGACGGGCGCGGCGGCGGCATCATCATCGGCCATCGTAGCTTGACGCTGACTGCGTCACGATGTCGCGATGAACGTCACGCGGGGTCACACAAAACGTGAAAAACTGTTGCGTTGGTGGTCGACAAACCACGCTGAGAGGCCAGACTGGGCCGTCTCACGCAGACTGAAGCACGTAGACGGCCGAACTGCCGGGCCTTACGGCGTGAGTCTCTCAAACGTTCACAGCGACAACTGTGGGAACATAGGAACTTGTTCTGAACTTGTCGTGCCGCGCCGAGGTTAGCCGTGAGGAGGCCCCAAACCTGATGGGATACAGCGGCGGCTGTGCGAAGGGGGAAGTCAGCAGAAGGGGGGCGGCAGACACACGAGGATCAGAAGTGTTACATGGGGATTGGAGTAGTGAGCAAGGGGGGTTGCAGAGCGAGCCCCTCGGGCTTATGCGGGCGGCAGGCTGGGGCAAAGGCCAGGCACCAGACTGCAAGGGCACCCTCTCCCTCTAACCTGTGTGAAAGGGGGAAGGCAGCAGAAGTTGGGGCGGCAGACACACGAGGATCAGAAGTGAGTCTGTCGCCTCGCAGCCAGAGAAAACAAACTCTCACACCGCTACACCTCCTACAACCAGGAAGAACGCAAACGCGCATCAACCGAAACCCCCAACCAACTAATACCATGCATGGCTGGCGTGCCGTATGACTCAGTGCTTGCAGCACCGAATCTCATCAGGGGGGGGCAGGCGTGTGGCATCAGAGCAAAGCACGTGCGCCGCATGCGCGCACATGCCATCAGAGCCAGCAGCACTGATCAGCGGGGGGTGACCCCCCCCCACCCCGCAGGGGCAGCTGTGTCACGCATAACATGCATGCTGACGCCACTGTGCTTGGGCCACGCGCACCTGACACCGCGACGGCGACGAGGTGCCACCAGGCGACCGCGCGTGAGCCCCATGTCTCGCAGCGCGACCCCACGCACACCATTGTCAGCGGCCCCAGGACAGACGCTGTCATTGTCACCGCGTAGGGAAAGGCGAAGATCCAGTCGACTCCTGCCTTCCGCGCGAGCTCGGCCAGGACGCGCGCCATGTCGGGGGGAGGCCCATGGCCTCAAGCGGCAGCCACAGGTCACCGGGATCATGTACCAGAGACAGGTCGTTTCGAGACATGCTGCCGTTGCTGTGGTGTCGAACTGGCGAGCTGCAACTGTCGCAAGTGCGAAAGTTTGGGTGGTGGGGAGTGGGGATTCGGGCCAATTTTGTTGCGCGCGTGCCCATGCAAGCGGGTGTAGGCAACATGGCGAGGGGAGAAGCGGATAGGGTGTACCTGGACGGGTTGCACACTTCGGGCGCCGTCACCCGCTGAGACATAAAGGCAGCGACAGACATGGCCGCGTCCGCAGCGGGGCACGGCCTGGCAGAGTGCGGCTGCATGGAGGCCATGGTGCATGAATACACGGGGCAGCAACAGACTACGAAGAGGAGGTGGAGGCAGCGCGCATGGGATCGCATGGTCCATGCGGGCCGGGGCCGCCGGCGGTCGTGGTGCTGGAGTGCGCGATGCGCGCCGCCAGCATGCAATGCTGCACGCTGCACAACTCGACTGAGCGACCCGACGCGCACATGCGCGCCTTCCTGGCGGGGCACCGCCTCGCGCGCTGCGCTGCGCCCGCTGCGATCAAGTGCGCCGCGTGTGGCGAGCGGCTGCCGGCTGCACAGAGGCAGGGCGCTGGCAGGGGCAGCGACCACGCCGGCGTGATGTTCTACAACGACCTGGAGGAGGGCCCGGCATGCTGTTCTACAAGCAGTGCAAGGACTGCGGCGCTTTCCACTACCTCGACGGCTGGGAGGCCAAGGCCGGCAGGGCGGCGTGCGCCGCATGTACACACGCGACGACACGCACAAGGAGTGGGTGCTTGCGGGCCCGCTGACGGTCATCCACGTCAAGCTGCTGGCGCGGCGCCAGGGCATGTTTGTGCACGGGGCGGAGAGCTTTGAGTGCGTTGCCAACGTGCACAACGATGTGCATGACGTGATGCCAGGACGCGACCGACGCGGCCTGTACCGCAAGCGCCTGGAGGAGGGCATGCTGCGCTACTGGATGCAAGCAACAGTGCACACGTACGCGCCGCACCTAATGGACGTGCTCAACCTCAACATGGCGCTGGACGTGCAGCTCGACATCGTGCACGAGGTCGTGATGCTGCAGCTGGCGCGCCGCGCCGCGCAGCACGCGCAGACGCAGGAGTGCGGCCACCCTCTTGCCGGCAAGTTCATGATGCTGGATGGGCACGCAAAGGTAGCGCACCAACGGTGCAGCCAGAAGCTGGGCGTCGAGGACGCGGAGCTGCAGCAGCTGCGCGACTCGACGACGTACGCGCTCGGCCGCTACTGCATCAACACGCCGTCGCGTGCATCAAAGCGCAGCTACTGCATAGAGTGCGAGGTGGCGGCGGCGTTCGAGGCCGCCACCCGCACGCAGCCAGGCGTGGCTACCGTGGCGGGCGAGGCGGAGGAGGCGGAGGCGGATGAGAAGGACGCGCGCGAGGGCAGCCCAGCAGGCGGCGCGCAGTCGCCGCCGGACCGGATCGAGCGCGTGGGTGCAGCCATCGCGAACGTGACCGCGGCTGCTGCGTTGCCGGACGCACAGGCGCGCGCAGAAGCCAAGAGCATGCTCGATGCAATCGCCGCCTTCGAGCGCGAGGCCGCGCATGAGACCGCGCACGAGGCTGCGCTTGCGGCCGCCGCCGCCACAGCCAACGCCGCCGTGGGCACGACAGACGCCGGCGAGGACGGCGTGCAGCCGGACACAAGCAGCCAGATTGGCGAGGCCGGACTGCAAGGCGGCGTGCTCGCGTACACGTCGCGCAGGCGCCCCCTTTCCCTGCCGTCCCTGCCGCCCAGCCCGCAGCCGGCGATCGCGCGCGAGACCGCGCAGCCTAAGGAGGTGGAGGTGCGCGAGCAGAAGCTCAACCGCAGGACGCACGAGGTAGAGTGTGCACACACGCGAGCGCCAGGCGCGCTGTTGATGGTGCCCTCCGCGCACACGGAATCGAAACAGAGCTGCCCGCACGCCCCGCATGCCCCTCGCGCCCTATCGCCCCCCGCCCCCCCCCCCCCCCGCATGACTCCCACGCACGCGGCCACCTCGCGTGCGCACGCGCCACCGCTGCCACGTATGCATGCACTCACACAGGTCCTGTACCTCGTGCGCTACGACGACGAGTTGCACAGCTGGGAGACGTGCGACAACGTGGCAGACGGTCTGGTCACGGCGTTGCAGCAGTCGCAGCGGCGCGGTCGCGCGCTGGAGTTTGCGAACCTGGTACGTTCAGCGGCCAGACGTGCGCAGGCGGTATGCAAGCAGCAGCGGCGCGCCCGCCTGCAGAGTTGCACGAGCGCACGCACGCACGCTCGCACGCTCGCGCGCGCGCACGCTCGCACGCACCGACACGGCCACAACCGCCACCCCGACGCACGGCCGCAGGACGAAGACGACGACTTCCTGAAGGAGGAGCCGGCGGAGGTGGAGATGGAAGCTGCGGTGCAGGCCACGTATAATGCGCGCGCGCCGGCCGGGGGCACGCGCTCGTGCAAGCCGCGCATCGGGACGCTGTACGACACGTACACGGGAGGCGGACTGTGGGCCTTCTGCGCCTGCGGCTGCACGCTGGGCGTCATGGAGCTCCCACAGGCGGAGGAAACGCGCATGGTCGTGCTGTTCCTGCTGCGCCTCTTCCCAGGTGCGCCGCGCGCGCTGCACGCGTGCCACCTCTGTGCCGCATGCCTGGAGAGAGTAGCGCCGCGTGAAAACACCAGCGCACATGTGTGAATGCCACGCAGACGGGCTGTGGGCACACCCAGACGGCGTTGGCGGCGAGAAGTTCTGCATCGGGTTCGACGACGCGTGCCACCTTGAAAGGTGCGTGCACTGTGCTGGAATGCAAGTCGACGCGGCACGTGTAGCTGGGCCGCGGTTCCCCAACACAGACGCACGCCCACTTACAAACCCAACCCCGCCTCCAACATCCCCTGGCGTCATTGGTGCAGGTTCCTCGCGTGGCATGTTGCAGAGTGCGCGGAGGAGAACGGGAAGCGCGCGCGCGCGATGGACAGGCTGCAGGAGAGACTGCACGCTGCGCTGCTGCCCGGAGACGCTGACGAGCTGCGCGCGCGCCTCGCTGAGCTCGAGGCGACGCCCGACCTGGACCCGCACCCGATGCTGCATGTGCTGCTGGATGAGACGGACATTGCATGGACGTGTTCCACTTCAACAAGAACCACAACGTGCAAGTGCACGACCCTGGGATTGGGGGCCGATTACTCGCAGAATGCTGCCGCGAGGTGCGGGCCTCTTTGTAATGAACCAGCACGCAGGCCCGCTGACCGGGCGCACACGCTGAGCCAGCACAACCCGCGCATGCCACAGGGTGCGTACTGCAACAAGCACTGCAACCCGCACGACGTGAAGCTGCTGGAGGCGACGCGCGTGTCCGGCAAGCGCAACATGAGCGTGGCAGAGCAGTGCTGCAGCAAGCTGTCGCGCCACCGGTTCTCGCTGAACAACATGAACCGTCAGCGCTTCCAGTTCATGCTCATGGTCATCATGAAGCTCGACGTGGAGGCGTAGGTGAAGGGCAAGCCCAAGCGCACGTAGGCGCTGTGCACGCACGCGGCGTGGCGAAGAATTGCGCGCCGCCCGAGGGCAGGCCGCTCCCCGCCTTTCCCCCGCCCCCCGCCCCATCTGTAACGTCCAGCAGGGACCACGCACCAGAGAGTACGAGGCTAGAAATTGTAAGAGCAGGCAGTCTGTCCGCTGTGGTAGAAGGACAGCAGAGGCGTTGGTAACACGAGGCCCCGGCTCGACACAGTTCGCGCAAGCAACGCGCGGTCAGCCTAAGCGCAGGCGCTGCGCGCCCGCCGCGCAGCGGATGAGCACACTCACGCACACACACGAGGGGAGGAACGCGGCCGTGGCTGCCACCGCAGCAGCACGCATGAAGCTGCAGAGCCCGCTCGCACCCGCCGCGCGGCTGCAAGGCGGGGGCCCCGGCCGTCTCATCTCCTGGCAGGGCGTGCCGGCCAGACACGCGAGAGCTAGTGGGCTAGTGCAGGTGATGGCGCACGCGAGAGGTGCCGTGATGGCATGCCCACTGCGCGGCCGCACGAAACAGGACCTGTGTTGCAGAACCCATGCGACGGCCCACATGCAACTGGCGCATGGGGCTGTGCGCGCGCACAGCAGAGCACACAAGCAGGCGCAGCGGAGAATGGCACAGGAACAGGACAAGAGCGGCATGCGGAGCTGCGAACGCAGGGAACAGCATGCATGCAGCATGGCGGCATGGCGTAGCGGTGCGCAAAAGGGAGAATACGGTGCTGCAGTTGAGGCGCCACACACGTGCGTGAACACGCGCATCATCACCGTAATGTCAACGCGCGTGCACCACACCACCCACCCTGTAAACCTGAGACCTGACCAAGGGCCAAGGTCTAGGTCGCCGTACGCGCGGTCGGAGTTGAACGGCCACCTCATCCTGTTCCTTGACCGCCATTGTCTAGTCCCGTGGGGTGTGTGGCACTACGAAACCTTACGAAACACACCCATTTTCATCATCCCCACCCTAAACCCAAACGAATTCACATCAGGAATGCCTCTACACTCACCCCCCCGCAAAACAACTCAAACTTTACCCTCAGATTTCTACAAGTAAACCGAGACGGATTTTACAGTTGAGAGCAGTTCTGAACTCCTCTCGTCGAGCTGATGTCGATTCCACTCGGAATTATTCGACACGGACGATTCTACATAAGTTGGGGAGTGTGGGAGGATTGGTTTCATACTTTTATATGTGTTCTGTATTCCGTATCGTATTCCGTGTTCCATATTCTGGATACGGAATATGGAGAAAAACTCAGAATACGACCGTATTGTGCCACCCTGGGCGAGTGCATGGAGGTGAAAGAGAAAAAGGGCCTCCGGCCCTTCCCAGGCTAGCATGTACCAAAAGTGCATGGTTTGGTGCCAGACCCCAAAACCCAATTCTGAAACGGGTCGTGTGTCACCCACGAAAGCACTTACCTCCTCAGCAATAAAGTTTACACGCATGCAGGAGCAGCTGTATGCGGCGGGGGAGCGCAGGGGAGGGCACATGGGCGCTGTGAATGGATAAACCGTCTCTGGACCCCCCCCCCCCACTTTATTCCGTGTGAGTCCATTTTGCCCCGCAACTTAATTGTGCTCCACCTCCGCGTCCCTCTCCTCGTGTGCGACGTCTACTATGTATTTGACTGTAGGCGCCTCCCCCCATGCAGGATGCCATGCGGCACCGATCTCGACGAGTTGATCAACGAGCGGAGGAGCTGGCGCCCGTCCATGCATGCTGGACATTGGTCAAGATGGCTGCCCGTGGAGGCGGGCTACCATCGCGGCTTCAGCGGTGGTGACCGCCGAGGCAACACAGAGTAAATCCGCTTCACCAATCGCAGCGTTCGTCACCGCGCTCATCCTCGGGGGCGCTCGTCTGCCGGTGACTGGCGTTGGAAGGTCTTCAGGCAGCCTCCATGACAACTCTGCCGTCCATGCCCCCCTGGAGGGTGGGACCTGGCCATGCATGAGGCATGGGGCGCCGGCTGAGCCCCATGCAAACGAGAGCTGGCCAGCCATGCACTGCCAGGCGGGGACCGATCCAGTCAGCGCCAGTCGGCTTTGTCGGCTTGACTGGCCACAAGGCCACTACTGTGACCCTGAGGAAGGTCCTTTCTATATGCTCCTTGCCAGATATGTCTCTCAGAGACCGCTGTTTGGGGTAGTCTAGCCGGCGGGAGCGGTAGTCTATCGGCCGGGGGCCGGCGGTTCTCTAGTACACTTAAGTGGGCTGGAGTATCGGCGGGTGATCTCTAGTAGAAGTAGCCTGCTTAGCTGGAAACCCCGTGTTACTTGTTACTTGTTGTTACTTGTATTCAAGCCGTCCGGAATGCCGCGTGTGAAGTGAAGCCCACCAGTTCAAAGCGCGTCCGGTGGTCCTGCCGCATCACAGAGGAACTTTTAAAAATTTGGCGGCGAATATGCACCCCACATTGACTTGACGCGTTGTAGTGTGCTTCCAAGATGTCGGGATGCAGGCGCCCTCCACCGGCATCATATACTCATCCATGTCAAGGTACATGACCCAGTCAACATCAGCATGCCCATGGTGACAAACTTGATTTACACCATCAGTGTGCATGAACTCTCCATTCACAGCATGGAGTTCGTCAGGGAAAAGAACGATCGACAGCAGGCCTGCCTTGATCCAGGGCTCAGCAACGTCAGCCAAGTTGTCCACAGAGTTGTCATCGATCAACACAACCTTGTGCGCGCCTGCCCACAAGTGGTGCACCACGAACTCTGTAAGCAGCCAGGCGTGGTCTCGGATGGGGGCGCACACGATGAAGCGGCCACCCGGGCGGGCATTGGTGGCACATGGGCGCGGCACACTGATGTTGATGCCATCCGGCACCCATGCATCTGTCAAATGAGCGTTGTGGCCTGTCGTAAAGTGCAGAGCCCCATCCAAAATCAGCTCGGTTATGGCCGAGTTCACGGCGCTCGCATTCCGCACTTGCAGCAGATGGCTTTCCAGCATGTGCAGCAGCGGCAAGCGTGCACCTGGCTCAGTCGAAGGGTCGCGGCTGGCCTGCACGCAAGCCAGCAGCCGCGCAAACGATCGCACATCTCGACATGAAAGGCGTGGGACTCAGCTCGACCTTTGGGTGGTCCGCTGTCGCGATATAAGAGCTTGGGACAGAGGTAGGTTAGGGTACAATACACACTCTTTGGGCAGTGTGAAGCTGTGCCCAAACACATCTTTGGGCAGTGTGACCAAGTCCCATGGGCCGGCATATGCTGAAGCTTTGTTGAACACTGTAGCAAGCTTTCGTTGACCCCACCTGTAGCAACCTTTCATTGACCGATGTCTGACCGGGATCGCGGCAAGCGAGCGCGCAGCGCCAGCCCTAGCGTTGGCATGACATGGGCAGGTCCCCAACTGCGAGCTGATCCAGTTCTCCGCCCGGACCTGGGGCCGTTCGGTTGGCCCGCCAGGCGGTGGCCAGAGGGGGCGCGGAGGGCGCGGAGGGCGAGCAACTGTTGCTCCGCCACCGGGCGCCTTTGCGGCGGCGTTTGCTGCCCAGGCTGCGCGAGATCCCGCCGAGGCAGCGCAGCGCATGGAGCAGCTGCTGGAGGAATGGGGCGAGCCTGCTGATGAGCCAGCCACCACCCAGCATGAGCCCCATGCTCAGGTGCTGCAGGGCGTTCCTGCTGGAGCTGAGCCAGCCACTGGCCGGCAGCTGCTGGAGCATTGGGACGAGCGAGGGGGCGTGCCTTCTGGAGATGAGCCCGCCACCACAACTGGCCGGCATGGGCCGCATGGGCATCAGGGGCGCATGCCTAGCGCGCATGCGTAGGCTCGCAGCACCGCCTGTGCAGCCAAAGCTCACATGCTAGCCATGGCCAGGCAAGCATGGGCTGTTGACAAATCCACCTACCTGGAGAGGCTGAGGATCAACTCTGCAGATCACGTGTGGGCTGTTGAGCTGGAGGGTACCGCCATGGCATGCTACGCCGTGTGCGACTGCGAGCATCACGACGGAGCTGTGTGGCTGAAGGTGGGTCCACTTTGCTTGCTGTGATTGCTGGAACGGTGTGCACTGTGCTCTGATCTGAGGGGCCTCGCTCGCGTGCCGCCACTTCCTGTGATGTCGGGCCCCCCACGCACGCACCCTCGCCCCCCTCGCCCCCTGTGCATGTGTTTTGGGCACTGGTCGCTGACTTGCAACCACCTCGGCATGTGTCTTGCAGAGGGACAAGATTGTCCACGTGTACGCCTGCCCCCTCAAGTTTGCGCCGGAGCCCTCTGCCGACACCACCGCCGCTGTGCCCGCCGATGATCCTGCCACCGCTCTGCCCGCTGCCGACGACACCGCCGCTCTGCCCGCTGCCGACAACGCCGCTGACGCCGCGCAGTCAGCAGCTGCATCTCAGTATCTGTACATTTGCGACTGCGACGGCATGTCGCGAGTGGGGGAGAAGCTGGCCCATCTGGGAGACGTGTCAGGCATGACGCGCTCCGAGTGCATCGACGAGCTGGGCGGCGAGGGTGCCTTCTGCCAGCACAGCGTGGTGCTGGCGACGCTGATCGCGGAGCGACGTGTTCCCGACCTTGGGTTCACGGGTTCAGTTTCGCTCGTCGCGGACCTGATCGCAGTTCCGCGCGACGTGCCTGTCACCGTCCTGTAATCGTCGCCGTCACCGCTGCTGTCCTGTGCTTTCACAGAGGAAGGCCCGACTCTGCCCGCCACCCGCGTCGTCATTGGCGTCAAAAAACACACGTTTGCGTGCCTCACGTGCCCGGCGCATTTACAGACGAGGTGCAAGCACGTGCAAATGCTGCACCAGCTGACGACGAACGTGGGAGCCGACGTCGGCGTCGGCGTACTCGACGACCATCACTTCGCCTTCGACCCTCCGCAGCGGGACGGCGTCGATTCTGACGGCCTGATTGGCAGCGTCTCATACGAGTCTATCCCCGAGCTCATCGTCAACCAGGTGTTCAAGGACCGCGTGGGCGCATCGGACGCGCCAGCCAGCCTGCCAAAGGCGTGCATCCCGCCAGCTGAGGGGTCGCCTAGCCGTCGAACCTGCGGTTGCGGCGCGCCATGGGGCAACGAGACCGTCGAGGTGTCGCCTAGCGGTGGCGCCACCATCACAAACGAGTGGACCACGAAACGCGTCAAAGTGTACGATCGCTGCTGCTCCTCGCACCCAAGCTGCTCGGGGCGACTGCCATATGATGGCCAGCCTGACGCCGTGTTCAACCTGAGCAACCACTCGCTGTTTGCGTACGAGGTCATGCACAGCTACTTCAGCTCTTTGGGCACCGACACGTCCAGTTTTGCTGGCCACTATGGCAGGGTGCAGGCATACCACCGACAAGTCAACGGCGTGAACAGCTTGCTGCCCTCGCGCAAGACGTTCCGGCATGCGCTGAAGGCGTTCATGCGCCTGCTGCGTGTGGAGCACGTCTTTGAGTGCCCGTGCTGCAAGCAGCTGCCCCACTCTAAGCGCATCATCATCATGGATGGGACCTGCCTCGGCTTCCATCGGGACCTGTTCCGCTTCCTGGGACTGCCGACGGCCCACGGTGGCGTCGTGCCTATCTGGTGAGCGTGCACGTATCGTGTTAGCATTCATGTTGCGCATCAGAGGCACCCCACCGCTGCCACCCCACACCTGCTTCCTCCGGCGCCGCCTCCTCGCCGCTTCCCCTCCCTCCCTCCCCTCCGCCCCCCGCTCCTCTGGTGTGGCCCTTGCCCCCTCCCGCCCCCCCGCTCGTCCCCTCCCGCCCCCGCCCCTCCTTCCCTCCCGCCCCCCCGCTCCTCTAGTGTCGCCCTTGCCCCTCGCCTCCCGCCCCCTGCTCATCCCCTCACGCCCGCTCCCCCCCCCCCGCTCCTTCCCTCACGCCCCCCCGCTCCTCTGGTGTCGCCCTTGCCCCTCCCCTTCCCCCCCCGCTCCTCTGGTGTCGCCCTTGCCCCTCCCCTCCCGCCCCCCCCCCTCTGGTGTCGCCCTTGCCCCTCCCCTCCCCCCCGCTCATCCCCTCTCCGCCCCCCTGCTCGTCCCCCTGCTCATCCCCTCCCGCCCCCCCCCCCCCCGCCTGTCCCTCCCTCCTATCAGAGACACCACCTGGTGCATGGTGTGTCTGTCGACTTTACATAACCCAGGCGCGCTGACCCAAACTGTTTGCCGTGATGCTCGCAGGCGCCTCCTGCACAATGCGTACTACATCGCCAGCGGGCCGCTGAGGAAGGCGATGCTGCAGTACTGTGCGTCGGGCACGGTGGGAGATCTGACTGCAGCCATCAAGCTTGCGCACGGCCCTGGCAACCCTCGCGCTCTGCCGTTTGTCTTGGAGCTCATCAAGGCCGAGGGAGCCGCCAAGTCTGCTCCGTACCGCCGCCTGCTCAAGGCCGTGTCCATCGACTACCCGCTGCGCACGTTGGTTTCCACCTGCACAAGTGCAACCTCGCCAAGCTCTGGTCCATGGGAAGCAGGGGCTGATGTGCGCGCATGTGTCGCACATGTGCAGCTGGTCGCGCTCACTTGCGCACGGCGACGGCGGCGGGGCCAGCAGCAGCGGCAGCAGCCAGGACGGCGAGGCCTTCTCCCCCACGCGCACGCGCGTGCTCCGGAGCGCCAGCCAGGCGCAGCCGGGAGGGAGCGCCAGCCAGGAGGGAGCGCAGCCGGGAGCGCAGCCGGGAGCGCAGCCGGGAGGGAGCGCCAGCCAGGCGCAGCCGGGAGGCGGCAGCCGCGAGGCGGCGCGCGGTCTTCTCCCCCGCGCGGGTGTAATGTGCCTCTGCTGCTTGAGCGCAGCTGGTCGCGCTCGCACTCGTGGGGCGACGACGGTGGCGGGGGCAGCAGCAGGGGGGGCGCGGCTGTGCGCGACTTGTAGCTGTGCGCGCTCGCACTCGTGGGGCGGCGACGGTGGCGGGGGCAGCAGCAGGGGGGGCGCGGCTGTGCGCGACTTGTAGCTGTGCGCGCTCGCACTCGTGGGGCGGCGACGGTGGCGGGGGCAGCAGCAGGGGGGGGGGCGCGGCTGTGCGCGACTTGTAGCTGGTCGCGCTCGCACTCGTGGGGCGGCGACGGTGGTGGGGGCAGCAGCAGGGGGGGCGCAGCTGTGCGCGACTTATAGCTGTGCGCGCTCGCACTCGTGGGGCGGCGACGGTGGCGGGGGCAGCAGCAGGGGGGGCGTGGCTGTGCGCGACTTGTAGCTGTGCGCGCTCGCACTCGTGGGGCGGCGACGGTGGCGGGGGCAGCAGCAGGGGGGGCGCGGCTGTGCGCGACTTGTAGCTGTGCGCGACTTGTAGCTTCCGTCAGCTTCCATCACTCCAGCGGGACCCTATCGGAACTAGCGTTCTAAACGGGAATAGTTTCTCGTCTGTAAGATCTGCTTGTCTCTGCTGTACTGCAATGGTACGCTCCAATGGTTTAGTCATCTTAGACAGCTTATCCGCACTGCCAAGAAGACATCAGGAGTCAAAGGTCAGATTGGTCAAGAGAGTGGTCGGATTGGTCAATGTGCTGCACTGTGGGTGAGTGTTTGGAGTAGATATGGCTGGGACTCGCTAACAGCTCTTGGGCATCGCGAGGTTAACATACATGGGCATCGCGAGATAAACATACATGGGACACTGTTGTTTAGCTATTGCCTCAACAGCGTGATAGTGTATGTGAGGATGTGCTGGGAGGAAGTCTGCCCAAACGTCTGAGTTCACGGCGTGCTTACTTTAGGTGCCTGGTGGCAAGTGTATACGAAGAGCACGTGCACAGGCAATCAGAGCCATAACAGACGGGCTGGTTGTCACGACACATCCAGAGAAGAACAAAGCAAGCAACGATTACAACACCTACACCATCTCGCATAGACCACACACACACAAACACACACCACCTGACACAACGGTGTCCCTTGTCCTGTGTCACCACTGCCGCATCGTGCACACCACCACCGCCGTCGGTCGCGCGCATGCGAGCACGCGAGTGTGGCCGCACACGCTCGCAGCGCGCACCACAGCCTGCCGCCATCTTTCGCACATGCGCGCGTCGCGACCGCTCACGGTCGCAGCGCACACCGCCGTCGGCCGCCGCTGAGCCGCCGTCGGCCACACACACGCAAGCGTTGGGCCACGCACATGCAGGCTTCGCGGCCGCAGTCGATTGAAGTGCACACGCGAGCATCGCGGCCGCGCACACGCGAGTGTCGCGTCCGCGACACGCTATCAGAGTGACGCAGCCCTGCCGCCAGCTGCCGCGCACAGCGCAGCCAGCCGCCATCTGCCACGCACGCGTAAGCGGCGGGCCGCGCACACGCAAGAGTCGCTTGGGCAGCATGCTCGGCGCCGCAGCTGTCCGGCATCAATGCTGCAGGTGCCTGGGGTGAGAGAGGAGCAGGGGTGGGCGGGCGGCGAGCGTGCATGGGGGTGCATGGGCTGCATGCACAGACTCGGCACACAGCCCCCACAAGCTACTCCTGCTGCTCGCCGGGGGGCCGTCAGTGATGCGTGCCTATCATTAAATGCATCGTGGGACAGAAGCTTCTGGTGCAGGGCTGTGGGGTGATACGGCTGCTGCGATCTGCACACACACAGTGGCGCTCTGGAAGGCAGCAGTCGCAAGCAGGGGCCGACAGTAGCTAGCAGGGGACGATGCGCATGCACAGCAGTCACCCTATTTGTAATGGCTGGGCAGCAGTGGAGCCTGGCACAGTGGTTGCATACTTACATGGGAAGGGGGAAGGATGTAGTGCTGTGGCCCCCGCATGTGCCCACTTGTTAGTTGCAGTATGTAGTAGAGGCAGCCCACATATTCCCAAACCACAAAATACATATTCCCAAACCACAAAATACGAACAATACATGTTGGAGAGGCGGCAAAACGACCATACACGAAATTTCAGACGGTTTGGTGAAGTTTTTTGTTGTTGTGAAAAACACGCTAAAACACCCTCTCAACCCCCCCCCGAAGCACCCCCAGACGACACACCGCAAAATCCAACCTCATTCAATGTGTCTGGATAATTCACCATCCCTTTTAATTGCTTTATGGACCAATAAAAATCAATCCTCATGCAAAAATTCAATGTCTAGCTTACACATCCCACACCTAAGGTCCACACTTGTGACGCGCGTGCCACCGTAGTGCAAATGGGGATGGAGCTCCCCCCCCCCCCTCCTCAAATTAAGATGGGCTCATGTTCATACAACTCGATCCACCCTTCTGTTGCCCTGACCGACAGGTGGCATGCCAAAATTCCAAGCACAGTTCATGTCCCCCAAGGTCCACAGCCATGGTGCGCACACACCTGTGCCGCAAACCGCATGTGCTTGGGGCACAGACCACTGGCCTCCCCGAAGTCTCCCACCCACACAGCTGCGTGTGCTGCACAGCTGGCTGGGAACAGCGTCGCTCTGCACAGGCACGTCACGCTCCCTCTTGCGCGCCGCCCCGCGCGCCTGTGCACCGCTCCGTGCGTGTGTGCACAGACGCAGGCCACACTTGATGTGCGTTGACACAGGCCGTGAGACCAAAATATTCCCCTTAACGGCACCCTGCATGCATGCATGCACACACGTGTCAGTATCATGGGGCAGCCAGGCAAGGTGTAGTATGAGCATGCAAGAGCATGGCAGGGTGCAGGGTGGTGGTGGTGGTTAGGTGTCAGGGGAGCGGCGCGAGTAGGCGCACTCAACACCGCACCTTGGCAACGCCAATTCCCGTCTGGCACATTGTCCACGCCTGCGCAAACACCGCACCACCACGCGTAGCAACCAAAGCAAAAGGCCCAAACCCCGTTGGTGGAACCTCCGGCACACGCCGTGCACGGCTGGCCAAACGCCACGCCGCCCCCCACGCCGCCCCCCACCGCGCTGCCCTCCTCCCGCTCAACATCGTTCTGCTGGCCGGGCACCCGGCGCTGCCTGCGCTTTGCCGCTGGCTGTGCCTCGCCGCCGGCCGCACCACCTGAGGTCCCTGCTGTCGGCTTCTCCGCAGCCTGCCTGCGCTTCTTCTGCGCGTCAAGGCCAGCGTGCGCGGCACCGACAACACCGCCGACAGGCACCGCACCAGGGATGCGGTAGACCGGGGGCCTGGCGCCACCGCCAGACTGCTACGCCCGCCCTCGCTTGTCCCCCTCCGCTTGTGCAAGCAATTGCTGTAGCTGCTGCTCCTGCTCCTGCTGCTTCTGCTGCGCCTGCTGTTGATGCGCCGCGTCCGACCGCCGCTTGTGGTGCACCATTTGTGCAAGCGCCGGCAGTTGCTGAGCCGCCGGCAGCTGCATGAACTGCTGCTGCTGCTTCTCCGGTAGCGTTGCGAGTAGCTGCTGCAGCTCGCGAGCAGCGGTCGCGGCGGCGAGCGCGACAGGCGCAGCAGCAGCCCCCTGCCCGGGCTGTGCCGTTGCGTGTGCAGCGGGCGTGGGAGCAGCAACCGTGTGCCCCAGCTGCGCGGCCGCGGCGAGCTCGGGAGCATCAACCGTGAGTCCCAGCTGCGCGGCCACGGCGGTGAGCGCGGCGGGCGCACCAGCAGCCGCCTGCCCCGGCTGTGCGGTCGCGCGCGCAGCGGGCGCGGGAGCAGCAGTCGGGTGCGTGACCACGGCGTGCGCGGGAGCGGCAGCCGGGTGCGCGGCCACTGCAGTGAGCGCGGTGGGCGCACCAGCAGCAGCCTGCGCCGGTTGTGCGGTCACGCGCGCAGCGAGCGCAGGAGCAGCTGTCGGGCGCGTGGCCACGGCGGCGCGTGGGGCGGGCGCAGCAGCAGCTGCCGTCTGGCGCGGCGGAGCGGCCGCGCGTGCAGCAGGCTCGGCGGCCTCGCCGTCGCGCTCGTCCACTTCGTCGTCATACGCCTGAAGAAGAAGGGCACACCATCGTGATGAGGCTAGGACCCAGGGGTCAGGCATGATCGCAAGAGACCCAGCATATCATCAGATAAGCATGTGCCGCACCTTCTTCTCCACCTCGTAGCACGCCTCAGCCAGCCTCTTGAAGATTGTGTACTGGAACTGCGGCCGCCCGTGCGCTGCTGGCCCTCGTCATCGGTGTACGGCCTGGGGTCTAGCCTCTCCACCACACCGCACTCAAAGCTCCCGCCCAGGGCGTCGAGCTCCTCCTGTAGCCAGTCAATCAGCGGGAAGGCAGCTGGTCGGACGTGTCCCTCCGGCTCGCGAGTTTATAGATGTTGTGCTGGCGGTCCCCCAGGCCTGCGGCCACGCACGTGAGACAACACATGAAAGCATGCGAATGCACGCATGCATGCACGCATGCATGCACGCATGGACGCACGCATGGACACACGCATGGACGCAAGCATGCATCAGCAGGCGATTTGCATGAGCTCACCCCAGTGCGCGTTCAGCGCGATCCTCAGCATCTCCCGCACCGTCGCTCGATCAGCTTTCTGCTTGTTGGCTGGCACGCGCATCTGAGGAGGCACCAGCTCACGCCCCTCCTCCATGTCACCCTAGTGGCGGTGCGCTTGGCGAAGGCACTCAAACACGGTAGCCAGGCAGGCAGGCAGGCAGGCGGGCACAAAATCTTGATGCCCTCCTGCATCGTTCGCCCGTCGCCTCCTTGGCCATTCCTGCTGACCACCAGCACAGTGAACAAGCTTGCTGTGCAGCCCGGGGGTGCCTGCTTCTGCCAGTGTTCGATTTTGGCTGGGGCTTGGGCCATGGCGCCCGTGCACTTCTTCAAAAACTGATCTGAAGTCATTTTACCAGCGCCATCATCGTCGTTGTCGCCAGCAGCATCAGGAGCAGCAGCAGCAGCCGCAGGGAGGGCCATCTGCCGCGACAGGACAAGATGTTGCAAGGGCTGTCGCCCTCGTTGACAATTCAAAGCAACGGGCCTCGGGGTGTGGTTGAGTGGGGCGGCGTCTCGCGTCCCATGGGACTGCGCTCGACTGCCCAAAGACGCACTTGGGCTCGAAAGTGTGCGCCCAAGGACGCACATTTTGCTCCTACCCTACGTGTTGGGACACCAATGTCGTTAGTTTATATTACACCGGCACTACGATTTGAGGCAGAAAGTTGGGGGCGACCAACTTTCGAGCCCTGGGCCCTGAGCCCCGTTTATAGGTCCGTCTTGAAAGAGGAATTCGCGATAGCGGTCAAGGCGGTCAAGACCGATGACCGAGACGGCACCCACAGACACCTATCGCGAATTCCTATTTCAAGACGGACCTATAAACGGCGCTGATCACGACGCCGTTGCAAGCGTGCAGGGACATCCACCCAGGGCTCAAAAGTTGGTCAAGTTTGCCCGCACACAAAACCGGTTCGCACCACCCAGCTCAGGACCGCCCATTGGAGGCATCAGAGCCTTGGAACATCGTTGCGAGGCCGTATGGCGTCGATCTAGAGCTCCTGGGGAGGCCGCATGGGGGTGCATGGAGGCTGCGCCATGGGGCCTTCCTGGGTGCTGGGGTCAGTTACGGCCTGCGGCACGCACAGGGGCTCTCCGCCCCCCCTCCACGCGCTAAACAACAGTCAAACGACCTCCATAGGCGATGTGCTTGGTTGGGGGAGGACCGCAGGGGCCAGCGAGTGAGTTTTTCCAACAAAAAAAACTTCCTGCCTCACATAAATCGCTGTGCACAGGGGAGAATTTCCTCTGTTTGCTCACACCCGCCCCCCGTACTTCCCTCCCTCGGCGTTTTCAGTATTTCATTTTTTTTGTCATTTCCCGTGCCCCCCCCCCCCCTCAGCATTCAATTCAGTATTTTCACTCTGCCCCCCCCCCCCCATCGTCATTCTGTTCGTCATTCTTTCTCAGTATTTTCTTGTGTTCAGTATGTTCAGTATGTTCAGTATGTTCAGGATGGTAATTTCTTTTCATTACCCCCCTCCCTGTCGTCCCAGAGCGGGGAGCATGGGACATTGTCGGCCGCACTGTCGCCCATCCCGCTATCAAATTTTCGTTTTGGGACTCGTTCCAGGGCATCTGGGCAACTGGGCAAGGCACCCGCCATACTGACCCCCCCCCTTTGCATGTCGTGTCGGTTTGTAGAATGGTGCTGTCTGGAGGATGTTGCCCATACTTGGCCCATGCTCAGAGTATGGGGGTTCACCCTTGAACCGTGGCGCG
Source organism: Chlamydomonas sp. UWO 241 (assembly GCA_016618255.1). NCBI lineage: Eukaryota > Viridiplantae > Chlorophyta > Chlorophyceae > Chlamydomonadales > Chlamydomonadaceae > Chlamydomonas > Chlamydomonas priscui. The sequence goes on along the minus strand of VFSX01000515.1, from coordinate 31,401 downwards.
CCCAAGCCACAAAGGCCTGCGTTGGCAGCGCGCGTTCGCCCACTGTGGATTCCACCCCCTGTTTAGCCCCCCTTCAAGTAGGGCTAAAACGTCAATTTCCTCGAGAATTTCTAGCAACGGGTCGTTGGTAACCTCCCCTACAAGGACGATTAACCCAGGGATAAACCCCCCTAAAGTTAGGGGAAAACTATGTAAAGGCGCGTCTCCTTTAGTGGCTACTAGTTTTGTTCGCAGATAACCAGGTAACCTTGTAGGCGGGCTGATGGACAGGGAGGCGAGCGCGCGCGCTCAGCCACAGAATGCGCCGACGCAGGTGGGCGCGACACAGATTGCCAACGCCGACCACAGCGGTGCCCTTGCGGGGGTGCTCGCTGTGGTGCAGGCGCAGGCGCAACAGATTGCGTCTCTCGTGGGCGTGGTGAGCCTCCTGGTGAGCCGCGTCCCTGGGGCGCCCATGCAGATGCCGCATGCAGAGCCCGCCCGCCTGCGGGCCGGCCATGCGGCCCACAGTGCGGCGCCCCGCGCTGCGCCTGCTTCCAAGGCTGCTCAGCCTGCCCGGCCCGCTGCTGCCGCCCCTGTGGCGCCGGCGGCGAGGGAGCCGGGGGCGGAGCGGCCTGCCGCGGCGGGCGCCGCACGCGCCGCATCTGGCGGCCCCTCCCGCCGGAGGGGGCTGCCCGCGCGTGTGGGCGACACGTCGCTGCGCCTCAGTTTTGTGGCGTCGCTCTCTGTGGAGGACGCCACCGACTTCGTCACGGGCGGTGATGGCGTCGGTACGCGGACGGACGTGTTCTGCGGTTTCAGCGGCGTCGCTGCGGTAGCGGCGCAGCGCGCCGCAGACGGCGAGGCCGGCGTGAGCCTGCCTGTCCGTTTGGCTACGAACATCGTGCGTTTTGTGCACGATGCCTCTGGCCGCTGGCGCGGGCCTGCTGGTGGCGGCGGCGTGTCCGCGTCGTTCCTCAACACCAAGCCTGCCGTCGGGGGCATTGGCGTGGAGCCGCGCGGGCGCGGCGTGGAGCCGCGCGGGCGCGGCGTGCTGCGTGTGCTGTTCACCGTGACGCCGTGGCCGACACCGTTGTGCGCTGGCGCTGGAGCCTGCGCCAGGCGTCGGTAGCGGTCTTCGACGTCCTCAGCGACCGCGAGGAGGCGCAGCACCAGGCGCTGTGGCCTGCTTTCCTTGCCGCCAAGGCTGCGGGGAAGCGGGCGCAGTTCCACCGCGCGCGCCTCGTCGTTGACGGCGAGCGGGTGCCTGCACCTGCTTGCTAGATGGCATTCCCTCTGGGGGTGTTTTTGAAGGGGAGGTGGCACCACGCGTGCGGTGGCGGGTGCGGTGTGGTCGCTGAGTAGAGTGCTGCGGCGGGTTAGCTACCAGCCTCGCTTCTGGTGGTCTGGGGGAGGACTTTTTGGTCCCTTCATGGTTTATACCTTGGGTCCGCCCTCTGGTCATTGGAGGGGCTGGGTGTGCAGCCTACACAGTGGTGCTGTTTGCTTGGCGCCAGCCACCAAGTGTGGATGGCGCTACCGTGGGCTACTTGTAGCTTGACCGTTTGTGGGCCTTGAGCCTTGTTTCTCTGAGTCCCACTGGAGCTTTGGAACCGTACGTGTGACCGCCAGAAGTGGATTGTAAAAACTCATCATCATCATGCTAATGCGAATGCCTCCCCTCCCCCCCCTTGATCAGTGCGCTGCGTTACCATGCTAATATGTGCGCAATGCTAGCCCCCTAATTTCCCCTATAAATTACCATGCTAAACTGCTGTTGCTGCTAGGAGCAGCTGCTGCTGTTGGGTAGCTGCTGGGTAGCTGCCGGGAAGCTGCAGTTCAGTGGTGTCGCTAAGGACAAGTGCAGAGCGCGTCGCTGGGGCGGAAAATAGAGAAGCTGTCACGGGGGCGTTTTTTTTGTCACAAGCCCTTGTTTACAACTGCACCCCGGTCTGCTGCCACAAACCCTTGTTTACAGCAGCGTGCCGGCCCAATCACACACGCGCAGGAGGTGGCAGGGGGCAGCTGGGGGGACAGTAACAGTAACAGTAACACGGGGTTTCCAGCTAAGCAGGCTACTCTTCTACTAGAGATCACCCGCCGATACTCCAGCCCACTGAAGTGGACTAGAGAACCGCCGGCTCCCGGCCGATAGACTACCGCTCCCGCCGGCTAGACTACCCCAGACATAATGTCTGGCAAGGAGCATATAGGAGAGGACCTTCCTCAGGGTCACAGTAGTGGCCTTGTGGCCAATCAAGCCAGCAGAACCGACTGGTGCTGACTGGAACGGTCCCCGCCTGGCAGTGCATGGCTGTCCAGCTCTCGTTTGCAGGGGGCTCAGCCGGCGCCCCATGCATCATGCAGGCCAGGTCCCACCCTCCAGGGGGGCATGGGCGACAGAGTTGTCATGGAGGCTGCCTGAAGACCTTCCAACGCCAGTCACCGGCAGACGAGCGCCCCCGAGGATGAGCGCGGTGACGAACGCTGCGATTGGTGAAGCGGATTTACTCTGTGTTGCCTCGGCGGTCGCCACCGCTGAAGCCGTGATGGTAGCCCGCCTCCACGGGCAGCCATCTTGACCAATGTCCAGCATGCATTGACGGGGCGCCAGCTCCTCCGCTCGTTGATCAACTCGTCGAGATCGGTGCCGCATGGGGGGAGGATAAGGGCCGTCTCCCAGCACGGGCCGTCTCCCAGCACGGGCCGTCTCCCAGCACGGGAGATCCTCGTCAACAGCAGCGCCGCATTGCTGGGTCCAGGGCTCGGCGACGAGAACACGCCTCCATTAATCGAGCCCCGAGGGGGGACAGTACAGTACCGTTACTACGTTCACACTGAGCACAGGCAGCAAGGAAGCTGTCACAGGGGCGGGTTTGAATGGAGTCCATGCATGCAACAGCAAACCCCATGCATGCCCACCAGGGGCCCCTGATGCCCACTCGGTCCCCCCCCCCCCCCGACGAGGCCGCGGCGCCACGCGTTAAGCGGTAACAGGCTGCCGCTGACTGCGATGACGTGTGCACGCGGTCGGGCCGCGGCTTCCCCACACCCCCGCGGGCCGCCGCCCCAGGATTGGGACCCCTGCGCCCCGCGCATGTGCAGATAGCGTTTTTAAAGCCGCACGGAGGCGCGTGCAAAATCCTGGGGGCTGCGGTGGCGTATCCGCTTATATCCACCGGACGGACGGACAGACAGAGAGGGTGGAACACGGTGGCTAGCCCACCTGAGGGGTGGGCTTCGTCGAAAATGACATTGTTGTGTTTGCCCCCGCCGCCTCAAGGCCGAAACCTTGGTTTGCCCCAGCCGCCTTCTGAGGGTGAAGCCAGCGGCCGCGGGGGCTGCGCCCCCGGATCCCCGCTTACCCAACTGAGTAACTATGAGACCACACCCGCCCATATTTATATATGTACTGTTTTATCGTCGGTTTACGGCCTTTGTGATGCGCATGCCGGCTTCTCATCTCCCTCGTACGACTTTGGGTCCAGGCACTGGTACTAGGACTCCTAGTCTAGGACTAAAAGGTAGTATTTGCTGGAAAGCCGATGTTACTAGATGTTACTGTTACGGTCTAGCCTGCCATTAGCCCCACAAAATGCAAATCAGCTGATTGCAAAGACACTGAAGCCAGCGCAGCGGAGTTCTTTTGTTTTTTGGTATAATTACTGGATACGCTTACTCGGGTAACACTAGCCACACTGGCAGCCCGACAAGGTCTTGAGCTAGCTGCGGGGCGACGTGACAATTCAGCCAAGCTCCCCCCTCAGAAGAGCTCTTATTCCATGCTCTCACACATGCACGCACAGTATGCATGCACATGCGCGTGCACACACACACACCTGCTGCCCCGCGGGGATGTGAATCTGGAGTTGGGCAGTTGTTGCACCCCCCCCCCACACACACACGCACTGCACACGCACCCGCACATGCACACGCATGCGCACACCAGGGTCGTACAAACGGATCCGAATCGGATGAAAACGCTCCGAAGGGGCCGCGATTTGGATGGCGCAGGCCGGCATCCGATTATTCGGATGAAAACGCTCGGGCCCCAAGGCCCCATCCGTCTTGTCGGATGCCACTGCTACCCTCCATCCGTTTTTTACTCCCCCGACTCCTCTGGCCCCGGTCACCTCTCGCGACAAGCATCGTATCAGCTCGCAGCGCGCACAAGGAGCGGTGGTGGAGGAGGAGAGAAGGCGGAGCGGAGGCGCGATGGTTGGTCACACTGTTGCTTGATTAAAGCGTGACAGCCTAGACAGCCTAGAGCCCCTGGCTGGCTCTGCTGCAGCAGAGCACGCCATTCTCTAGTCTAGCACACAATGCATCACTGGTTCCAATACCACCTGCGGGGGCCCTGCTGCATGCCCCGGCCCCTGCTGCATGCATGCAAGCACGCGTGCGCCATGCGCGAGAGCTCGTCTGCGAGCGGGAGCTAACGCCAACGTTTTTAGACCCTAAGCTGCTTCCATGGACTGAAAATCATAGCATTAATTAGTAAGTAACAGTAACAGTAACAGTGACATCGGCTTTGCAGCGACGACTACCTTCTAGTCCTAGTACCACCGCCTAGACCCAAGTCCAGTTCTGGCCCTAACAATTAGTAAGCCATCCAAGAATTGCAATGTAGCTCTGGCTTCCGCTACGGTCCCGGCCCCCGCTGCTTGCATGCATGAGCGCCACGCGCGGCAGTTGGGGGGGGGGGGGGGGGCGTGTCGCGCCATGCTACGCCCAACATCACTTGTCTGCTGTATGGTCAGATTGGGTGTGTCCTGATCCACGCTGGGACACGCAAGCGCGTCCGTGTGCAGGGGGCGCAGGCGCGGGGGTGTACACGCACCGAGAATCTACACGATTTGTGACGGGTCAATGGCACAGGGAAGCGAGGGAGAGTGGCAAAGAAAGAGAGAGAGAACAGGAGAGGAAGGAGAGAAGGAGAGTGAAAGAGCTGCGAGAGCAGCGTAACAAAAAAAACATGTCCACACTTTTCACACTTTCGGACGGCCGGCCAGACCCCCATCCGATTATTCGGATGCCTCCACCAACCCCCATCCGATTATTCGGATGGAGAACACACACCCCTGTACGACCCTGGCGCACACACATAAGTGCGAGCACACATAAGCGCATAAGCGTGCGCTCACACACACACACACAGAGAGAGAGAGAGAGAGAGAGAGAGAGAGAGAGAGAGAGAGAGAGACATTCGTTGCAGTTCCCACAGCACGGGCAACCTGGATAACGGCTCATGCCTGTGCTAACTAAAGCACACACCCCGGCAATCGTTTCAGAAGTCGAAAACACCCTTGGATCTTAAGTTCGTTTGCTGCGGGTGACCAGCCATATGCGCTAGCACGAGAGGATATCCGTGGGCTTGGGGATTTTAGTAGGGACAGGTAGCAGGACGTCGGCCGATCATCATCGCCGCCGCCGATCTTCATGGTGGGATGAACACGTAGGATGAACGTGTAGGCAGAGGTCGGCCGATAGGTGGTAGGTGGCGGACGACATGCTCGCTCTGTGAATGGGAGGGTGGGTGTAGAAGGGGAAGAAGGGGTGCAGGAGGGGAGGGGGAGAGGGATCCAGGAGGGAAGGGGGGGGGGGTGCAGTCACCATGGGGCGGAGACTGCGCCGCATGGGATGCCCGCATGGGCGCATGGGGCGGTGAGGGCCAGGGTGGCACAGGTAGTCGACGTGGGGGCGGCGTGGATGACGGAAGAAGGACTCTGTAGAGTGAGTTGCTGACGGAGGCGGTCCGTGAGGCAGCGGCGATCTGTGGTGAACCGGATTCAAAATCGGCGCCATGGGGAGAGGCGGTCTCTGTGCGCTCGAGGAGAGGGGATGGCGGAGATCTCGACGCTGGGGCGTTCGAGGAGAAGGGGACGGTGGAGACGCTCGAGCGCAGTGGGAGGAGGGGGGCGAGGGCCTTGTCTTGTGGGGTCGATTTTGAACTGGGCCGCAGGGTTGCTCGGTGTCTCAGGCTGCCCTCGTCGGGCGATCGCGATGGTGGAGAGTCCAGGAAGGTAATGGGCCGCGTACATAGGCGGCCCATCGGTGGTCGACGATAGGGGGCGGAGGCGGAGGTGGGTCGATTGGGCCGCCATGCACGGCGTCAATCGGGTCGGCGCGGCCGACCAGCGGGGCCCTCCCCCCCCCTGGTGGGGGGAGGACTGAAGGGGGAGGACTGAAGGGGGACGACTGACACACACACACACACACACACACACACAGACGCGTGCAGACATGCAGACACACACACACACGTGCAGACACGCAGACACACACGCACACACATTGGTAGCGGCTTGATTTCTTTTACAGATGGGACTCCCCCCCCCCCCCCAAGGTCAGCCCATACCAGTGCTTCAAACAGCTGAGGAATCGGACCCTCACCCCCCCCTGCCCCGTGCCCCGTGTTTGTTGTTGGATTGTAAAACTCTCATCATCATTGTTGTAGCGTTGGTCTCTGAAAACAAAAAATATATTTATGAGTAGGAGCAGCTCCACGGAGGTTCACCATGAGTGGCGATCGCATGAAGCTCCATCGTAAACCCCAGACCTCCGTGACCTGGGCCATTGACGTCAGCCTCCCGTTGTTTTGTGGTGACCACGCGAATCTAGACGGGATCGCTGGAGCCGAGGCAAGCCCCGATGTCACGGGGATCCGCAAGACGAGCAGCATGGCCCCGGCATTTGTTTACAGGACCAGGTTGGATAAGTTGCCCTGTGTGTTGCATTGGTAGCGGCTTGATTTTCTTTTACAGATGGGACTCCCCCCCCTCCAAGGTCAGCCCATACCAGTGCTTCAAACAGCTGAGGAATCGGACCCTCACCACCCCCTGCCCCGTGCCCCGTGTTTGTTGTAGCGTTGGTCTCTGAAAACAAAAAAATATATTTATGAGTAGGAGCAGTTCCACGGAGGTTCACTATGAGTGGCGATCGCATAAAGCTCCATCGTAAACCCCAGACCTCCGTGACCTGGGCCATTGACGTCAGCCTCCCGTTTTTTGACATCGTAAACTATGCTGAGCTGGTCGCGGAGGTCTCGGAGCTGCTTCGGCAGTGCGGCCAGGGCGAGATTGCCGTACAGTTCAACTTTTCACAGTACGAGACTGTGGCCGACTTCATGAGGTACATGAGTTAGAATGTGCGCGGCATCGTTGGCGTCCACGGCAGCGCGCTGATGAACGGCCGCTGGACGGCACCAGGCACCGCTGTGATTGAGCTGCAGCCGCTGACGTCCAATGGGGAAACGTGGCTCGGCGGCAAGAATGCGTTCTGGGAGCAGACGAGGCTGATGAACCAGCAGCACTTGATGGTGTTCACTCCGTCCCATGGTGCCCGGTCACAATGGGACGTGGACGTGGATGTGTACGTGCCCGATGTGCTGAAAGCATTGAACGCCAGCCTCGGGCATGCACAAGACCCTGAGGGGCCGGCAGTGGAGCCTTACGAGATGTGGGACCACGGCATCATGTGGGAGGTCCAAAACTAGGGGGGAGGGGGGGGGGGGCAAGACAGATATATCCGGAATCTGGAACACACAAGTGGGGAGGGTCTGACCAACGCAGTTTGACCCACCCACCCACCAGAGGACTGCCCACGTGCACCTACAAAAACAAAAAATCTTGGAGCCGGGACCAAGGTGCATGTGGGGAAGTGGGCTTCCTTAGGAAGGGTTGTCCAGCGTTATGTCTCTCAGTCGCTGAGCGGCTAAACTCAAGCCGGCGCCCCAAGCCTCTATGTGAAGACACACCTTGATGTTGCAGCTCTCTCAATGCTTTGGATTGCGTGCCGTTGTGCGACTGTAAAAACATGATGGCAAGGCAGCGGCAAGGTGTCCAGAATCAATTCAAAAAAAACCACAAGGCACACAATTCCAAATTCATTTGGCCTTTTATACAAGTGCCGGCATGGTAAAGCGGCTCTACGGCACTTTGACAAACCATCGTTACAATCGAAATCACGTGATCGAATTACTAAAAAATGCATAAAAAAAACAGCGGTGCAATACCGCCTGAAATGCCCCCATACGCACACAACTCGGCATGCGTGCCCTGTGCAGGTTGTGTGGAAACATGCAATTGCACTCGCAGTTCAGGGGCAATGCACGCGGGCTTTACAGGTATTACACGTACGCGCCCGGAGGACCCCGGGGCGTGAGTTAAGGCCTAGACTACACGTCTAGGGGAGCTCTACTACTGCAGTTCGGGTTTGGGATGGCACTCACCACTGAAAAACGGAAATCGAAAAACGCAAAATCACAAAACGTTAAGGGCCTCGCTTGCGCTGCACATCCTTTACCTTGCTCTATGCCTTATAACGTCTAAGCCTGGTAGAGGGGCGGAAGGGGCCAGCCACTGCCTGCATGGCCCATGCAAACACCGACTTGAGTGGACCATGCGGCGCCCCCAGTGCACGCGCATATGTGAAGGCATATGTGAAGGATCTGCTATAACACATGACGGACTTCTGCTGCTGTTGGGCTTCCTCGCCGATGACGGAGTAATACAGCCGCTGCTGCGATGGCATCGCGACAGCCAGTACCGCTGACCATGGCACGGATTGCCCCCGCGCCAATGGGCGGCAGGACCGTGCTACGGGTGCATGCAACGTCATGCATTGCACTCGCATTGCTCGGTCTGGTGCTGGCTGGCGCCGACGTGCCCTGGCTTGTCTGGAGTCATACCGTTGGGGACTCCAGTACAGCTCAGGAGGATAGGCCCTTCCCATGGCCTAGTCCAAGCATGTCGACGACCATGCCCAACGCAAAAGCACACACCGGACGAGCAGGGGAGCACACGCACCCCGTGGCTCCCAGGAACGAACCATACATGCAAACGACAGATGGCGTGGACCCGACCCCTGACTCTGAACCGCACACTGCAACGCCGCTCCCCAGCACCTCAACAGCACATGCGAACGGAACTAACACAGCCTATGTCCGCCTACGCGGCATCGTTCGGACAACTCACGACGCTGACCTCTCCCCATGCACCCCTCTCCCATGCAACCCCATGCACAGACGCGACGATGCCCACGCGACCTCAAGATACACTCTCGGGGCCTGGGAGCATGCGAGACGCCTGCAGCACGCTACGGTGCCCTCTCCTGTCTCTCGATGCAAAAAATACAAACGTTACTATCGCCATTTTTTCTCGTCGCGACTGGCGCCCCAACATCGCGCACCACCACAGCCCCCCCCTGAACACGACCCGCAGGCACCCCAACAAACCTGAGCAGCTCGCTGCTACAGCGCACACGTCGCATGCAACACGCCCCATGCGACCCCTGCTCTGCGCCAACGCTCTACGCCAACAAGCACACAGCCCTGCCAGCAGCACCCAAACACCCAACAGCAACGCCAAAGCACCCGCCATCGGGATGCACACGCCAACAGCAGCCAGCACACCACCAAGGCACACCCCAGGGCGCCTGCAAACGCCCCCCACGCACAGCAACAGCTCGCAAGGACCCACACAGCTCGCCCCAACAGCGCGCCAGTCTGATGACCCCATGCTCGCCAGCGCTGGCACAGAAGCCATCCACAGCCCGCCAGACAGCATCCTGGACACGAGCATCGCTCCCGACTGCGCCCCCCCCGTGCGCGCGCGTGTGCAGCCCGCCGTATTCTGCAACCGCACGCACCACGCCCTATTCATTGCGATGCTGCTGCTATACCTGCTCGCACACCCCCGCTCACGCCGAGCACATGACACGACATACCAAACGGAGCAGCCACCAGCTGCGCACGGTGCCGAGACACACACGCACCGCCGAGCGAGTGTAGCACCGCCGGCACACGCCGCCACCGCCAACACTCGTTCCCAGAACAGGCATCAACGTCACGCAAGTGAGGAACGCAGACAAGCATTACGCCGACGGGCGCAGCAGCAAAACAGATGCGCGTACACAAGGATTAAACAGGCCTGGATAATTAGTAACGCGGAGTAGAACTTCAGGCTCAAGCTCACAAGAAACCGGAGACAGCGACTCCCACTCACACGAGAGCGTTGCTGCGCCGCCACCCGCATGTAACGAGACCTATTATCTAGACAAGCAACTCAACACAAGCTGCCGCCCTACACTCGTAACACGCGCGATCACCGCTGCCCGCACGCCCCCGCCGCATGCATGCCTCCTCGGATCCCGCCGTGCGACGCGACGCTGCACATGACCTCTCCGCAGATAACCTGCGTGCCAAGTACAACACACAGAACGGGTCAGACAAGAGCCCGCAAGGTGGTCCACGCTGCTGGTACACATATACAATGCGCCCACCGCAGAGTAGGCGGAACGCCCAAACAGCCGACAAACGCCACCAACGCACACGCGGCCCCCACACACACGGGGACGCTGCCCTACCACGAGAAGCAGAAGAAGATGTTCTGTATGGCCCACGCGACGCACGCCGTACTCGGGCGGCAGCTGGCCGAACCAGAGGAGGCCCTGCAGCACGTGGAGGAGCTCAGCACGGCTCACACTCGGGCATATGGCGAAATCGCCTCACTTGACCACTTTTTCTCGAAAGGACACGGCAATTTTACTCTGTTGGCTTATAACAAGGCACTCGAGCACCACAAAGCAGGCTTCCACCTGCACATGCATGGACCCCTTGACAAATGGGGAAGCTGGGAAACTGCACTCGCAAGTCTCCCCCCGGGTACGCAAGGGGTACAAATCCACTACGACAAAATCAACGAGCTGGGCATGCGCTACGGGCACGCAGCTGCGGTGGTACAACACAAGGGTGAATGGTGGTGGGTAGACTCAGAGGCCCCCCCCCGCTTATGGCAAGGCACAGAGGACTGGGAGAGCCTCAGAAATACAGACAGACGCTCCAGAGATGCCCAGCTCATCGTACACAAGCAAGGCAGAGCGCCGGACAATGCACGCGGCTTCAACTGCGACGAGGCGGAACGCCTCTGGCTAGGAAGCGCACCTGACGAGACCAAAATAGTGGAATGGGCACAGCAAAGTGAGAGGGCGCGACTCACTATTCAAGCCCAGCAGAAACGGGCGGAACGCAATAAAGTTCTCGCCACGAACAAACGCCACACGCAAGCAACAAATCAGACAGGCCGCAACCCCACTCTCACCCCAACCAGCCGCCAAGCAGCCCCAGCCCAACACCCATCCCCGCTCCGACCAGACGCCGTGCTGAGGCAATGCGCACCGCAACCACCGCGTGAGCGGAACCCGGCACAAGCCAACCACACAGCTGCAAACCCGCAAGGCACACACACACATGACGTCACGAAGAAGCGAGCGGCAGCACAGATCGACTCCAAGAGCACCCAGACTGCTAAACGACCAGCAACGAACACAGCCAGGAAACGTATCCAAACCCACATCACCACATTTTTCACCCAAAGGAGCACCGCCACCCAAGAAGCCACGCCACCCCCAGACCCTGCCCCACCAAACGGCCAGCCATCACACGCAAAAGAAGGCCAAACCCGGCACACCGCGCCAGCCGCAGCCCTGCCCGACCTCCCCACAAACAAGCTCACAGTACTCACCTATAACGTGCGAGGGCTGAACGCGCACTCCAGGGATGTCTCCGCTCTCATTGGGCGGCACCAACCAGACGTGCTGGTGCTCACGGAAACACACCTGCGGGCACAAGATAAGAAGAAAGGGTGGTATAGAGAAACGCTCAGAGGACACACGGCATGGTCAGCCTGCTACACATCCGAGGCCCGCGCCAGCCGGGGAGTGATCGTCGCAATCAAAGAACACCTCGCCATTCTAGGCAGGGCCACAAGCCACACGACCCACACCCCCAGCGGGCGACTCGTACATGTGACCCTTAAACTCCCCCACTCATCCCCACTGGCGATCAGCGGGGTTTACGCACCTGCCAATACAACACACGAGGCGATGGAAGAGCGGTGCCAACTCTACACCCACCTCGCTGAGCTTGCAAAAAAAGACGGGGAGCAGATGGGGGACTCGACCGTTAGCCTCCTTGCGGGCGATTGGAACGCTGGCCTCTGCGAGGGCGACCGTAAAGGCACGGCCACCCTCACACAGGACACCATGCATGCAGAATTTGTGCGCTCGCAAGGACTCGTGCACATGGACACAGAGGAAGGCCCACGGGCACACACTTACCTACCACTGATCGTGGGAGACACAGCCGAGACCGTGAGCAGCCGTATCGACGACATCCTGATAAGCAGACAGCCCTGCAAGGCCAAGGTGGAGGTCCTCAAAGAGGGCACGTCCTCCGACCACGCGCCGCTACTAGTGACCCTCCAAACACAGTCGACGGGACTTTATATCCCAACCCAGAACAAGCCCAGACGGGCGGACCCAACCACCCGACTGGTGCTTCCCATTAGTCATGCCGACACCAAGGCATTCACAGAAAAGTTCAGTAGCCTCGATGGAGGCCAAAACCCGGAGATCAATGCACTCCACGAGCACCTCCTTGACATTAACGACAACTGGGTGGTGCCACACCTGCGTGCAATCGAAGAGCGTGACGGGAAGGACTCTGCGAGACTCACCGAGATCAATGGCGCGCCAGCCACCCTCGTGATCGCGGGAGCGGCCGACCAGATTCAGAAGATTCTCACGGCGGCACACGCAACAGCCATGGGTGTTTGCACCACCACCAGCAGCAACCCAGATAAAATCGCTTATCAGATGAGGAGTGATGCGCGCAAACGCGCAAAACTCACCCGAAAGCTGCAAGCGCTCAAAGACGCCTGCACCAAGTCGCACAATCACGAGAGACGCGAAGGTTGGCCGATCGACGTCAACACGTTGTTCGAGGACGACGATCCCCACCACCAATCAGCGGCGGCGACGCTGCGAGACACACGATATCGGGCAGAGAGAGAGGGCACAGGTCAGGAGGGAAACACCAATGCTCTACAAGTGGAATCAATCCGCACGACCAAAGCAGAGATCCGGCAGCATGATACAGATTGGAAGGCCGACCGGACAGGAAAGGCCATAAAACACAAGCGCCACCTCATCAACACCAAACGCAAACAAGCCAACCGGTCTATCTTTGTCGGGGCAACACGGCAAAGCACCTACCGGGCGCTCCAACACCCTGGGACCAAAATCATCACTGACGACGCAAAGCAAATGCTAGGCATCATCGACACGCACTACCGCGACCTAGGCAAGCCCCCCTGGGGCCAGAAAACCGGTGCATACACGCCGGCGGAAACCCCACGGGCCTACCCATGGGAAAAACCTGGGGCGGAAGACCGCTTCCACCTGGAAACGCGAGCCAGTCAACTCAAGCAGCGAGCCTGGCTTCACAACGCAATCATGGATAAGGCAGCATACGCCGCGAATGTGGGCGCACTGAGCAACGGCAAGAGCCCGGGTCCAGACGCCGTACCCAATGAGATCATCAAGATGCTACCGCAGAGACTGCATGAGTGCATTCACATGATGTTCACACTTATGTGGGCCACCGGCATCACCCCACACAAATGGAAAGAAAGCAACACGTGCCTACTGTACAAAAACAAGGGCGAGCCCACCGATATCACGAAATACAGGCCAGTAGGCCTCCTCAACACTATTTATAAGCTGTACACGCGCACGGTAACCATGGCACTATATGACTATGCCAAACGCACGCCACAGACCCCCAACAGTGGGAAAGCACATTGGGCACACCCCACCGCGATGCGATCAAATTCGCCCCGACAGAAACCCACCCGGGTCTAGACGTGCGAGCGCCGGGTGCCTGCTGCATCGTGATACGCGACGTCGACCTCTGGGCACCACCTCCGCACCCGGCCGCCGTCGATATACGCGCCGCTCCACCGACAGTGACGAGGCGCGCCGCCTGCGTGTACAGCAGAGATGGCACGTGCGAGGGGGTAATTACAGAGCAGCGGCTCACCAAGCTCCGCACCATGTACGCGCACAATGGTGCCACGCACACGACAGACGAGCAGGATTTCATAGAAGAGCTGATCGACATCCTTAGGCGCGAACGACACCAACTGAAGCAAAAAGCGGGCGCACACGTCCCCACGCGAGCCGCCCACCCCAGCATTGTGGACGTGCTGCACGATCACATAGGATGCACCAAGGAGAGGTATAGCAACCCCATGACTGCTCACTCACCCGAGTATGGGCACGACAGCGAGCATGCACGTGACCAGGCTTTTGGCGCAACAGGCCCAGCACGCTCCCACCAATGGACCGGCAGCTCACACGCGATGCTGCCGCCAGAGATTGTTGAGCACCGCCGCGCCGTGGCATGGGCCGCAATGTCGGCCCAGCACAGGGGTGACAAGCCCACAGCAACAGTCCTCCTGCTGCCGTACTCGAGTACAGACAAGGGAGCATTGCCTGAGCACATGAAATGGGCGAGCACGGCACCGCACGTCATCACTCACATTGCGACTCTCTCGGGCGCGGACCCACACGCAGAGAGCAACGTGCTGTGGACAAGAGAGACCCACAAGGCACCACCACGCACACACCACACTGACCTGCTGCTGGTATGGAACGAGGCCGCCCGCCGGCAGCTGGGATGGAGCCCCGAGAAGCACGCCGCGCTCGTTGAAGCCCTGCAAGAGGCGTACGCAGGCAGGGTCACGCCCGGTGCGCCAGCAACCACGACCCACCCACCATCACCCGAAGATACCACCGGCCACCCGGCATGGGAGACAACCCGACGATTCAAGCAGGCCCCGCGCGAGCCGCCCCATGCACACGCACATGCAGCACACACACACCATCGCACAGCCCACCCCCACCCCTGAGCTCAGACACGCATGGTACAGCATCACCTTCATGGACGCGTCGCGCATGCGTGTCAGCGCTCCCGGAGCGTCACCAGACGCGCTAAGCTCTATGCAATCAGGGGCGGCAATCTGGGGCATGCAGCCCGACGGCACTCCACTGGTGACGCTGATAGACCCCGGTCACGCCGCAGGCGGCGACACCGTCAACCACGCAGAGCTGGCCGCGCTCCACGAGGCCATCCGGGCAGCACCCAAGACGGCGCACACCGTGGCTACCGATTGCCTCGCTGCTCTTCTCCAGATACGCAAAGCCGTGCACCACCCAGCGCTAATCCGCATGCATCGCCACGCGGAAATACTGGGGCGAATCGTAGAGCTGCTCCACGCAAGGGTAGCACAGAACATGGCCCCACTCGAGCTCATCAAGGTCCGGGCACACAGTGGGTGTGCCGGGAACGAGATGGCCGACCTAGCTGCAAAGGAGGCAGGTATGGGGATTGATCAAGTCGACGTCACACTCACGCATGGTGACGTGCCATGGTGGACGACAAGCTACACTGGCCGTTCGCACTAAATCGCGAGCAACAGCCCACGCCCACCCAAGCGAACAGCGCACCTATGAACGACGCACACACGGCGCCAGTGGCCCCAGGAGCTGCAGCCCAGCAGACGGAGGACGCCCCTCGCACCCATGCGCTGCACAAGACGACAGACACGGTTCGCCAACACATGCACAAGGTACACCACCTGGGCGAGTCCAACACCAGCTCCATCTACTACCACTCATATAGCAAGCTCGCCAGTGTCGCTGATGGGCAGCTCAGCAATGCCTTCCTCACCCATGCGGGTGTGCCGCATGGAGCACGCAGATCAGCACTAGCCATGCGAATGGGTGTGGTGTGGTCATCCAAGAGGGCCTACATGATGGGCCTACGGGCAGACAGCAAATGCCCACTCTGCCAGCAAGAGGATGGAGGTTCCCACATCGCATCGGGATGCCAGCACAAGACAATGGAGAAAATGTACACAGCGAGACACAACGCGGTGGGGAGACAGGTGCTGAAATGCATTCAAAAGGGAAGCAAGGGGGGCTGCATCGCCTTGGCAGACGTGGGCAGGCAAGAGCTCTGCGACGCGGACAGGGTGCAATGGGCCGCCCTGAATCACGTGCCAGAATGGCTGCTGCCGTGCCCCCCCGGTGTGACACAGCACGCCCACACCGCCCAGCTGCGGAAGCTGAAACCAGAAGTGCTGCTTGCCTGCCCAGCTGAGGGCGCAGCAACCCCTGGGGGACCAACCGACGTCTACATCGTGGAGATCAAGACGTGCATAGACACGCGCCACACCGACCAACTCAAGCACGCACACACACAACACGCAGACCTGGCCCGCATGCTGGCGGCGCACAATCATACGGTCACAACAATACCAATCCTGGTAGGCGTCACCGGCACCATCTACACAGAGCATACACTGCAGGCACTGACAAGACTGGGGGTCACGCACGACCAGGCTAGGGCCTGCTGCCAGAAACTGCACGCTCTAGCAATCAACCAGCTCCACAGCATCATCGGCACACGACGACAACTCGAGCCAGCACACGCGAACCCAAGACCGAGACCCCGACACCCCCCCTGATCCCTAGCTAGCTGGCGCTGTGCAGTGGGGGGGGGAGGGGGAGGAGGGCAACTTCCTTCTTATGCCTCCCTGGTAGGCTGGCGCTTGCGCGGCCTTGCGGGTTCTCCTAATAGAGCCCCCCTAGACTCGTAGTCTAGGCCCTAAATCACGCCCCGGGGTCCTCTGGGCGCGGACGTGTAAAACCTGTAAAAACCTGAAGGATCTGCTGTCGCAGCCAAAAGCTTGCACGTGCATATGTGAAGGCGTGCATGGGCGGGATCGTCGGTAGATTTTGGGGTCCGCTTGAACCGCTTGAATCAAGCGGGCGGCCGCTTGACTTGGCCGCTTGATTCAAGCTATATCTCAAGCGGGCGTCAAGCGGGCTCAAGCCGGCTTCAAGCGCCGCTTGAAGCCCGCTTGATTCAAGCCCCCCTCAAGCGGAGTCAAGCGGGTTCAAGCGGGAGGCACGCGTGAGGCAGCAGCTGGGACTGGCTAGCGAGAGAGGGAGCGAGAGAGGACGATTGCGATTGTTTATAGCTGTTGTGCCTCACTCTACCACATGACTGTTGCACACAAGCAGCAGTTAGTATGGCGTGCCATTTCTTGCTGGTGTTTCGCACATGGTGGCCAGTTGCACTGCACACTATATATACATGTGGGGAGGAAGCAAACCAAACGGTGGAGTAAATCCCTTCAGTAAAGCGGCGATTGTGTGCGCCAAAGGGGGGGGTGAGAGCACATTCGAGCGAGGCGAGTGGTAACCAAAGTAGGGATCAGAAGGGCATCACGTGGCGTGCGACGGCGTGCGTTGCACGCCCGGTCAAGCTGTCCTTGCCGGGGCGGACGAACAGCGGGCCAGAGTGGACGCCCTTCTGCCGCTCGTAGCTCTTGTGGTGCGGGATCTCAAGGGACACGTCGCCGCCGGGGTGCACGACAGCCCGGTTGCCCTGGCAGGCGGCCGTGGAGCACTCGGGGCACGAGTATTCGTGCGGCAGGGCGAGGCTCTCGATCATCGACAGCCTCAGGGGCGGGACGTCCATGCCAACCTGAAGCAGCCTCCACCATGCCGCGATTACGCCGCGCGCGAGGGCCATCAGGTTGTGGCGGCGCCTCAGGCTCTTCTTGTTGCTCGCGTCTGGCACGTTGCCTGCATACTCGGTCTAGTACTTTGTCGGGACTGTGTCATAGACGCGGAGGAAGTCTTGCGCCAAGACTGTGGCGCTCTCCACCGCGAGTGCATACCTCAGCGTGCCGACGATCCCCGTGAGTTGCTTGCGCACGTTTATGATGCTCTTGCACAGCGCCTCGACTGCCGGTGTGCCGGTGCCGCCCAGCTGGGGGCGCATGCTGCGCAGCACGTTGATCACCTGGTGGACCGACACGCAGTAGCCGGTGAGCGTGTTGCACGCAATGCCACGGTCGTACGTGCAGAACTCGATCCAGTCGTGCAACAACGGCCCGTTGAACAACATCTCGAGGCGCACGTGCGTCGATGCGCCCTTCGTTTTGAGCACGAAACCGGAAAACAGCCCAACGGCCAGTCTGATCTTGTCTATTGTGTGCTGTTTTGCCGCAGCGCCGTCCCTCTTGGCGTTGAGGTCGCTCGTGGCAAAGCTGTACACGTGCTCCAGCTGCTGGTGCATCACCGCAAACTGTGGCTTGGATGCGAGATCCTTGGGGGTGACGCCGTAGCGCTGCCTCTTTTGCGCCTTGCCACGCCCTGCTTTGGGCAGGGGCATGGAGCCGATGCCGCCGGCGGCAACACCGTCCTCCACGATCGCTGGGTCCCACGGGATGACGGACCCAGTGGCGTACGCCTTCTCACCCCCGCTCTTGCTGCTGTCGTTGCTTTTGCCGTCCTTGTCCTCCTTGTCGCCTCGGTCAGAGCTTTTGCTGCCGGTGGTGAGGCGTTCGTTGCCGCCAGTGTACTTTGGCGTGCTGCGGTCGATGCTCGAGACCACACTCTCGCTGTCGGCGTCGTCCTTGCTGTGCTCCACAGGAACGTAGTCCTTGTCGGGCTCGCGCTCTTGGAGGCAGCGTGCCAGGCGGCATCCGGGGCGGGGCCCAAAGTCGGTGCTTGCATCGCCAGCATCGTCGCCCTCGCCAAACTCGCTGACTGGGTCCTTCCAATCATCTGACGAGACCCGGTCGCCAGCGTGGTCCTCGCCCCTGCACTCGTCCTCGGCCTCGCCCTCTTCCTCGCCCTCGCTCTCTGCCTCGCCCTCGCCCTCTTCTTCGTCCTTGCCCTCGCCCGCCCCGTTGTCACTGTCAGAGAGGTACTGTGGCTCCTCGTATGCGGCATCAAGCTCATCGCCGCTCCACCCTCGTCCTCCGCCATGCGATCCTCACGATCGTCCTCCGAGCTGCTCCCTGACCCCGGCTCGGATGAGTCCTTGGAACCAGAGCCCGAACCGGACGACACGCTGAACGGGTCACCCGACTCCTCCTCTGCCTTGGTCTCCTCCTCTGAGCTCGACTCGGACAACTCGTCGCCACTGCTGGAAACTGATGGCGTGTGCACCGCCGTGCCTGGAAGCGGCACGAGGTTCGCATCGGGCATGATGGGTGAGCGTAGGTCCACGCGAGCGGCGCCGCTCGGCGCGCCCCACTTCCACTCCCACATGCGCATTGGCAGTTGCTTGGCGATTGCCTTCCTCACGACATCATAGCCGCCCCATTCTCCCTCGTGAGCATGGGCAGTGGACACGAGGAAGTCTGGCAGCTCGGTAATGTGCAGGAACTTGGCAGTCGGCGCGTTGTTTCCAACAAGCTCGAAGTACTTTGCGGCGGCAAGCAGCGCTGCGAAATCGCGCGTACTGAGGTCCCCGTCGGGGCCGCACGGTGGAGGAAGCGTTGCCACGATCTTGTTTACGTACGACGAGGATGCCATCGAGTCAAGGGCCATGATGATGCACCGAACCGTGATGAATCCGTTGATGACGATGAGGTTGATGGTGTCCCGCATGTGACGCCCGCTCCCCCACGTCTGGACGAGTCGGTACTGGGCCCACGGAGGCGGCATGCCACCTGGCAAAGGGGTGTATTGCACGGCACGCCGTGCGTTGGCGCGCCCAACCAAACCAGAAAACCAGAAACCCTATAGAACCCTACAAACCCTTAACCCTAAAACCCTGAACGTCGGTTCGGTCGGCATGCAATACTGCTGGATGTGCCTAAGCGAGTCTTGAGCTGACAGAGTCGTGCCACGAGCCTAGGCTTTGGTGCCTGGTGGTGCCTACAACCTGTGTGTCAACTTGTCTGTTATGCGATGTTCCATCCTGCAAGCAGGCCGGAACCCTCTCCCCCCCCCCAACATGCCCCCCCCCCCACACACACACACACAGCATTGACTGAGTGCCATGATTAGCATGTGTAAGTG
This sequence comes from Chlamydomonas sp. UWO 241, assembly GCA_016618255.1. Taxonomy (NCBI): domain Eukaryota; kingdom Viridiplantae; phylum Chlorophyta; class Chlorophyceae; order Chlamydomonadales; family Chlamydomonadaceae; genus Chlamydomonas; species Chlamydomonas priscui. Next base: position 11,694 of record VFSX01000515.1, on the reverse strand, counting down.
CATGGTGCAACTGCGTTTTGTGCACAGATGGGATGCACCCCAGCCCCATGCGCCGCGCGCAACTCCCATGCACGCAGCTCCCATGCCCAACCCCATGCTCATCCCTAACGCGCACCCCTACGCTAGATGCACCTACCGCAAAGCACTGCCAGCATCATATAATTGCTGCAGTGAAGGACTTCCACTGTCTCTCTCAGCTGGCTCAGGTTGACTCGGTCTGGTCTGCATGGGCGCGCTGGTCAGATGCTGCCCTCGTGAAACCAGCGCCCCTCCTCGCGTCCGCCCGCAATCATCGTTTAACAGCAATGATTAGTAGCACATGCTCGGGGCCAGATCACCTGTTGAGCGTCGCGTTCAGAGAGCTGGACGCGCAATCTGTGGTGAATTCCACGGCAACTGACGCTGGCGATCGCTGATGCATCGACGCGTAACTATCTCATGAATGTGCATGGAATAATGGCAGGAGACGGATAGCGCCTGAGGTGCGTTGGCTTGCGTGTCACGTCCACACGCTCCCACTCCGTGTCCTACCGGCGTCTTCGTGGCGTCCTAGCGGCGTCTCAGCGGCGTCTCACGTCAGGCGAAAAAATCACGCGGCCATGAGCGCTCCCCGGCCTCCACAAACGGGGCGCAACAGCTGTGGTACGTAACATATGGTAACGCTCGTTCGCGCGCGGTGTTGCGTCGCTGCGACAATCCGCTGATCGGCCTCGCCGCATCTTAAGCCACAGCGTCCTCCAAGCATCTCAGACGCGTCTGAGACGCGGATTGAACGCGCATACTCTGGTAGCCCCCCCCCCCCTGCCCCCCCGTGCTATTTTGCCCCGCAACTTAATTATGCGTCATCTCTGCGCCCCTCCCCTCGTGTGCAACTTCTACTGTGTATTCGACGACTGTGGGCGCCGGTGGCGTGTCGCAGCATGCGCCATGGGCACACGACCGTCGCAAAGGCCACCTGTCGGAAATGACCATTTCAATATCGGCCCCAGCGCGGCCCCCGGGCATCACACGCCCGGGAATCGTCAATGATACGTGTTTGTGCCTGGTAACACGGGAGTTGGAGCCCCCGAGCGAGGTTGCATGGCGGGTTGCATGAGGCGCAACACAGCCGCCCCGTGGGCCCTGATCACGGTCCCCCGGACACGCGCGCCCCACATACGAGTAGATAAGCATCGATGGCGACATTTGACTCCGCGCAGGACGCGGAGAGGGCCCCTCGGCGCCCCATGGCCCATACCTGGTACGTATTGGGACGAACTCACCGATCGCCAATCGCCAATCGCCAACCCACGCGCTGCCGGACGAGTTTATAACGCATCTGGCAGCGCGTATAGACAACACCGCAGTGGAGGCAGGCAGGTCAACCTGGAGAAGCTATGACAGATGGTGAAACACGCAGGACTTGCACAGCTACATGCGGGATGCATGGGGGCAGGGAGCAGCAGGGGGTGGCAGCAGCGTCCCGAGCAGTAAGTGGCTGTCCTCGCCAGTCTCTCCCTCTAGGTCAAGCCTGATAGCGCTGCCACACGCCGGCTTGCCCGTGCGTGGCACTGGCTGGTGGTGCTGGATTGCCCACGCGTGACGCTTGCGCGGCAGCGGCCGAGTACGCTGCTGCCGTGGCCGCTACGGGTGCACACCTGCAGCAACAGGTGGTGCTCTACATGCAGCAGATGCTCGTGATGCTGCCGGAAGAGATGCAACGTGGGTTCTGCAGCTGCCGGCGGAGAGCGGGTGGGCGCTCAGATGGTGCAGCGCACGCAGCAGATGGCGGCGGCCCCGGCGCAGGAGCAGGCAGCCCTCACAGCGAGTGTGCTCAAGCAGCACGAGGAGTTGGAGGAGCAGACGCGGGGTCGGGAGGCACCGTAGGAGGCAGTCGCGTGGCAGGCAGGTGCATGTGCAAATCGATAAACGCCGCGCTCTGGGGCCGGCGGCTGTGGTGCACGCACGCGGCGCCGGCGGCAGCGGCTCTGGCGCGAACAAAGACCGCAGTGGCTACCGCCTTCTGTCCTCCTGCAAGCCCACGGCGCCTACGGCGGCAGCAGTAATGACAGTCCGCCCACACACGCGCGAACGATGCGCTCCGCGCAGCGCACTGCCCGCCCCTGCTCGTTTGCCACTCCAGGCACTCTGATCACGGATGCGGGGGCGGCAGTGTGCTGCGACCGAGTGCGCTCGCGGCACTCGTGTGTGTGCGGCAGATGGCAGCAGGGCGGCGGTGTGTGCTGCGACCGAGTGCGGTCACGACGCTTGCGTGTGCGCGGCGGATGGCGGCACGGTGGCGATGTGCACTGCGGCCGTGTGCGGCCGCGACGCTCGCGTGTGCATGACAGATGGTGGCACGGTGGCGGTGTGCGTTGTGAGCATGTGCGGCCACAGCGCTTGTGTGTGCGCGGCGGATGGCGGCACGGCGGCGGTGTGCACTCACGAGTGTGCGGCCACGATCCCTGCTCCTCTGTTTGCGCTGGGCTTGTGCGCTCAAGCCAACCCGAGAGCACTCTCAAGCCAACCTGAGAGCACTCTGACCATGGGGGCAGAGAGTGACTTCCTCTGATTTGCCTGAAATCCTGGATACCTCGTGGCATAGCCATATGTAGGTCACTTGCATTCTCAGAATGCCAAAAACATATGGCCGGGTAGTAGCTGCATGTGCTGGGTAGCTACCCATATAGCCCCCCCCGGTCGCGCATTCAAGACCCGAAAGGCATGCCCCCAAGGGAGGGTGATCTGAGTGACCTCCTCTGATCGGCCTGAAACTTTGCGCATGTTATGGCATGCCATATGAAAGTCAGGTGCATGATCAGAATGCCTAAAATATGAGGTCGTGTAGTGGCTGCATGTGCTGGGTAGCCCCCGCTCGCACGGTCAAGCCCGCTTCCCCTCAATGGAGGGTGGTCTGAGTAACCTCCTTTGATCGGCCTGCAATTTTGGACATGACCTGGCAGGGCCATATGAACTTCAGGTCCATGCTCAGAACTCCTGGAATGTGGGGTGAGGTAGTGGCCGCATCTGCTGGGTAGCCCCGGTTGCGCGCTCAAGCCACCCGAAAGGCCTGCCCCCAAGGGAGGAGGGTCTAGGCGACTTCCTCAGATTGGCCTGAAACTTTGGAAACGACATGGCATCGCCATATATACGTATATGTAGGTCAGGAGCTTGCTCAGAATGCCTAAATTTTGGAGTCAGGTGGTGGCTGCATGTGCCAGGTAGCCCTCGGCCGCGCGTTCACTGTGGATTCTGCACCCTATTTAGCACACCCCCAGCAGCATTCTAACCCCCTAGAATTGATGGCTGATGCGGCAGCGCATTCTACCCCTCTAGAATTGATGGCAGATGCGGCGGCACCAATCTAACCCCCTAAAAGGAGTGCCACGGAGACTACCCCGCTTAAAAGAGTCACTGCACCGTGGCTTCTATGCTAGAAAACAGTGTCAATGTTTAGGGGGCTAATCCACGTGCCTGCTACCCCCCCCCCCCTGAGTGTGAGTGTGAGAGTCCACACCATTTGGAGTGTGCCCCTGGCAGGCGTGTGTGTGTGGGTGGTGTGTGGTGCGACCTTCATGTCATGCTTACTATGGGTGCCGGGGGTGTCAGAGGAACAGGAGGGGGGGCGCGCGCGCCTTGCAGCGCGTGTGTTCGTGAGAAGCTGGGGGGGTCAGCAGTTGTCCGAGATGTGAGGGCGCTGCCAAGATCGCGAACCCCGCGCAGCGATCTTCACGGTGCATGGTGGTGTATGGGGTGGCAGAGGAACAGGGAGGGAAGTGCGCCTTGGCGCACTTGCAGTCACTGAGTGCGTGCGGCAGGCGTGTGTGTTGGAGTTCAGGAGTTGAGATGAGCGCTGACCTGTGCTGCATCTCTGATGGGGGGAGCAGGCATGATGCACATGGCTCAGCATGCTGTGACACATGGCAGTGCTTGACTCGATGTTCAGGATGATGAAAGGCAGGTGTGGGTGTGTGTGGCACCCCAATTTAGCTGTCCCGCCTCCTCTCCTCCTTAGTGCGCCTCTATCGTTGATACACTACGTGATGCGATGATGCGCAACGCAAGGGTCAGTGGTATGCCACCCCTGCATTGACCGCACAGGTGACGCTGCAAGGGAGCTTGGCAGCGGCGTCCCCCAGGTGAGCTGGCACCACGCATGTGCTGTTAATCATTCATACTCGAGGGCAGGGTGAGAGCTTGGGGGCGCATGGGTTCTCATGATCGAGGCAGCATGCCATGTCATGCATGCGTTATGAGGATCGCAGCTCATTCAACGTCGCGCGCGTGTGGCTGCTTGACCGCTGGCTGCCAGGCTCGCAGGTCAAAGCATGCAAGCGCCAGGTCAAGCATGCAAGCGCCAGGTCGAGTCTTGAATCCTCAGCTGCACACACAGCTGTTCAAAGCAAGCTGCACCACTGGCATGCTGGTGGTGGATGCTGGACCGTGCAGTGGCATGCATGCGTTGGGCGGCGCATGGTGAGCGGCGCATGCATGCTTGCCATGCGTATGGCGAGCGTCGGGTGCATGCATGCATGCATGCTACAGCTGTACGCATGGCCGTCCGCCCCACAACCCAACAGCCAAAACTCCGTATGCTTCCTGCAGATTGGACCATATGTGGTCAGCACAAGATGTCTGCGGACAAGCTGCCCAGCGTGCTCGTAAAGTGAATCTAGATCGCGTGCCGATCGATCACCCCAGCTGGTGGTCGTGCATGATGATCGCGGCGTGCATGATGATGCGGTAAGGCTTTCCCCTCTTCCCCTTGCACACGCCCACCCACCCCAACTTCTGTGCAAGTGCCCCCCCCCCCAACGCCCCCCCCAACGCACACACACACACCCTTTGCGTGCGTGCATGCACGCCAGCCCACTCCCACCGGCGTGAGCGCTTGCGTGCCGCCTCTCCCATGCGTGTGCACGCTCGGGCGCACCGACCCACCCTCATCTGTGTGTGCACGCTTGGGTGCGCCAACCCACCCGCTTTTGCGTGTGTGCATGCACCCCCCCCTCGCCCCTTGCGTGCACACACAACACACCATACCACACCCCTAGGAGATGATCAAACTCATCAAGAACGCGCTCAACGTGCCCGACGACGTGGACGGTGCCGGCGACGTTTCACCCAAGAGCTGCAAGAACAAGGCAAAGACAACTGTTGGCTGGATCAGCGATAGCAGCAAGTAAGCGCTCCGGCTCCGGTGCTGTTCAAGGGGTAAGTACTCGCTGCTCCCTTCGCCTGTCACCCCCTCGTCTGCTACCCCCTCGTCTGCCACCCCCTCGCCTGCCACCCTCGCCATATCCGCCTTGTCCCTCACCCACCCCCCCACACACACACGTGCAGCGACCTAGTGTTCCTCGTGGTGCCCGGCTGCTCCTGCCAACGTGCCTGAATACGTGGGCATCGCATGCGTGCTCGAGGACATCACCTCGATCATGGTGTGTGTGCGCTTCGAGTGTGTCGACGAGGACGTGGCGCGCGTGCTGGCGGGCGCCATGTCGGTCGATGCAATTAACTGGTCAGCTGTGCCGGCGCCCCCCCCCCCTTTCGCCCTCGCCACTGAGTGGCACGAGGAGTGGGGTGCAGTGCACTGCCCACGCGGCGGGCACTGTTGTTCACCAACTCGCGCAAGATTTATGTCGAGAAGGCTCAGCATCCACAAGCTTGAAGTCATTCTCTATCTAGCCGAAAGAGTTTACAGAAACATCACCGATTGTAAGCCAAACGCCGGTGCCCAAACCAGTAGCCACCCAGCAGCTGCAGCTACCTGACAGCTACCCAGCAGTTACCAAGCAGCTGCAGCAGCGACAGCAGTTTAGCATGGTAATTTCCAGGAGGAATAAGGGGGGCTAGCATTGCGCACATATTAGCATGGTAACGCAGCGCACTGATTTAGGGGGGGAAAGGCATTCGCATTAGCATGGTTAGCTGCAAACAAAACGAGTAGCCACTAAAGCAGGTGATGCGCCTTAACATAGTTTCTCCCTAACTTTAGGGGGGTTGATCGTCCTTTTAGGGGGGGTTACCAACGTCCCGTTACAGGAAATTCTGAGGAAATGAACGTTTTAGCCCTACTTTAGGGGGGACTAAGTACAGTAACAGTAACAGTAACATCGGCTTTCCAGCGAAGACTACCTTCTAGTCCTAGTACCACCGCCTAGACCCAAGTCCAGTTCTGGCCCTAACAATTACTTGTGAGGGGCGGTAGCCACCAGCCGGCTGCCTGCCAACGTGTAGTCCTAGAGCAAAAAGGAGCTATTATGCGACGCCTCCAAAATGTATCCTAACTGCTTCCAGGGGATAGGGGGTCAAGTGGCGCTTGCCAATCTACTTGACCGCAGAGGTGGAGGGGCCGGCGCCCGAGGGGCAGCCGGATCGAACACAACGGCTCTCCACCCGACCCTATCCTGAGCTCGCACAAACGCCGTGTCGAAAAAGTCTTCCAATCAGAACGAGTGCCACCAATTTCGCCTAGCTGCTGGGTCAGTAGCTTGAGAAAATAGTGTCGGGAGGAGGCTGGAGGCCGGCCTTGCTGCCGAGCCACATCCATTGTGCAGTCAAAAGTCGTACGAGGAAGACGAGAAGCCGGCATGCGCATCACATGGCCTAGCCACTGCATTGATCGCTTTGCCACAAGGCTCTCAATTGGTTCAGTGTCGCACGCCTGCCGAATATAAGTTAATCTGTGTCGGTCGATCAGGCAAACGCCCAGAATGCGACGAAGGCAGTTGGAGTGGGCAACCTCCAATCGAGTCAGTTGTGTTTTAGTAGGGGCCCATGTTTCGCAGCCGTACAGAAAGTGGGGCAGCACGAAAGTGTTGTAAACCCGCATCTTAGACTGCACTTGCATCTTCTTGCTGGCCCAAATCTTATCAAAAGAAGCAAACACGCCCTGCGCGTGACCGACGCGCACACCGATCTCCTTCTCCACACCACCCCTCTGGGTTATCCAACTACCTAGATACTTAAACGCAGAGACGGTCTTCACTTCTCCACCAGTCAGCGCAAACGCGGGCAGATCCACATCAAAATCTGCTGGCAAAACCATCTACATAAGTGCCAACTGAGCTGGGTCATGCGAGAACAAACATAAATCGTCGGCATACATAAGCATTACGATACGCTCAACCGATGACGACAACACAGTGCCGCCGGCGCGGGTCACGACTGACACGCCAGCACCCTCTGGCATCATGTCTAGCGCCTTTTTCACTATGTGATCAATAAAAAACATTGAACAACACAGGAGCAATGACGCACCCCTGTCGCACACCAGACGACAGGGAATTCGTGCCCGATTTTCCCAGCCAGCCGCACAGCAGCTGCTGTGTTGGTGTGTAGATCCTCCAATAGCTCAATACCGTGCGGATGTACATTATATAACCTAAGGACTCTCCACAGTGCCGCACGGTTTATGCAATCGTAAGCTTTAGAATAGTCGACAAATGCAACAGCCATGCATTGGTTGTACTCGGCATGTGCCGCGCTCAGCGAGGGAACAGTAAACATCGCATCAACAGTACCTCTGCTTTTCCTGAAACCACAATGAGCCTCATGCAACTGACCATCAACCTGCGTGGAGGCGCGGTGCAGCAGTATGGCAGCGTACACTTGCCCGGCAATAGAGAGAAGGTTTATACCGTGGTAGTTACCAGGGGAGTCACGCGGACCCTTCCCCTTATATAACGGTGTGATAATAGCAGTCTTCCATTTCATCGGGGCTCTCCCCGACTGCCATACGGCAATGATGACCAGGTGGAGCCATGCGATGGCAGGTGGGCACCGCAAAAGCATGGCGTCCAACTGGTCACCGCCCGGAGCGGCGGCCGAGCGCAACGCTCGCACACACGCCTCCGTCTCTGCCAGGTCATGGGGGCGCCCATGCGCCTCGTCCACCTCTGTGGCGTGTGTCAGCTCAAACGCCGCCACATCGTTCTCCAGCTGGTGCAGGACCTCGTCGCTGGTCTTGGTCTCCCCGCCGTACAGCTTGTCGAATGACTCAGTCATGGCCTTCAGCACCACGTCTGGACCGCTGTGCAGCGAGCCCGAGACGTCCCGCATGGCAGGTGGGATCTGATGGCTGCGGCTGCGGCCCGCCAGCCTGTTGCACGCGCGTGCAAAATGGCGCAGATTCTTCTTGCGAAGCATGTCTTGCGCCTCCGCCACCTGCTGGCCGATCCACCTCTCCCTGTCTCTCTGCACAGCTGCGTCGGCCGCGCGGTTGGCGCGGTTGCGCTCTCGTTTGGCAGCAGCAGACTTGCTCCTGAGCCATGCCGTGCGCGCGCTGCCGGGCGTCCATGAGCCGGAGGGTGCGCTGCGACAGAGTGAACTGCCAGCCGCGCCGCCGGCGGCTGCCGCGTGGAGCGAGGTGGTTGGTGGCCACCTCGCGAATGGCAGCAGCCATCGCGTCGTACTCCGCCTGGGCATCAGCGCCCTCGGGCGGCACGGCCTCCAGCAGCCCAAAGCGATTGGACAGCTGGAGGTTGAACTCATGACGGACAGCTGGGCGCCGCAGTTGTGAAGAGTCCCATGCGCGCCGCTGAGAGCCGCCTGCATGGCGGGAGGCTCGCGTGCTGAAGCGCATGGACAGCACCACCATGCGGTGGTCGCTGTCCCAGGTTGGGCTCCTGTGCACCCTACAGTCCGTCACCGCATGCATGCGGCAGCGTGCGACCAGGATATAGTCCTTGACGCTGTGCAGGCGGCGCACAGAGCCTGCATGCCGTCTGCTCTGTGCAACAGTCATGGGGCTGATGTGGGTGTACTAGTGCTCAGGCCTGTGGGGGTAGAGAGTGTTGGCAGCGCGCAGGCTGCATGCAGTGGCAGTGTCGAGGAGCGAGCAGGTGGCCATTCCTGCTGGCCACCGCTGGCGCCGTGAGGGGCAGGTGCTTGCCAACGCATTCGTGGTCGGACGCCGAGTCCCTCCCCACTGCTGCATTGAAATCACCTGCCACGATGAGCAGATCTCGCTTGTCGTTGGCCTTGTCCGCGAGCGCCGCAACTTGAAGGTAGAAGTCGCCAGCCTCAACGTCGCTCGCCGCCTCCGTTGGACTGTAGGCGCTGACGATGGTGATCATCTGCCCACGGTCTGCTGCAAAGCGGGCCTGGATGAGGCGGTCGGAAACCGCCTCCCAGGAGACGAGTGCCGATGCCCATGCAGGGGACAACAGCAAGCCCACCCCACGTTGCCGATGCTCCCCACCCGACCACAGCAGCGTCCACGACATGTCGTCCTTAGCCACTTGCGCTTCCCCGGAGCCAGTCCTGCGCAGCTCCTGAAGCGTTGCAACACAGACGCTGAGCTTGGCGCAATCTTGCACCAGACTGGCCAGCTTTACCAGTCCATCGTCCTCTGCAAGACACGTCCGCACGTTGAACGTAGCCACTCTGGTGTTCTGATTGACGACTTGGACGCGTCGCCAGGCGTGCCCCGCTTCACGCGGGGACTGGGCAGGAAAAGGCTGCATGCATGGGGTGCCTTGTTTCCCCTTTGCTCGCATCCGCGGCCAGCCAGCTCAAGTCCGCGAGGCGTCCTTGGCCGTCTGTGGTGCCGGGCCGGTATGACCTCTATGGAATGATCGGTTGATTTTGCTTTTCTTTGCTTTTTGTTTCCCCGTTTTCAACAGTTTTTTTCCCACCGTTTTTCCACAGGTTCGGGACGAATCTGCTTCATCTAGAGGGGGAGAATGACACAGGGTAGTGTCCCCACCATCGCTGTGCCGGTTCCACCTGAACCTGTACTACGCAAACCACTTCTTGAAGTACTACTACGCAACTCCGCCGTGACTCCTGAAGTAAGTACTGCTGGCCCTTCCCAGGCTAGCGTGTATCAAAAGAGCATGTTTTGGTGCCACACCCGGAAAACCGTTTCTTAGAATGGGTCGTGTGTCACCCACGGTGCACAGAAGCACTTACCTTCCCAGCAAGAAAGTTTACGCGCATGCAGGAGCAGGTGCATGCAGCGGAGGAGGGCGGGGGAGGGCGCACAGGCGCTGTGAATGGATAAACCGCTTGGGGACACCCCCCCCACTTTTGGTGCGCGAGGGCCATTTTGCCCCGCAACTTAATTGTGCGCTACCTCTGCGCCCCTCCCCTCGTGTGCGACTTCTACTATTTATTCGATGACTGTGGGCACCAACGGTGCGTGTGGGCGCCACACGACCGTCGCAAAGGCCACCTGTCGGAAATGACCATTTCAATATCGGCCCCAGCGCAGCCGCCGGCCATCCCTCGCCCGGGAAACGTCAATGATACGTGTTTGTGCCTTGTAACACGGGGGTTGGAGCCCCCGAGCGAGGTTGCATGGCGGGTTGCATGAGGCGCAACACAGCAAACCCTGGTCCCCGATCAAGGTCCCCCGGGCACGCGCGCCCCACATACGCGTAGATACGCATCTATAGCGACATTTGACTCCGCGCGGGACGCGGAGAGGACCCCTCGGCGCCCCATGGCCCATAGCTGGCGACCTCATGGCCTGCCCCCACCCCTACAGCCCACCCGGATGCCTGCATCGAGCAGCACAACCTTACAATAGCGTATGCAGGCCATCTACATCGAGGGGGCACGCGGAGGGGGCGTTTTGAGGTGTCCCCGAATGTGGCACCGAATGTGACCATGCTAGTGTGGAAAGGGCCTACTATCCCACACTTTCCGTTTACTGTAAGAAGTAAGCCTCATAGAGTTATTACCAGTCCCCAGTGAGTTGTGTTACAACCAAAGTCTCATCTCGTCTCCTTCGGCCTGGCAGCCCTCCTCGACGACCTCGACCAAGCCCGACGACCTCAACCAAGCCGGCTACCTAGTCCGAGCTTGATTACTTGTCCACCGCTCGCCTGCCTGCCTGCCTGCCTGCTCGCTTGCTTGCTCGCCTCCTCCGAAGACTTCTCCTCCCGCTCGCTCGCTTGCCCCGCTAGCTCGCTTGCCTCGCACGCTTGCCTCGCTCGCTTGCCTCGCTCGCTTGCCAGCGCCTCCGCCATCTCCTCACAGCTCGGCTAGTGAGTCATGCCCCGGGGATGCCCACTCACTAGCACCCACAAGACAGGGCTAACCCCTTGTCCTGTTGCACCTCGGGCTCTGCTGGCTCTTAGGGTTCTTACAGCTCTTTGGGCTCTTTGGGCTCCTCGGTGGCTTTTTGGGCTGTTCAGGCTTTTGGGGCTCTTTGGGCTCTTCGGGCTCTTTGGGCTCTTCGGGCTCTGTGGGCTCTTCAAGCTCTTTGGGCTCTTTAGTCGTTTTGGGTGTGTGTCCGGAGAAGGGTGGGGGGTGGGTGCCAACCCCTAGAAATGTCGAACCCCGAACTCAACACCCAACGAAAACCACACCCCCTAATAATAGCAGCAGCAGCAGCACTCTGATTATGTTAAGTTCATAAGCTCTTCGCCAGGGGCTCCCGCCCTGGCGCCGCTCGATGGCGCACAACCGGGACAACTGCGCTTGGTACTGGGCGGCTGAAAATCTGGAAATTTACCCTGAGCGGCTGTGACGCACAGCGCTACTAATGAACTGGTCCTGATGGGGCGAGGCTATGTGGCAGATGGGGCAGCGGTACGATGGAGAGCACGATGCACGATGGCGAGAATTGCGGCGAGCATGCACCCCCTCTCACAACGATCGGAACTCAAGCAGATTGCGGCTCCTAATGGTTTACTGTGCCTGGATGGAAGAGAGAGACGGAGGCGAGAAATTGAGAAACATGGGAAGCGAGGCACATGCGGCTAG
>VFSX01000587.1:0-91141 GCA_016618255.1 Chlamydomonas sp. UWO 241 | reverse complement strand
GCTGGCGGGGTTACGCTCGCACAGGTAGAGGTCGAGACTCCAGTAAAGGGCGCAGCAGCCCTCGAATCAAGCCCCTGCGCCCGCCCATGCGAGTAATCAGGAAGGGGTGCAGGAGGGCTATGCTGGCTTTGGCAGTTGTGCGCCCACGAGCTTGTGGGCCATCCCCCCCCTTTCGTGCAGGCCCCGGAGCTGCCTGGCCTGCAGTGAGCTGCGAGGGCCATGGGCTGCCTCTCGAGTAAAGAGGAGGGAGGAGGATCCGTTGGGCATGGCAGCGGGAAGGGGCATGCGGTCGAGAAAGCGGAGCCCTCGCCCACGTTTGGGGTCGAGGGGGACTACAAGGTAAGAGATACCGATGGGCATGGCGTGGCATGGCGACGGCGCACATGGCACGCACCACAGGCAATGCATGGGCGCAAGCATGGCGCATGCACGGCGCATGCACAGCGGATGCTGCAGGGCATGGGCATGCGCGCCTGTGCACAGCCATGCCGCGCAGCAGTGATCACGCGGGGCGGGTTCGGCCTGATGGCAACTGCAGTGTGTGTTCCTGCATGGCATGGCATACGTGCATCCATGCATCCATGCGCACGCCATGCATCCATGCGCACGCCATGCATATCACCGCCGCCCACAGGTGATGCAGATGCTGGGCGAGGGCGGCAGCGGCCAGACGTATTTGTGCAAGGCGCACGATGGTGGGCAGACTGTCGCGATAAAGTTCATCAGGCGGCCGGTGCCAAAGGTCGTGCTGCCAATGCTCATGCACGAGATCATGGTGAGCATGGTGGTTACGCTGTTTACACGCACACACACACACACACACACGCATCCACACAGATCTAAGCCGAGCTGGGACACGGGCACGTCAATCTCGTTGCTGAACACACACACACACACACACACCCACACACACGCATCCACACAGATCCAAGCCGATCTGGGAGACGGGCTCGTCAATCTCGTTGCTGAACACACACACACACACACATTCACACACACACACACACGCATCTACACAGATCTAAGCCGAGCTGGGAGACGGCCACGTCAATCTCGTTGCTGAACACACACACGCACACATCCACACACACACACACATCCACACACACACGCATCCACATAGATCCAAGCCGAGCTGGGAGACGGGCACGTCAATCTCGTTGCTGAACACACACACACACACTCACACATGTGGAACACACACACACATGTGGAACACACACACACACACACACACACACATCCACACATATCTAAGCCGAGCTGGGAGACGGCCACGTCAATCTCGTTGCTGAACACACACACACACACACACATCCACACACACACGCATCCACACAGATCCAAGCCGAGCTGGGAGACGGGCACGTCAATCTCATTGCTGAACACACACACACACACACACACACACACACACACATACACACACACACACACACGCATCCACACAGATCTAAGCCGAGCTGGGAGACGGCCACGTCAATCTCGTTGCTGAACACACACACGCACACATCCACACACACACACATCCACACACAGACACGCATCCACATAGATCCAAGCCGAGCTGGGAGACGGGCACGTCAATCTCGTTGCTGAACACACACACACACTCACACACATCCACACACACACGCATCCACACATATCTAAGCCGAGCTGGGAGACGGCCACGTCAATCTCGTTGCTGAACACACACACACACACACACACATCCACACACACACACGCATCCACACAGATCCAAGCACGCTGGAGACGGGCAGCGTCAATCTTCAGTTGTTGAACATCACACACACACACACCCACACACATCCACACCACACACACGCAGTCACACAGATCCAATGCGAGCTGGGAGACGGCGCACGTCAATCTCGTTGGCTGATACACACACACACACAAACCACACACACCTACACACACACACACACACACAACACAGCACAGGCAATCCACACAGATCTAAGCCGAGCTGGTGAGACGGCACACAGTCATTCTCGTGCTGACAACACACGCACACATCCACACACACACACATCCACACACACACACGCATCCACATAGATCCAAGCCGAGCTGGGAGACGGGCACGTCAATCTCGTTGCTGAACACACACACACACTCACACACATCCACACACACACGCATCCACACATATCTAAGCTGAGCTGGGAGAAAGCCACGTCAATCTCGTTGCTGAACACACACACACACACACACATCCACACACACACACGCATCCACACAGATCCAAGCCGAGCTGGGAGACGGGCACGTCAATCTCGTTGCCGCACACGCGGTGCTGGTGACTGACACGCACCTGGGGATCGTGATGGAGTACGCGTCTGGTGAGAGAGAGAGCAGAGAGAGAAGGGGGGAGATAAGAGGAGAGTGGGAGAGGGGGGAGGAGAGAGAGGAGAGAGAGAGCAGAGAGAGAGGGAGGGGGGGAGAGGGAAAGGAAGAAAGACAGGAAGAGGAGAGAAAAGAGAGAGGAGAGAGAGATCAGAGAGATAGAAATATACCACACAAGCCTCGCCGCATGGGCAGCCGCAGCGAGTCTCCCAGTCACACTCGCACACGCACACACATCGATCCATCCATCTGACTGACTGACACCGTCTGGGCATCATAATGGAGGACGCGTCTGGTTAGGTTTCCAGAGAGAGAGGAGAGAGAGAGGGGAGAGAGAGTAGAGAGAGAGAAGAGAAGAGAGAGGAGAGAGAGAGAGGGGAGAGGGCAGAGAGAGGAGAGAGAGAGGAGAGGTGGAAAGGAGTGTGAGGAAAGAGTGAAGGGAGAGAGGAGAGAGTGAGGAGAGGAGAGGATGGAGAGGGCAGAGAGAGGAGAGAGAAAAGAGCGAGAGAGGAGAGGTAGAAAGGAGTGGGAGGGGAAAGGAGTGGAGGGGAGGGAGTGAGGGGAGAAAGTGAGGGGAGTGTGAGGGGAGAGGAGAGTGAGGGAGGGAAGGAGAGGGATTCGCTGCAGCCCGCACTGCACAGGCAGCAGCAAATTACACGCCCACACACCACGCACACGCACACACACAGGCGGCAACCTGACTGAGTACGTGACTGAGTGATGGGTCTTGAGCAACACACACACACACACACACACACACGCACACACACACACACTTACACAGGCACACGCACACGTACACGCACACACACACACACAGGCGGCAATCTGACTGAGTACTTGACTGAGCGAAGGGACACGCACACGCACACACACACGCACACACACAGGCGCCAATCTGACTGAGTATGTGACTGAGCAATGGGACACGCATACACACACACACACACACGCACACACACACGCACACGCACACGCACACACAGGCGGCAACCTGACTGAGTACGTGACTGAGCGATGGGACTCGAGCAACACACACACACATACACACACATACGCGCACACACACACACACACACACACACACACGCGCGCGCGCGCACGCACGCACACACGCAGGCGGCAACCTGATGGAGTACACGTGACTGAGCGATGGGACTCGAGCAGCATACATTCCATTCCATTCCATTCCGAAGTGTTACATGACTGCAACAGCACTACCCGTACTAAAGTACAAGCAATGTTCCCGAGGTCAAATGGAACATGTGTGTCGGTCTACAGCGGGTGACCAATCAGCGCTTAGAGGGGTACATCACATGGCGGGTGGGGTTGCCACTCTGGCCAACCAACTTCAATCGCGGCGTATCATCTCCCCATGGGCCGATTAATTCCATGGGGCGATATTCGGTGTAGGCAGGCCTACAGGACGTCGGATCAGCTCCTCGATGGGGCGACAGACAAATGTAGGCGGGCCTGGGATAGGGGGCAGCGGCGGATCATCTCCATGAGCCCACGAACTCGATGGGGCGATGATGAACGTAGGCAGGGGCGCAGGGATGGGGCGGCGGATCATCTCCATTGGCCTCTGAACTCCATGGGGCGATGATGTAGGTAGGCAGGGGGCGGACGCAGGGGCGAGGGAGGAGAGGCTGGGGCGTGGGGGGTGGTGAGGCGGATCATCTCCATGGGCCTGTGAAGTCCATGGGGCGATGATGTAGGTAGGCAGAGGGTGGAGGCAGGGGCAAGGGAGGAAAGGCTGGGGGGAGGGGGGGGGGAGGGAGGGCCAGCATGGGGTCGGCGCGCGTGAGGGCGCATGGGCGGGAGGCGCATGGGGCGGGGGTGCATGGGCCTGCATGGCGCGCACATGGGACGGCGAGCTCCATGTGGGGGTGGAGCGTGGGCGGGTTGTCGACTGTGGGTGGGTGAGGGTGGGGGAGAGTTGGACTGTGTAGTTTGGAGCGTGTCAAGGGGGGCGAAGGGTGCTGAAGGGGGGCCATGGCGATGGGAGGTTCTCTGTGGTGCATGGTGGCGTGGCGCCGCAGTGGGGCGCGGCCGAGGATCCTCGGCGGAGGCGAGGCGGTCTGGGATGCGGTCTATAGTCGACCGAGCAGGATACACACACACGCACACACACACACACGCACACACACACACACACTTGCACAGGCGGCAACCTGACTGAGTATGTGACTGAGCGATGGGTCTTGAGCAACACACACACACACACGCACACACACACACACTTACACAGGCACACACACACGTACACGCACACACACACACACAGGCGCCAATCTGACTGAGTACGTGACTGAGCAATGGGTCACACATACACACACACGCACACGCACACACACACGCACACACAGGCACCAATCTGACTGAGTATGTGACTGAGCAATGGGACACGCATACACACACACACACACACGCACACACACACGCACACGCACACACAGGCGGCAACCTGACTGAGTACGTGACTGAGCGATGGGACTCGAGCAACACACACACACACACATACGCGCACACACACACACACACACACACGCGCGCGCGCACGCATGCACGCACACACGCAGGCGGCAACCTGACGGAGTACACGTGACTGAGCGATGGGACTCGAGCAGCATACACACACACACACGCACGCACACACACACACGCACACACACACACACACACTTACACAGGCGGCAACCTGACTGAGTACGTGACTGAGCGATGGGACTCGAGCGAGGAGCGCGGGGGGATATTTTTGACCGAGGAGGAGGCGCGCTACTTCTTCCGAGTGAGACCGAAATGCAGGGGGGGGGGGGGCAGACGAGAGAAGGGGAGAGAATGGGGAGGGGGGGCTCTGCTTGTGCGTGTTTTTTGTGTGTGTGTGTGCGTGTGTATGCGTGTGTGTGGATATGTTTGACTCAGGAGGAGGCGCGCTACTTCTTGTGTGTGAGACGAGGGGACAGAGAGGAGAAAAGGGAGAAAGATGGAGAGAGGGAGGAGAGAGGGGGGAGAGAGGAGGTGAGAGCGAGGTGGGGGGGGGGAGGGAGAGAGGGACACCACCAACAACAACAACAACAACATCAGCAGCAGCAACATCAGCAACGAAGAACGCAGCAATACATCGACGCGGTCGATAACCTGCACGCACACCGAGAGTCACTACTCACCAACGCCAACACCGCCTCAAACCCCATAAACCAGCCACACACACACACCCCCACCCACAGCAATACATCGGCGCGGTCGAATACCTGCACGCGCACCGCGTCACTACCCACCAGTGTTTTTGTTACCGGCTGCACGCAGCCATCCGGCTGCAATCCGGCTGTATAATAATTAATTCAGATCACGGCTGCGCAGCCGGAATGACCATTTTGTGAAAATTCGTGTGGGGGTAAGGACGCTCCCCCAGTCTTATAGCACGTATTATAGCACGTATATATATTTCCAAACCCTAGAAAAGGCAGATTCTAGATTTTCTCTCTGGGCGTGGCGGTGGGCGAACTGGAGCTGGACGCTGGCAGCGGCGCTGGTGAACTGGTGGATTCTCCACCAGTGGAGTCTCCACCGTGGAGCTACTAGCTAGGGAGAAGGAGGAGGCAGAGGAGAAGGAGGTGGAGACGGAGAAGGAGAAGGGGGAGCTCGTCTAAGAGCGGGCACACTTCAAGGGAAGTGCTTGGGCTCAACCGGCGCGTGATCTAGCTATTATGTGCAGGTGCTGTGCAGGTGCGCACGGGACTGAACAATGCTGAGCAAGTTTCCAACAAATCCTGTGCAATTAAGTGCTCTATTAAAAAAAATGCTCCGCCCCCCGCCAGGGGCCTCTTGGCCCTCGCATTCCGGACCGAGAGCGTGAATTCATGAGCTCCCAAATCCTTCCCAAGAACCTCTGCTCCGAGGCCCTTCCGGCGTGGAAGGAGGCGGCGGTCAGACGTTCTCGTAGGCAGGGGGGATCTTGCTAGTGGGAGAGAGAGAGGGAGTCTGCCAGCATGTAACCCGAAGCGCGCGATTTCCCAAGCAGGATGTAGTGCCCCCAAAAGTGTGAAAAGTGTGAATTTTCACACTTTCCGGCTGTTGATAATTAATTCAAAACCCTCTTACCAAAAACCCTGCTACCGACCAACACCAACACCGCCTCAAACCCCTGACGATGATAAATTTTACTGTCGTGTGTGACGCACCTACCGGCAGCGTATTCGATCTTGCTCAGCCACAGATCTTGCTCAGCATTACACCCCCCACCGCACTCACAGCAATACATCGACGCGGTTGAATACCTGCACGCGCACCGCGTCGCGCACCGCGACCTGAAGCTCGACAACATCGTGCTCGATGGACACAGCCCGCCGTGGGTCAAGGTGCGCAGCAAAGGGGGTCGATGGCAGTGCCTTTTCAATTGATTTCAAATAATTAATACTTATAGCCCGACCACTGGAAAAGGGGCGGCAAACCCTAACAAAACAATGAATTAGTTTCGCCCAGAAACCGCCATAGGCGGTTGACCGCCCAATTTGAAGAAGCACTGGTCGGCGGGTGGGGGTGGGGGTGACGGGGGTGATCAAGATCGCTGTGTGCTCAATGCGTGCGCAGCCGGCCGCGTGCCGAGGTGCCCTTCGTGCAGACACATAGACACACACACACACACACACACGCGCGCGCGCGCGCGCCGTGGGTGCGCAACAAAGACCCTGCCACATTCACAACGCCTAAGGCGGCGCCTCAGACGCCCGGCCCGCCTGAGGCGCCGCCTGAAGCGCACCCATGATCGCCTCAGGCCGTGCACGCGTGCCGAGGTGCTCTTCGTGCTGACACACTGACACACTGACACACACACGCACACACACACACCCTTGTCCCCTCCCAATGTGTGTGACTTTGGTTTCGCAAAGCACTGGAGCGGGGCGGGCGCGACAATGCACACGCAGATCGGGGCACACGCACACACATGCACGCACACACACACGCACACACACACACACCTCCCCCCCCCTCCCTAGGTGTGCGACTTTGGTTTCGCAAAGCACTGGAGCGGGGCGGGCGCGACAATGCACACACAGATCGGGACGCCGGTCTACATGAGCCCGCAGCTCATCATCAGCAAGGAGACCAACGAGGGGTACGACGGGCGCAAGGTGTGGACTCGGTGTGGGTTGTGGATTGAGTGTGCGCTTGGGTGGGTGTGGTTCTGAGCCCGCATCATCAGCAAGGAGACGGGTGAAGGTGTGGATGGGTTGGGGCCAGGGCGTGTGCGTGCGTGTGATCGGATTTACAGCCCGTCCAGCGCCTTCCATGGCGTATTTGACGTGTGTGTGTGTGGTGTGTGTGGTGTGTGTGTGTGTGGTGTGTGGTGTGTTGTTTGTTGTGTGTTGTGTGAGGTTAGAGGGGTTGCTCGTCATCAGCAGAGAGACCAACGAGGGGTGCGACGGGCGCAACGTGCGTGCGTATGTGCGTGCGTGTGTGCGTGCTGCTCTTGTTGGCGCACAGCCAGTTACCCACCTCCAAACGTAATCCACTGAATGATGACCAGAACACAGCCTATCTAGGTCTGCCCTGCAGAGTTCGCTGTAACGATCTCTCCCTCTCTCTCTGTGGGGCCTCTCTGCAGAATTTTCACCGCAATAACGGTCCCCGTGCCCGTTCCCTTACAGGCGGACGTCTGGGCGTGTGGAGTACTGCTGTTCGTGATGTTGCTCGGCATGTTCCCGTACGACCACCCTGACCACTACTGTGTGTCGGTATGCCGGTGTATCGTTTTTATTACACTTTCCAACTTTGTTGCCGCCCGTTCCAACTCGCAGGCGGACATCTGGGCGTGCGGAATACTGCTGTTCGTGATGTTGCTCGGCATGTTCCCGTACGACCACCCTGACCACTACTGTGTGTCGGTGTGCCGGTGTAACGTTTTTTACACTTTCCAACGTTGCCGCCCGTTCCAACTCGCAGGCGGACATCTGGGCGTGCGGAATACTGCTGTTCGTGATGTTGCTCGGCATGTTCCCGTACGACCACCCTGACCACTACTGTGTGTCGGTGTGCCGGTGTAACGTTTTTTACACTTTCCAACGTTGCCGCCCGTTCCAACTCGCAGGCGGACATCTGGGCGTGCGGAATACTGCTGTTCGTGATGTTGCTCGGCATGTTCCCGTACGACCACCCTGACCACCCGGACCCCAACAGCTCCGCCGCGCACAACGAGGTGTTTCGTCAGCAGATACGGACGGCGTGGCAAAAGTGCCCAAATGTGGGGGACATGGTGAGTGGGGTGTGTGAGCTCGATGGCGGTTGCGGCCACGTCGTCATATATTATGATTCTGCCGATGGTGGTGGTGTGGCGATGGTGATGGTGGTGTGCGCACAACGAGGTGTTTCGGCAGCAGATACGGACGGCGTGGCAAAAGTGCCCAAACGCGGGGGACCTGGTGAGTGTGGCGGTGATGACAGCATGCGACTATGCCGATGGTGGTGGTGATGTGGCGATGGTGGTGGTGGTGGCGGCACGCACAACGAGGTGTTTGCGCAGCAGATACGGACGGCGTGGCAAAAGTACCCAAACGTGGGGGACATGGTGAGTTGTGGCCACCAAACGTGGGGGACATGTTGAGTGGTGGCCACACCACCACATGGTGAGGGTGGTGGTGATGGTGGTGGTGGTGGCACGCACAACGAGGTGTTTGCGCAGCAGATACAGACGGCGTGGCAAAAGTGCCCAGGCGTGGGGGACATGGTGGGTGGGGGTGTCGTGTGGCGACAGCCTGCGGCCACATTGTCGTATTATGACTGTGCCGATGGTGGTGGTGATGGCGGTGGTGGTGGTGGTGTGCGCACAGCAAGGTGTTTGCCCAGCGCAGCAGATACGGACCGCGTGGCAAAAGTGCCCAAACGTGGGGGACGTGGTGCGAACCGGGGCACGCTGGTGGTGTCGACGGTGGCGTGCCTGGGTGTGTGTTTGCGCAGACACGCTTCCAAGCGTCGCACGTTGTGAGCGGCGGCGGTGCGATGATGCTCGACTTTAAACGCGCACACATGCACGCGCGCGCGCACGCACGCGCGCACGCTGACAGGCAGCCAAGCTGTCTAGTGCTGCGGCCCATTGTTTTGGCTGTTGACCCTGAAGAGGCGATGCGCATCACGCACACACACACACACACACACTGACTGCGCCATCAAAGGCGCCCGACAGACTGTAAAACCGACCACACACACGCGCACACACACACACACGCTTACAGACAGCCAAGCTGTCTAGTGCTGCGGTCTATGTTACTGGATGTTCGACCGCGACTAGGGGGCGCACACGCTTTCACACACACACACACACAGAGCCATCATATGCGCCAGAAGGACTGTAAGACCGACCACGCACCTTGTGCACATGCGCACACTCAAACACGCGCACATGCGCGCACACACACGCACGCGCGCGCGCGCTCACACACGCACACACACACACACACACACGCAGGCGACCAAGCTGTCTCCCCAGTGCTGCGACCTATTAGACCGGATGTTTGACCGCGACGAGGCAACGCGCATCACGCTGGCGCAGATCAAGAAGCACCCGTGGTACAACATGGTGGGTGGGGGTGCGTGGGTGAGCGTGCGTGCGCGTGTGCGCGTGTGTTCCTGCAACAGCTGTTCTCGACTAAGGCAAGGCGACTAATTTGCAGCAGTTAAATTCTCTGTTACTCGCGCATCGCACTCGCACAGATCGAGGAGCACCCGTGGTACAGCATGGTAGGGGCTCGTGTGGGCGAGCGGGGCGAGGCACAATTTACAGAGCAGAAACGAAAAACTGCTGCGCCACGCCGCCGCCTCTTTGTCTCATGGCTCATTACTTATTAGTCATAACTCATTACTCATTGTTCATTGCTCATTGCTCATTGCTCATTACATGTCTCGTTACATCACTCCGCACGCAGTGGGCCTTATTATCGAAACAGCGAGTGCAGATATGTGTGTGTGTGTGTGCGTGTGCACGCGCGTGTGTGCGTGCCTTTTCTCTGGCCCTGGTGCTGGTAGGCTGGCGCGCTGCGTGTCCTTGCAAGCTCTCCTAGTGGACCCCCCCTAGACGTGTAGTCAAGGCCTTACATCACGCCCCGGGTCCTCTGGGCGCGTACGTGTCTAACCTGTAGAACCCTCTGGACCTGGCGCGAGTGCACGCACGCACCAGGGTTGCACCATTCGACATTCGATCCACACGACATTCGACATTCGACATACGACATTCGACGTTTTTTCAAGAGGTCATTCGATATTCGGCATTCAACGTTTGTTGTCCTAGCTTTTGCCTAGATTTCCTCTAGCAAACCTTGATGGATTTCACTTCTGAACGAAGTTCTGGAATCCTGGTGTCATGCTGATGCTTAAAGCTTTCAGAATCGTTCGAAACAAAGCTTTGGTTCGAAGTTCAAAAAAAATGTGAAAAATTGTGAACTCGTTGTCGAATGGTGTTCGTATGCGTATATACGACATTCGACATACGTGTTCGATCATTCGACATTCGATGCTCATCGAATGTCGAATGGTGCAACCCTGGCACGCACACACACGTACACACATGAACACACACGCACACACACCAGGGGTTTCCTTAGGTTTTGTCCCTTTCGTTTTCCCCTGAAGAGGGTTCCCCGATTTCGTCAGGATTTCGGGCTGCAGCCCGAAGAATGGCTTCAAAAGTGTGAAAATTACGCTTTCACACTTTTCCGCGAAAAAACGCCTCCGCACCGGCCTCTGCGCTTTTTTTTTCTTCCGATACACATGCTCCCCAAAACCATCGGGAGCGCGTCCTTCGGGCACGATTTTTTAGTTTCCCGATCGGGAAGGAAAGCCCTGATACACACACACGCACGCACCTCCCCTGACGTTCTTGCTGCCCCCCCACGCACGCGCGCAGCCCGTCACCCCAGAGCATTAGTCAGCGCTGGAACACACACACACACACGCACGTACACACACACACACAGACACACACACACACACGCGCCCCACACATGTGCACGCAAGCTCACACACACACACACACACACACACACGTCCCCCACATGTACACGCAAGCACACGCGTGTACACACACACACAAACACACACACTGACATGCCTGCCACGCTCGCAGCCCGTCACCTTGGAGCTGCAGTCAGCGCTGGACCACACACACACACACACACACACACACACCGACGTTATTGCTGCCCCCCACACACACGCACGTGCTTGCTGCCCCCTCGCAGCCCGTCACCCCGGAGCTTTCGTCAGCGCTGGACTACACACACATACACGCACACACACACACACACACTGACATTCTTACTACTACGCTCGCAGCCCGTCACCCCGGAGCTGCAGTCAGCGCTCGACCACGTACGAGAAACGCAGGAGGACATCCAGCGACACACGGTCACCAACGGGGCAACGGTGAGGGGGTACTCTGCGTGATGCGTGGCATTACGTCAGTAGGAGTAATCCCTGTCGGTAGGAGTAATCCTAACAGTGACAATTATATCGGCTTTCCAGCAAAGACTGCCTTTATAGTCCTAGTACCACCGTCTATACCCAAGTCCAGAACTTTCTGGCCCTTGACAACATTTTCTTGTGAGGGGCGGTAGCCACCAGCCGGCTGCCTGCCAACGCATTACGCCACCTCCTGGATTTGTTTTTTGTTGGCTCGGGTCGCTTTGGGTCGTTTGGTGGTCGCTTTGTATTGTTGTTGTTTTGGATTGATGCGGATTGTTCGTCTCCTCAACTCCCGCCACCTCTCTCGTCCGCCCCCCCCCACCACCACCACCACCGCCCCTTCCGCCTGCTCGCCCCCACGCAGCACAGCGAACCGCAGCGCACGGCCGACCTCACTGCGCGTCAAATCACCTACCTCCGCAACTCCCGCCACCTCTCTCACCCGCACCCCCTGCACCAACTCCGACTGCTCCCACCATTCCTGCTCCCCCAGCGCAGCACAACGAACCGCAGCGCACGGCCGAGCTCACTGTGCGTCAGGCACCTCCCCAACTCCCGCCACCTCACCCTCACCTCCCCCCACACGCCTGCTCCCCCCCCCCCCCCCCCCGTGCAGCACAACGAACCGCAGCGCAAGGCCGACCTCACGGTGCTGCTCGACATTGCGTCGCGCGACCCGCCGCGCAAGGGCCAGCCGTCGGCGGCGATGCGCGTGGTGTCGCTGTCGACGCAGGTCCACCCGTGCCACGCGCTGGGCACGGTAGAATGCCCCGACGGCCGCTCAGGGAACTTGAACGTGTGCGGCGGCAAGCCGGGCCTCATCGGGTCGGAGGCCTCGTCGGCCGCGGCCGCAGCCGTCGACAACAACGGAGTCGAGCTCAAGTTGGACCGCGACAGCAGCGGGGCGTCGGTTGTGCGCACGGACTAGGCTAGGCAGAGCGAGTTCACGCGGCGGCAGCGCGAGCCGTCGCGGCCGAGCGAGGCGTCGCGGCGCCGCGTAGGGTGGTTGGCAGAGAGAATTGGAGAGAAGACGGGGGGGCTGCCATGCGTCATCGTGGGATGTCCACTAGAGCACCACCGCCAGCTAGATTGCTTTCATGATATGCCGCAGGTTGGGATCATCATCGGTTTTATATGATGTATCAACGCGCGGTTTGCGCGGGCAACGTAGGTCCAATGTAGGTCCACTAGATATTTGAGTTGTTGGTCACCAGGGACAGGAACCTGTCAGCGAGGCTGCTGTATGGCTGCGATATTGTAATATCACATAGATATTGGAACTATTGGAACTCCGAGTCTACTGAGCGCTCGTGTTGCATCCTGGAGGGGTGTGGAGAAGGTTGCATGCATGCATGTGCATGGCATCTTGTGTTGCAGTTAGTATATCTCTGCGTTTCAACATGTTAGCACTGGAGGGCCGTGTGGTGAGCGGGTGCGCAGCGTCGTGCAGCGCGCCACTACTGCGCGCTCCCAGGACCCAGCTTCGCCACTCCTCTCTGCAGTGCGCCACCAGCAGCCACCTTCCCGTGCTTCCTTTGGTTACCAGCAGAGCGGTCCCATGCGGCGGCATGAGGGAAGAGCGCAGGCGCCGTGGGGTTGTATGTGCCTCAGTGTCCTCTGAGGTGGTATTGCCCTCGCTTTCGCCACAGCCCTCAACCAGCAGCGCCCAGCATGCTGTTGACAGCGACGTGCTGATTGAGTTCCAGAACGTGTACAAGTCGTTCGGGGACAATGCCATCCTGCGGGGAGCAAGCTTCAAGGTGCGGCGAGGCGAGGCGGTGGGCATCATCGGCGCCAGCGGCACTGGCAAGTCCACGACGCTACGCATCGCCGCTGGGCTGCTCGCCCCCGACTCTGGCAACGTGCTGATACTGGGGAAGAAGCGCACGGGGCTGCTGAGCGACGAGCGGGAGGACGATGGTGGGGAGCACCTGCGTGTGGGCATGGTGTTCCAGAACGCAGCGCTGTTCGACTCGCTCACCGTGGGCGAAAACGTGGGCTTCCTGCTCTACGAGCACAGTCAGTTGGAGCCGGACAAGATCAAGGCCATCGTGGCGGACAGTCTAGCCAAGGTTGGGCTGCGCGGCGTGGAGGAGCTGTACCCGTCAGAGCTGTCGGGCGGCATGAAGAAGCGTGTCGCGCTCGCAAGGTGTGCATGCATGGGGTGCATGCATGCGTGCACATGCAAGCATGTAGGCGGGGCGGGGCGGGAAGAGAGGGGGCGGGGAGCGCAGGCATGCATGCCATGCATGCACGCCATGCGCCCGAGCGCATGGGCTTCGTGGCCGGGTCGCGCCATGGGGGCGCAGAGGTACTCACGGCGAGAACACCGCCATCGGGTGCAGCCCAGCACACCGTCCCCGCCTTGACCCCCCCCCCCCCATCCCCTGTCCCCTGCACGGCGGCAGGGCTGTCGTCGCGGACGAGACCGACAACTCGGAGCGCGTGCTCATGTACGACGAGCCGACGGCCGGGCTGGACCCGGTCGCGAGCACGGTCGTGGAGGACCTGATGCGCCGCCTGCACAGCGACTCGATGGTCGCGAGCATGGCGACCATGGAGGCGTCGATCGACTCGTCGGGGGAAGAGGACTTTTCCCAACACGGGCACACAAGCAACGGCACCAGCGGCGGGCACTCGCTCAATGGGTCGGCGCTCGGCAGCCGCATGCCGTCCGGGCGCATGTCTGGCATCGCGAGCTACATCGTCGTGACGCACCAGCACTCGACGATCCGACGCGCGGTCGACCGGCTCATCTTCCTGCA
The DNA here is from genome assembly GCA_016618255.1 of Chlamydomonas sp. UWO 241. Lineage (NCBI taxonomy): Eukaryota > Viridiplantae > Chlorophyta > Chlorophyceae > Chlamydomonadales > Chlamydomonadaceae > Chlamydomonas > Chlamydomonas priscui. The sequence goes on along the minus strand of VFSX01000587.1, from coordinate 76,565 downwards.
CGAGGGCAGGGTCGTGTGGGAGGGCAGCGTGGAGGAGTTTGACACGACCAAGGAGCCCATCGTGCGCCAGTTCCGGGACGGCACGCTCGACGGCCCGATTGCCTACGTCTAGCCCGTCTCTGCTGGGCGTGACTTGAGGCACAGAGAGGCGGCTCGTCTGGCGTAGGCTTCCTATCAGGAGGGCCGCGCTGTGAAGGCGGGTTGCAGAGAAGAGAGAGAGAGGGGCAAGTGCGCGCGCGGGGCTGGCCCATGACCACGGGTCCGTGTAAGTACTAATCCTGGCTTGATAGCGATGACGATCTGAGCTTGCCACGGTGCTTGCTGTTGTGCAGCTCGTTTTGGCGCAAGAAGGGCGGCGTCCCTTCTCTCGTGCGTTTGCAACGGTCGGCTGCCAAACCCCATACCCTCACTCTCGATCTGGGAGTGAGCCCGCCGTCCACCACTGCAACCAACGGGTGGTCCGAAGCTCGCCCACCCACCAGCTGACACACACGCTGACACAGCAGTGCCCAGGCCACAGCCTGTCCTGTGTCACCAGCGCAGTAGCGCGCCCCCCTCAGCAAAGAAGCGAAGGACACCATCGCGTCTCACGGACCAAATCGACGCCAGTGCCCCGAGGCCTGCACACTCAACCGCCACTCTGCGGACAAGTGTGACTGGCCTGACTCGGCCTGTCACGACAAGGGGCAGCAGTGATGCGCCACAGGTGGCAGCGGCCACGCTCCATGGCGCCCCTCACGAGCGCTGCCACCACCACCCACACACCAGCACGCAGCCCAGCGGGGCCAGCCACAGCTGGCAGCAGGGCCAGCCACACCTGTTAGTCGCGTGACCACCGGAGTAAGGGCAGGGAGGGCGGCAGCAGCAGCCACCACCACCACCTCGGCCACAGACCCCACGAACACTGTGCACGCCACGCTGTCGCCGGCGGCCCGTCCTCCTCACGGCCGACGACGACGGTCAACCGCACGGGCTCTTCGGCACCCCCACCGCAGCCTGCTTTTGAAACCCACTACCCAACAACCGCCAGACACGCCCATTGTGAGCGCATTGAGCAGCGGCAGCCGCCAGCACCCCCTCAAGTCCGCGCACCTCAGCGCAGACCTGAAAGTCGAGTCGCGCCGTACGACCCGAGGACCAACGCCAGAGCCCTTCCCCCGTGCCCACCCCGTCCTGCAGCTGAAGCGCCACCGCCAGCTTGCACGCCAGCCTCTCCACCATGCCAGGGCCATGCGCGAAGCTCACGCAGCGAAGCCCATCGGCGGCGCCGCCTTGCCGCTGGCAGAGGGGCAGTGCCTTCCTGCAGGCTGGGTAGCCGTGGAGCGGAGGCCAGGCCACCCACGTTGCCAGCCGGTGCGGTGGGGTAAACGGCAGCTGCCAGCCGATACATCGGGACATCCCACCACTTAAGGTGGTTCTGAGAGGGAGTGCAGAGCATGGCAAGTACAGCGGCATGCATATGGCAGTACAAGTGGTCTGAGAGTGCCCGCCACTGAACTTGGCCATTGCCCCATTGCCCCATTGCTCACTACTGGACAGGCCAAATATGCAGTTACGCAGCTCACGTGTTAAGCGCAAGGGCGTGGCCCTTGCCTTCCTTGCCTAGACCTTTTGGCCCCTTTTGGCCCTTTGCCTTTAGGCAATACAGTTTGCACGCTTTCTCTCCACCACCACCACATCATCATCGAGAACTCGTTCCGAGAGGGAAGGGGAGGGGAGGGTGGGAGAGGAGGTGGCTTCCCCTCCCCCTCCTCCTCTCTCAGGCTCTGTACTTTAGAGTGACTGTGTGCACGTGTGTGGCAGTGCGGCACGTGCATGCCAGCGCCCAACAACGCGTTCAAAGGGGCATTGGATTCCTCTTCTTGCCCAGCGGTCAACACTGCTGCAGGTGCAAGGTGCGGAGAGGGCGGCGGCGGCCCTGACAAAAAGGATCAGCACCTTGTTTGTCCTGTGTGTATGGATGCCGTGACAAATGGCACAGACGCCGTGTGGGTGGGACAGGACGGGGAGTAGCCCAGGTAGTGAAGGAGGAGAGGGCCCTGAGACATCGGCCTTTGACGACCTGTTCCTCAAACACTCTCGCAGACTGGCTTGGCCCCCAACCCACAGCAGAGAGCATGCTGAACTCCAGCGCATGGATGCGCAGCACCTGTGCGGCGTCGCCGGTGAAGCGAGGTGCGAGGTGGCGAGGGGCTGTGTGGAGAAGCCAGCGTTGTGATCACGTGTTTGTGTTGCTCGCGAGCTCCAGGCCAGAGAGGCATTGCGAATGCGATGTCGCAAAGCCACGCTCCTGCTCCCCCCATTCCCCCCCGAACCCCCCGCATCCGCAGCCAGGGCTGGCGATCGCGCGCATCGGGGGTTAGGGGTTAGGTTAGGCGAGCAAATGGGGCTCGCGCCAGCGCGTAGGTGACGAGATGCCCCTGGCATCTGTCGCGCGGGGGCGGCGCGACCACTTGGCAGCAGTGGTGACGCGTGCTGGCTCCTTGTTGTTGGGTGGTGCTCACCCCTCTCCCCCCTTGTGTGTGCTGCAGGCCGCGACTGGGAGTCTGGGCTGCTCAACTGCCTGGCCGACCCGTTTGGCAGCAATGAGGGCTGGGACCGCCCCTGGTCCATCTCGGACTTCAAACTGGAGAAGAAGCTGCACACCGCAAAGGCATCGAGCGTGTACACGGCCAAGGAGGCCGCGACCGGCACGCCCGTGATCATCAAGTGTTACTACAAGGAGAAGCTGTCGCCGCTCAACAAGTGAGCGATCCGCAGCAGCATGCATGCATGCATCTTGGGAAGGGCGATCTAGAACTCATACTTGCGGCGAGCAGCCTGCGCGTTGTCGGTGTGAGCTCTCTCGGGGAAGTAGGGGTTGGACTGACCCGCACATCTCCCCCACCACCCGCTCGCCTGCCCCCAGGGGACAAGTGGACCGCGAGCGCCGCATCCACGCCGCCCTGCGCCACCCAAACATTGTGCGCCTGTTCACGTCGTTCGAGGACGAGACAAACATCTACCTGGTGATGGAGCAGGCGACCCAGGGTGACTTGTTCATGAAGATGTGCGCGGCGACGCAGCACTTCTCGGAGCGCACGATCGTCGCCGAGTTCCTGCAGCCGCTGCTGCTGTCGCTCGACCAGCTGCACACGCTCGGCATCCTGCACCGCGACATCAAGCCCGAGAACCTGCTCGTGTGCGGCGACGGCACGCTCAAGCTCGCAGACTTTGGGCTCGCGGTCGACAGGCGCGAGGAGCGACCAATCACGCGAGCGGGGACCCTCGACTACATGGCCCCAGAGGTGCTCCTGTGCCCCGACAAGACGCGCCCCGAGCAGAACAAGCACCTTGCGGAGCTCGAGTACGGCACCGCAGTCGACGTGTGGGCGGTCGGCATCCTCGCGTTTGAGCTGCTCGTGGGGCGTGCGCCGTTTGCGTGCGACACGCCGCGCGAGACGTACGACTCGATCCTCACGGCCGACCCGGAGATCCCGGGCCACCTGCCGCACGGCGCAAAGCAGTTCCTCGCGGCGACGCTCGCCAAGGACCCGCGCGAGCGCCCGTTGGTGCAGGACCTGCTGCAGCACCCGTGGGTGCAGCAGTTTGCGCCCGCGCCGGAGCGCTGCGCCGCGTCGACGCGCCAGGCCGCGGGCGCCGGCTCTGGCGCCGCGCGCCTGCTCAACAAGTCGTTCTCGTACGACCACCAGTCGTTCACCCACCGCTACGGGCACGGCGACGCGCAGCCGACCGGGCTCGTCGGCGAGATGTCGGCGCTCTCGTGCGACGTGCTCGAGCTGCGCAGCTCGCACCAGGGCAGCATGTCGGCGGCGGTCGCGAAGCACATGCAGCCGAGCGCTGTGTCCGCGTCGGCGGCGCAGCCAGCGCCGGTGCTGCGCGCGCGGCCGCACGCGCCGCCGGGGCGGCCGCTGTCTCGCAGCGGGGTACGCGGACGCATGGGCGACTCTGCCGCGTCGCTGCTGTCTGCGTCGAGCAGCCAGAGCGGCTTCCTGTGCAGCCAGAGCAGCCTGCTCGTGTCGCTCGGGTCCAACGGCCTGCCGCAGCTGCAGCAGCACCAGCAGCAGCAGCACCAGCAGTACCAGCAGCAGCAGCAACACCACCACGCCATGGCGCAGACGCAGCCGGTAGGCTCGAGCGCCCGCATGGTGATGGCGGAGCCGTCGACGAGCGGGCGTGGCCTGGGCCCCGAGGCATCGAGCACGATGCCGCGCGCATCGGTGCCGATGCTCACGCGCGCGGCCGCGGCGGCCGCGGCGGCGCAGCAGGCGCAGCAGGCGCCCAGCGGCGGTGGCCTCATGTCGCGGCCGCAGCGCTTCCTGTCGTCACTCAAGATCTTCGCGAGCCCGTCCAAGGGCGGCGACACGGCGGCGCCCGCGCCCGCGCCCGCCGCGCCGCGCTGCTCTCCGTTCTCGCTGCAGCCGATCCAGGACGCGCGCGCCTCGCTGCCCCCACTCGAGCAGGACAGCTCGTCGCACTCGTTCGCGACGGCGGCGTCGCTCTCGCGGTGGCCGTCTGAGTTTGGCGAGGTCCCCGACGCGCCACCGCTGCGCCGCCGCGTCGACGACCAGGATCGCTCGGTGCGCTCGCTCGCGAGTGAGTTCGCGTCGGCGTCGTCCCTCGTGTTTGACGACTCGGTGCGGGCGTCGCTGCAGGCGCAGGGGTCTGCGCACTCCCTGTACGCCGACGCGAACTACAGCAAGCCGAGCCACGTCCAAGACTGGGACATCGAATACCACGCGCACGCGCAGAACGCGACCGCACCGCAGGCGGGCATGTTTGTGGCGCACGCGCCAACGCCGCCGGTCGCTGCCGCGTCCCCGGCATCCAAGCTCGGGGGGCGTGCGCGCGCGCTGCTCGCGCGCCTGTCGTCGCGCCGCATACCCAGCGCGGCTCACTACGGAGAGGAGGCGATGTGAGCTGCTGCCGCGTGGTCCATAGTCTACCAGGCTGCGCACGTGATAGATCAAGATTGGGCGGTTGCACCGTGTCCTTTCAAGTGCTGATTTCATCAATTTCATGGCGTCCAGCAATGCGGCGCTGCTGGTGACTAGGATCTCCGTGCCGCTGACGAGCGGGATAAAATACGACTGGCCTGGCTCCTGCTAGACTGTCCCTCGGTGGAAACTATAGGAGCGGCTTGCCCGGCGCTGTCATGGCTTGGCGAGTAGCCGCGGCGCTGCCGCGACCCGTGCTGGGAGACGGCCCTTATCCTCCTCCCATGCAGGACGCCATGCGGCACTGATCTCGACAAGTTGATCGACGAGCGGAGGAGCTGGCGCCCGTCAATGCATGCTGGACATCGGTCAAGATGGCTGCTCGTGGGGGCGAGCTACCATCAGGGCTTCAGCGGTGGTGACCACCGAGGCAACAACAGAGTTTATCCGCTTCACCATCGCAGCGTTTGTCACCGCGCTCACTCGTCTGCCGGTGACTGGCGTCGGCATTGGTCTTCAGGCAGCCTGCCATGACGACTCTGTTTGCCCAGGCCCCCCTGGAGGGTGGGACCTGGCCATGCATGACGCATGGGGCGCAGGCAGAGCCCCATGCATGGAGTTGGACAACCATGCACCATGCCAGGCGGGGACTTTTCTGCTTCAGCGCCGCCAGTCGGCACAGCCGGCGTGGTTGGCCTCAAAGGCCAGGAGGAGGACGGTCCTTTCCTATACGCTCCTTGCCAGACATGTCCCTCAGGGACTTGTTTGGGTCTAAACTAGCCGGCGGGAGCGGTAGTCTAGACGGCAGGTAACCGGCTGGTGGCTATCGTCCTTCACAGGGCGGTGGCACTAGGACATGTGTCGTCTTAGCTGGAATGCCATGTAACCGTAACCGTATGGCGTCCACACTTATCACTGTAGCATTAACTCTCCTGACACGTACACGGCACATCGCGCAACGCGCAGGCCTACTAACTTCCTACACTTTGTTTTTAACCTACCCGATTGGATTGATATGTTCACGCCGTTGCGCGCTTATCGGCGTGCCGTGCCAACGTGGCTTTGTACTTAAAAGTAGTAGACAGTGAATGAGATTATTGACCCTCACACACAAGTAGACAGACCACCTAGGCAGGCAAACAGGTAGCTTTGAAAGAACTTCCTCCTAGCTCGGACACATCTTGCGCAGGTTCTGTCAATCACGTTTGTAATCGCATGTGTAGATGAAGAGTGTGCCGCTGCCCCTTCTCTCTCTCTCAGACCGCCGCTGCTCTGCCTCATCGCTTGGGACATCTCATGCGCGTCATTACAGCGCGCGTCGGTCCATTGCCTGCCTACTGCCACCTCACTGCTTGCACGACTCCGTCCGTTTCTTGAGTTCTCTCACGCAGTTCTCTCAAGCAGATCAACACCAAGCTGAGCATAGCTACTGCAGTCACTGCTATGCATGCTGTCACTAGTGGTACTGCTGGGGAGTCTGCCGAGGCTGCTGAGTGAAGGATGTACTGCAGGACGTACGGCTTTGTCTTCTGCTGCGCTAGGAGGGCTCTCTTTCCTGGGCATGCCGCGCCACCCGAGGCCACCGCTGGCACTGACAGCGACACTGAGGTCACCTGTGGGCACAATGTGACGGGCACAACTGCTGGTGTTCGTGAGGCAGGTGATGGGGGCGCTGCTGGAGCCGCTGCAGGAGCGTGGAGCTGCGCGTGTCGTTGCTGTGTGCGGTGTGGCGCGCACTTCCGCCGCTGCGTCGCACATCGCAGGTGATCCGGTTGCTGGCATCAAATGTTTCAACGCAGGGGCTGGTTCGAGGCTGGTGTTGCTGTGGCTGGCGGAGCGTGTGCCCACTGCACTGCCCCTCTGCAGCCTCAACCTCTGCGTCTGCCACCCCACCCAGGCCCGAATCCCCACCACCCCTTCACCCCCCACCACGGCCACCATCACTGCTGTTGATGATGAGTGTGCTGCTGCCCCGTCCGCTTCTCTCTCGCACAGACTGCTGCTCTGCCTCGGCACTTCGGACCAAATTACGTGTCATTACAGCCTGCGTCGTTCAATGTCTGCCTAATGTCACCTCACTGCTAGGTCGTCACAGTGGCAACAACTACAACGCCACATGCATGGCCCCGCGCGCCCCGGCCATGTACGCCAGCAGCATACACGCCAGCGCCAGCGCCAGGTACAGCGCTGGGATCACCCCGAGCGTCTGCGAGCCGAGCGACCCGATCGACGGCAGCCGCACCGACTCGGCGATCGCCTCGATCCCGGCGCGCGTGCTCTCACGCGCCGTGGCGCCGGCCACGTCGAGCGCCAACGCGCGCAGCTCCTTCTGCTTTGCAAGCCCCACAGCGATGCGTACCGCCTGACGCAGCCACGGCGGGGCGCCACTGTCCGGCTGCGGCTGTGGCTGCGGCGGCAGCACGTTGCGCCGCCCGCTGATGCTCGCCATGCCGCCGCCGATGCCCTGCCGCAGGTAGTTACTACTGGTGTGCGGCGACTCGAGCGACGTGCGGGTTGAGGGCACGTCGTCGGGCTGCCCCGGCGCATGCGCCAGCTGCATGGACGACGCGCCTCCGCCGGGCATAGCGCTCCCGGCTGCAGCACCCGTCGTGCCGGCGCCGCCACCCGCCCCCCCTGCGCCCGCACCGCCCACCTGGCTGCTGCTCGCGTAGGCCTTGCCCACCGCGTCAGAGAGCTCCTTCACAAACGCGCCGGTCGAGCGCGCCATGACGTCCGACACGGCGTCCCTGTTCTCCTTCTTCACGACCGCCGCCACCATGTCTGCGTACACGTTGACGCCCGCGGTCGCGTCGCAGTACGTCGACACCGCGGTGCTGATAGACTTGGTGATGAGCAGGGACAGCAATGCCGAGCCGTCCTCGCTGACTAGCATGCGCAGCGCGCCGGCCATGCTGAGCCCGCTGCCGCTGCCCTCGCCCCCCTGCATGGCCTGCATGGCCTGCATGCGCTCCAGGAACTCGACGAGCGCTGTGCTCACGTTCTTGCTCGCAACGCCCACCGCGACGCCGAGCAGGCTGTGTCCTCTGTCGGAGAGCACCGCCTCTAGCACTGTTCCCAACACGCTCTGCCTGCTCGACGACGCGCCACTAGTGCCATCTATCCCGCCTGCAGCCCCGCCTGACGCCACTGCCGCCGCGCCCTGCGCAACGCCCTCTGCCAGCGTGGCAGCGGACTTGCGGAGCAGGCCCTGAAGCTCGTCACTCTGCAGCAGCCTCCCCAGCTGACGCAGGCTCGCCGGCACCTCCCCACCCTCGCCAGTACTCGACAGGAAGGACTGCAGGTCGACGGCGAGCGTGGACGCGGTGCCAGAGGCCGCTGCTGCCGCAACCGCATAACCCTCAAACGCTTTTAGGTACTGCGCCATGCTGCTCGGGCTCCGTTTCCCATCCGCGCCCACTGGTGTACGATAGTATCGATATAGAGCGTACGCCAGAGCAGAGGCAGCAGTGGCGGTGACGACTGTGCGGCCGTGGCGAGCCCAGAAGGGCGGGAGAGCTGGGCGCCCACTGGTGGACGCGCCACTCATGATGCAGTGATGTTGCACACCGCTGCAGTTGAGAGTGCTCCTTGTGGGAAGGGTAGGGGGTAAATGGGGGTAATGAAGAAATAACCTCTTAAAATTGTGACCTAAACCCCATGCCACACTCCATGCCAGCGCATGCAAGCATGCAACAACAAGAGGGCATGCAAGGCAGAGCCTGACCATGGGTATGCTTGGAGTCCAGGGCCTGGGTGCTGGGTGTACAGCGGCACTCAAACCGACATGTGGAAGAGCAGGTGTTGCAGAATCCTACCGCCCGTGGCCCCTCCCTACTGCTTCGCGCGCCTCTACTACTCAGAACGCGGCCGGCCGGAGGGTGCGACACTGAGCTCAGTCCTGCCGCTGCAGCGTGAAGACGACGGGGTCGCGCACCGCTGAGCCGTGGCCCTCGCCCCTCGCCGGCTCGAAGCCCGCGGCGGCGGCCCATCCGGCGGGGTCGCCGCCCGCGGCACCCACGCGCTCCGCCGCCGCTCCGCCCGCCGCCGCAGCGCCCGCGCTCTTGGAGCCGCCAATGCCGCCTGCGGCAGCAGCCGCAGCCCCACCCCCCGACGCGCGGCTGACGCCCTGGAAGATCGACATTGCCTGCGCGCAAGGGGGCCCCCGGGGAGAGTGCAACCGATTTGTTATGCAGGTTGCGATGCCGCCGAGGGGGTGCCTAGCCGATGCTATCGTGTCCCTAGAGGAGAGCCCTGGATAGTCGGTTGCAGTCGCTGGGAGCGTTGAGAGCCTCTTCAGAGTGTTAGGAGCCCAGGAGCCAAAGGAGCCTCCTAGGAGCAAAAGAGTTTCAGCAACCAACAAGTTTCAGGAGCCAAAGGAGCCTCCTATGAGCCAAAGGAGCCTCCTAACTGTTTCAGGAGCCCCCTACCGTACGCCTTCAGAGAGATCCATCATCACCTGTTTTAGAAGACTAGTCCTCTAAAACCCTAAAACCCTAAAACCTTACCCTAAACTCGAAACCCTAAACCTAGAAGTCCTAGGAGCCAAAGGAGCCTCCTACCTGTGCGACCATCGACGCCGGGTCCCCGTGCGCGCCCGGGAGCAGCATCGTGGTCGAGGTCTTGGCGATCTCTCGGAACGCCTGCAAGAGGGGGGGGGGTGCAGTCAGCTGTGTACACGCCAGTGTTTCCGTTAGCCAACCCGCAACCCGACAAAGTGACCTTTCGGGTTGAGATTGGCTGATTCGGGCTGGCGCGTCGGGTTGAGATTGCACCAATTCCGACCCGAACAAGTGTGAAATCGGCATTTTCGCACTTTTCCGCCAAAATTCGCCTACGTCGGGTTAAGATTGGCGAAATGGGCGTGAGGACCGGGTTGGGCCATCATTTTTCCAAGATCCTTAACGGAACCGCTGGTGCACGCCTGTGTACTGCAGTGGTAGGGGCAAGCGCCTTACTTGTACAATACAGCCCCCACACTTTGATTCACACAATGAAACGTTGCAGGATGGTAGCACACAGTCAGGGTCAACCCCACCTGAAAGGGCAGACTGTAAAACAAAGATACGCTCCATCGGCAGCGATCCCTAGACAACATGGGAGATTGTACACCCCGCTCCCCCCGAGTGATGATGATAAGTCTGTGTGACACCAGTAATGATGTATGAGACCTGTGTCGGCGCTAGCAAGCGCCCGACACCTAAGCTCAGTTCCAGGTTGAAACTGGCTGGCTACAGGTCTGGTAGGTGTGAGGGTCAGTTTACCCCCCCATGCGCGCACGCACTGGGTCTAGTAGAAGTTAGTGCACGCAGTGGTGGTGATCGGTTTTGCAGTACGAGGCGCCGTCCATCCGCCCTGGGTTTAGGGTTTAGGGTTTAGGGCTGAAGGTTTAGGGTTTAGGGTTAGGGGTTTTGCCCTGTCCGGTTCCTGGGGACTCGTATCGGCATGTGTGGCCCCGAGGTGTCCTTAAGGAAAATGTCCTGTTTGCCCCCGCAACATTGGAGGGCACATGCCCCCGCAGGCGGCGATTTTGTGTGCGGAAAGTGTGAAAATTGCCAATTTCACACTTTTCGGAGCCAAATTCTCGCGATGCGCCCCCGCAGTTTCCCCTCAAATTTCCCGTTTTGGCCCTGCAGCGGGGGCTGCGGGGGCTGCGGGGGCGCTAAGGACATCACTGGTGTGGCCCCTCGGCTCCTCCCCAGTGGTCCCTGGGAAGGATTTCAGTAATTATTTTTGCCGGCTCCAGCAACTTTGACCGCTCATACCAGGCACAATACACAGCGGGCATTCATGCAACGCATACGGTTGTGCTGCTCTCGGCACGAGCGGAATCACTGCTCCACCCTCACCTCAATGTACTTCTCCGCCACGCGCAGCCCAGCAGCGTCCATGCCACCCCGCTCGCGCAGCGCCTCAGCCACCATGCGCACGCCCTGCGTGTGGACACCCGACCGCGTGTGCGTGCGTGTGTGTGTGTGCGTGTGCGTGTGTGTGTGTGTGTGTGTGTGTGTGTTAACAGTTTTTATATATACGCAGACTGTAATATCCATCATCATACGCGCCCGGAGGACCCCGGGGCGTGAGTTAAGGCCTAGACTACACGTCCAGGGGAGCTCTACTAGTAGAGCCCGCAAGGCCACGCAGCGCGCCAGCCTACCAAGTGTGTGTGTGTGTGAGTGTGTGTGTGATGCTAGTTGTGGGCATTGACGCTGCATGCGGCTCACACGCATGCAATGTTTGCGCGTGCGTGTGTACACACACACGCGTGCGTGTGTGTGTAGATGCCAGAGCCTGAACCCCCCCCAGATACTATCCAATTGATACATGCCACCACGTGCGTGCGTGCATGCATGCATGCGTGCGTGCATGCGTTCGTTCGTGCGTGTGTGTGTGTGTGTGTGTGTGTGTGTGTTTGTGTGTGTGCGCGCGTGCGTGCGTGCGTGTGTGCGTGCGTGCATGCGTGTGTGTCTGTGCGCCCCCCACCTGCGAGGTGGCTGCCGCCTTCTGCGTGATCGCCTCTGCCTCCCCAGATGCCTGGTTGATGGCCTCCATGCGCGCTGCCTCGGACGCGAGGATAACCTGAGCAGAGGACAATGGGAAGGCAGTGCGCGGTTGCTTGTTGTGATGATGATGGATGTTACGGTGGTGTAGAGGCGTGCGCCCATGCGTGGTCGCCTCTGCCCTCTCCCCAGATGCCTGGTTGATGGCCTCCATGCGCGCTGCCTCGGACGCGAAGATGACCTGAGCAGCAGGACAATGGGCAGGCAGTGCGCGGTTGTTTGTTGTAGAGGCGTGCGCGCAGCGTGCGCGCGTGTTTTAGTTTTTGAGGCGTGATCGCCTCTGCCTCCCCGGATGCCTGGTTGATTACCTCCTGGTGCGCTGCCTCGGACGCGAGGATGACCTGAGCAGGACAATGGGAAGGCAGTGCACGGTTGTTTGTCGTAGAGGCGCGCGTGCGTGCGTGGTCGCCTCTGCCCCCCCCCCCCCAGGATGCCTGGTTGCTTGCCCCCTGGCAAGCTGCCTCGGAGGCGAGGACAACATGGGAAATGAGGCATAGCAATGCGTGGTTATTTGTGTTTAAGAGTCTCGTGTGTGAGGGGAAGGTGTGTGTGTGTGTGTGTGTGTGTTTGTTGTAGAGGCGTGCGCGCGTGCGTGGTCGCCTCTGCCTCCCCGGATGCCTGGTTGATTGCCTCCTGGCGAGCTGCCTCGGAAGCGAGGATGACCTGGAAAATGAGGCATAAAACAATGCGTGGTTATTTGTGTTAAAATTTTAAATAAATTAAAATTAGACAAAAACCCCAACCAAACACGCATCACTTAGTCAAACCTGCTAAATCCAAACAGGTTGGAAGAATGACTAGAGTCTCGTGTGTGAGGGGAAGGGTGTGTGTGTGTTTGTTGTAGAGGCACGCGCGCGTGCGTGGTCGCCTCTGCCCCCCCCCCCCCGGATGCCTGGTTGATTGCCTCCTGGCGAGCTGCCTCGGAGGCAAGGATGACCTGGGAAATTAGGCGTAGGCATCTCCTAGCAATGCGTGGTTATTTGTGTTGAGGTTCTTGTGTGTCAGCGGAAAAGGGTTGTTGTTGTTGTTGTTGTTGTTGTAAAGGACCAACTCGCAACCCCCCACGCTGCCCCCACACCCCGCCACCGCCGCCGCCATGTACCTGCCGCTTGTCCGCCTCTGCGGTTTTGATCTTGGACTGCGCATTGCCCTCGTACCGACACGACTCCTCCACCCCGAACGGTAACCGTCCTCCCAACTCCTTACCTACCCAAGCTGCCCCCAACCCCGCCGCCGCCGCCGCAATTTTCATGCCGCTTGTCCGCCTCTGCATTTTTGATCTTGGACTGCGTCTCGCCCTCGCTACCAACAGGACTCCTCCACGTTTCACCCACCCCAAACCGCAACCCACCTCCCAACTCTCACCCCCCCAAATCTGCCCCCACAATCCGCCGCCGCCGCCGCCATTTACCTGCCCCGCTTGTGCGCCTCTGCATTGCTGATCTTGGACTGCGCCTCACCATCGCTCTCCAGGGTTGACGCGCACTTGACACAAGCTAGAGACCGCCCAACAGCACAGCCCTCTGAAGCCCCGAAAACAGCCCCAAGCCTGAACCCGTCACAGCAGCAGCAGCAGCAGCAGCAGCAGCAGCAGCAGCAGCAGCAGCAGCAGCAGTGGCTTACCTGCCGCTTGTCCGCCCCTGCATTGTTGATCTTCGACTAGGCCTCGCCCCCGCTCTCCACGATTGACGCGCGCTTGACACCCAACCCACCAAAAAAGCTGCAGCCCTCTAAAACCCCGAGCCCTGCCCCAATCATAAACCCTTCACAGCAGCAGCAGCAGCAGCAGCAGCAGCAGCTTACCTGCCGCTTGTCCGCCTCGGCATTGTTGATCTTCGACTGCGCCTCGCCCTCGCTCTCGAGGATTGACGCGCGCTTGCGGCGCTCCGCCTCGGCCTGAGTGTGGTCGCGGGTGGGTTGTGCATGTTCACACTTGTGTGGTGTTCACACTTATGTGGAACACATGTGGGAAGCAGGCCCCCCCCCCCCCCACACACACACAAGTTAAGACGACGCGCTGCCCAGTGATTTCCGTTTCATGATGTCAAATTAATTGTTCCACAGCCAGATTCTGCTTTGACCGCGTGGACCGTCGACCTCACGTTGGCCGTTGGCCCTCCCATATACAGGTCATTTAGAAGCTGTCGACGAGCTCTATCTGGCGGGCTTGCCAGACCAACAATCCACTGGATGGGTTGCGTTGTGGCCAAGGTCAAGGTCCAGGCGGAATACAGCCAAATGGCTGTGCGGAGCCGAAAATAAAATCACTGGCGCTGCCTATGCACGCGCGCGCGCGCACGCCACGCACCCCTCCCTCCACGCATCAAGCCCAAACCCGAAACCTGAAACCCTATACCCCAAGCCCTTGACACGCGCGCCTTAGTACCAAGCCCTTCACATACGATCCCGCAGGCGGCGCAATGTCACACACACACACACACACACGCACACGCACACACACCTGCAGCTCCATCGCCATGACGATCATGGCAGGCGGCGCGATGCCACACACACACACACACACTCACACACACCTGCAGCTCCATCGCCATGACGATCCCGGCAGGCGGCGCGATGTCACACACACACACACACACACACACACACACACACACACACACACACACACACACACAGACAGACACACCTGCAGCTCCATCGCCATGACGATTCCGGCAGGCGGCGCAATGTCGCGGATCTCGTACCTGCGTGTGTGTGTGTGTGTGTGCGTGTGCGTGCATGGGGGGGGGAGGACGTGCGACGTGTGTGTGTGAGTGTTCATGTGTGTGTGCATGTGCGTGCGTGTGCGTGTGTATGTGCATGTGCGTGCATGTGTGTGTGTGTGTGTGTGTGTGCGTGTGTGCGTGTATGTGCATGTGCGTGTGTTTGTGCACACACACCCTCCCCCCCTTGCCCCCCACCCACCTCAGGCACTGCAGCCCCCACGGCTCGCTCGCAACGTTGATCGTCGAAACGATCTTCGCGTTGAGCACCTCGCGCTCCTCAAACGTCTAGGTGGGAGGGGGTGGGGGTGGGGTGTAGGGGGGGGAGAGAGAGAGAGAGGAGCGGCGTGGGCGGGGGAGAGCATGTGCGTGTGTATGTGGGGTGGGTGGGGGGGGGGGCACCTCACGCTCCTCAAACGTCTGGGTGGGAGGGGGTGGGGATTGTGGGATGTGTGTGGGGGGGGGGGACACAGTGCGCCGTGCGCCGGGTTTGCGTCGGACGCCGAGTTTTGCGTGTGTGAACGTGCATCAGTCGTTCCGTTAAGGATCTTGGAGAAATGATGGCTCAACCAAGGCCTCACGCTCGTTTCGCCAATCTCAACCCAACGGAGGCGGATTTTTGAAGGAAAAGTGTGAAATGCCGATTTTCACACTTTCGGGGGTCGGAAGTCGCTCAATCTCAACCCGAAAGTGGCTCGCCAGCCCGACGCGCCAGCCCAAATCGGCCAGCCTTCACCCGAAAGTGCACTTTGTCAGGTTGCGGGTTGGCTAATGGGAACACTGACGTGTATAATGTGTGTGTGTGGGGGGGGGGGCACGTCCACACCCGCGGCCCTTCCACACCTTATCGAGCTCGCTCCACATCGTTGTCTCCCCACACTTGATCAATCGTGGCTAGACCCGTGTCCACACATGCGCACGCGTGCACACGCACACATGTGCACACGCACGCACACACGCCCACCCACGCCCACGCGCACGCGCACGCCCACGCGCATGCACGCACACGGGTGCATGCACACGCACACTTGCACACATGCGCACACACGCACACGCACACTTGCACACATGCGCACACACGCACACACGCACACGCACACGTGCACACGCGCACACGTGCACACGAGCACACGCACACACGCACACATGCGCACACGCACACACGCACACATGCGCACACGCACACACGCACACGCACACACACACACACACGCACACACGCACACACCAGTGTTTCCGTTAGCCAACCCGCACCCTGATAAAGTGCACTTACAGGTTGAGATTAACCGATTCGGGCTGGCGCGTCGGGTTGAGATTGCACGAAGTTCGACACGAAAAGTGTGAAAATCGACATTCTCACACCCTTTTCGCAAGAAATCGCCTCCGTCGGGTTGATTGAGATTGGGGAGTGAGCCGTGAGGCCCGGGTTGAGCCATCGTTTCCTCAAGATCCTTAGCGGAACCTCTGGCACACACACACCTTATCGAGCGAAATCTTCCCAAGCTCGCTGCGCATCGTCGTCTGTGCGATCTGGGACACGGCAAACATTGCGTTGTCGACCCCGTACGATGCCTTGTGGGCGTCCACCACCTGTGTTGTTGGGTGTGTGTGTGTGTGTGTGTGTGTGTGCGTATGTGCGTGTGTGTCTGTGTGTGTGCGTATGAGGTCTTGAGGTATTTGACGACCCATGTTAGTTGTGTGTGTGTGTGTGTGTGTGTGTGCGTTGTGTGTGTATGTGTGTGTGTGTGTTGTCGACGCCGTATGAGGCCTCGTGGGCGTGACCTGTGTTGTGTGTGTGTGTGTGTGTGTGTGTGTGTGTGTGTTGTCGACGCTGTACGAGGCCTTGTGGGCTTCGACGGCCTGTGTTGTGGGTGCGCGCGCGTGTGCACGTCGTCGGTTTTACAGCCTGTTGGGCACCGGTGAGGGCGTGTTAGACTTGCGCGCGTGTGTGCGTGCATGTGCGTGTGTGCGATCCAAAATCGTGTGTGTGTGCGTGCATGTGCGTGCATGTGCGTGTGTGCGATCCAAAATCGACTCATTCGGCTGCAAACAACACCAGCCCCAGCCCCCAGCCCCGGCCCCCAACCCCCAGCCTCCAGCCTCCAGCCCCCAGCCCCCAGCCCCAGCCCCAGCCCCAACAAGGCCCACCTTGACGTACAGCACGCCGTCAATTGTGATGGTCACATTGTCCCTCGTAATGGCCGTCTGCTGCGAGATGGGGACTGCCTGTGTGTGTGTGTGTGTGTGTGTGTGTGCCTGCGTGTGTGGGGGGGGGGGTGACTGCCAGTTTGTATGCAGGCGGAAGCAGTAGTGTGGAGGCTGCTGTGTGGAATCAACAGTGTGGAAGCAGTAGAAGTGTGGAAGCTGCAGTGTGGAATCAACAGTGTGGAATCAACAGTGTGGAAGCAACCGTGTGGAAGCAGTGCAGGCAGCGCGCTCGACCACACGCACTTGCACCGCCACCGCCACCGCACCATGACTACCACACATACTACCACACACTCAGTATGGCGTAATTGTGTGACACATACCATACATGCTCAGTGGTTCTTCAATTGATTCTGGACTAATTCTTGTTTACCGCCTGGGTCAGCAGCCAGGCACTGAAGTGAGAAGTACGGAGCGCCTCTTATTGGTGCTAGCACCCCAAGATTCCTATCCGTCTTCTTGGGTCGCTAGCACCGCTCCCTTTTCGGCTTCCAGTTCCGTGGTCAGCCTTTGATATACCACCCTCCCACCCGGATGAATCGTGGTGGCCCACTGATTTTCGAGTTTAAGCGAGTTAGGAAAATGGTGCCTAGCTGCAGAGTCCGGCCGCTCGACATTGGTCATGGGTTATGATTTCCATGCCTTGCGACGGGACACCATCTGCGGCCGGTGGAGGTCAGGCTCTGCCCCGAGCCGTGACCGTGTCACGCGCGACTGTAATCAAACAAACACTACTGAAAGGCTGATACAGAAACTGCAGGAGCCAGTCGCCTACCTGCCCCATGCGCAAGTGCACGCACGCGACTGCTCTCTCCTACCTGTTCCTTGAGAGTGTGACATGCATCGTGTAACACATAGGGGGGCGCGGGGTGCAAAATTACCCATGTTTTTAAAGGGATTGCTGCCTACGGAGCGTCTCTTTGTTTTACGACATGCCCTCGCAGGTAGGGGTTCCCCTA
The DNA here is from genome assembly GCA_016618255.1 of Chlamydomonas sp. UWO 241. Classification (NCBI taxonomy): domain Eukaryota; kingdom Viridiplantae; phylum Chlorophyta; class Chlorophyceae; order Chlamydomonadales; family Chlamydomonadaceae; genus Chlamydomonas; species Chlamydomonas priscui. The sequence continues at coordinate 59,181 of VFSX01000587.1, read as the reverse complement.
ACTGTGATCCATCATCCTACGAAGTGTCATTGTAAGATTCAAAGGCTTTAAGACTATAGGAGTCTTAAAGGGGTCTTGCAGGAGTCAAATAGATAAGGGTCAAGGGTCTTGTAGGAGCTCCTATCTGTCAGCTAGCCATCTCAGTAAGGTGCTCGGGCCATACGCGCCGAGCACGGTCTTATACGCCTTTAGAGGTGTCCCTGACTGTAACATCCATGATCATCATGATCATAATCATCATCATCATCATCATCATCATCATCATCTGTAGGAGCCAGTCTCCTACCTGTCATAGGACACAGTCTCCTACTAGTAGCAGAACACAGGCGCACACAAACAATGCGCTGCTGTCACTACCTGGGTGGTATAGGGTGGATCTGCGGGCCCAGTGCCCCGTCTAGGTCCAGTGCGTGCGCGCATGTGGGGGTTAACCCTCACCCCTACCAGGTTGCCAGCCAGTTTCCCACTGAAACTGAGTGTAAGGTGTCGGGCGCTAGCGCCGACACAGGTCTCATACATCATTACTGGTGTCACACAGACTGTAATATCCATCATCATCATCACCTGCTCCTTGAGCGAGTGCACGTATGCGACGCGGTCAACGCCCGGTATGAGGAAGTGCAGCCCCGAGTCAAGCGTCGTGCTGAAGCGCCCAAAGCGCTCGACCACGTAGGCCTGCTTCTCGGGGACGACCCTGCACACGGGGTGCCGGAAGGGGGGGGGGGGGGGGGGGCACGGGAGAGTGAGGCACGCGCGTGTGTGGTCGATTTTACAGTCCGTCGGACGCCTTTTATGGCGCACTACACCCGTGTGTGCGCGTGTGCGGATGGTGGGTGGGTGGGTGGGTGTGGGTGGGTGTGGGTGTGCGCGTGTGGGTGTGCGTGCCGGCACGTGCGCATGCATGGGTGTGCATGGCCGCAGCGTGTGCTGCACACGCGTGGGTTTTGTTTCAGTTTGCGACAGCACACACGCACGCGCACACACACACACACTCACACACACTCACACCGGGGCCTCTCCCCCCCCCTCTCACACACACACACTCTCTCCCTCTCTCGTTCTCTCGCTCTCATTTGTTTCACTTAGCGACAGCACACACGCACATGCACATCCACACACACACACACACACACACACACACACACCGGCCCTCTCTCTCCCGTTCTCTCCCCCTCTCTCCCTCTCCCTCATTCCTTCTCGCTTTTTCACTTACATGACTCCATAATTCCCGGGGGGCTGCGCCACAAAGTAGTCGTCAGGCCCGCGGCGGCCGCTGAACGCGGCCAATGCAGACGTGCTCATGCTCCGTTGCAGCCGGCCACCTCCTGCAGCCGGCAACCTGCAGCCGGCCACTTGCAGCATGACATGCACGCCATGCGCACCATGCGTGTGGCCGCGCACTGCCGCCAGCGCTGTGCCCACGCTGCGCCCCTCAGTTGCAGTTGCAGCACCTAGAGACGTGCTGCTGTTTGCCTGCGCCAGCGCCATGCGAAGCGTAGCGTTCGCCACGCGCGATCGCGGTTGCATGGCTGCAAACAAAACTACGAGGGGCACACTGGCAAACTGATGGATCGGGGTTGGGAGGAATAGGGGGGATCGCGATACTGTAGTGGGCGTTGCTAGTGCGTGGGCGTGCTCGATCCACATGGAGGGATCTCCATTCCCACACACACACGCATGTGGATATGTGTACACTGGTTTGGATCACTGCTGCTCCCCATTCAGCCTCTGGCAGTGACCCCTGGGTGACTGCATGCTGGTAGCATCGCGGCTGGCACCACCAACCGCAGCCACGCGTGTGCGGCGCCTGTGTGCCTGGCCATCTGCTGCTGCTGCTGCTGCTGCTGCTGCTGCCGTGGTAGTGGTGCCTCGCATGGCACCCAAGGTCAGCCGCTGATTATAATGAGCGCAGCAATGGCGATGGCACCCGCTCCCCTTGCACGCACGCACAAGCTGCTGCGGCAGCGCACCGCATGCGAATGCGGTCGCGTGCGCTGGCATGGAACGCAGCGTCACACACACACACAAGAACGCACACACACAGACACATACACACACACACACACACACACACACTCACTCACAAACACAGCGCACACGCGCCGCAGGCTCATGGCGCCCGCCGCTGCCAAGCCCCGCGGGCACACACACACACCCACACAAGCACGCACCCCCCCCCAACACACACACACACACGTGCCGCAGGCTCGCGGCGCACCCGCCGTCGCTGCCAAGCCCCGAAAAGCAGAGCGCTCAGCGCCCCCTGCAACTGCGGCTGCATCAGTTAGTGCCCCGGCAACCGCTAGTGCCGACCGCCTCGTCGCCGCCGCCGCCGGTGCAGCAGCAGGCGCGGCAGGCAAATCAGGCAAGGCTGCTGGCAACGCAGGCGCGGCAGGCGCAGCAGGCGAAACACTTTCCACCGCCGCAACAGGCACGGCGGGCGTAACAGCACGCGCAGCAACAGCAACGGGCGCAACAGCAGCCGGCGCCGGCGCCGGCGCCCCGCCCCCGGCGTGGTACCTGCTCAAGAGCGAGCCCGACGAGTTCTCGTTGGACGACCTGAAGGCGAAGCCGGGCGGCACGGGGTGCTGGGAGGGCGTGCGGAACGCGCAGGCGCGCAACTTCATGCAGGTTGGGGTTTGGGGTGTTGAGGGTTGAGGGTTTTGAAGGATGTGGGTCGAGGGTGAGGAGTTTATAAAGGGTTAAGAAGTGTGTAGGGTTTAATAGTGCGCGAATTGACTTGAGCCGGGCGGCACCGGGAGCTGGGAGGGCGTGCGGAGCGCGCAGGCGCGCAGCTTCATGCAGGTTGATTTGGTGCTGGTTTGGGCTGCTGCTGCTGCTGCTGCTGCTGCTGCCGCCGCTGCTGCTGCTGCTGCTGCTGCTGCTGCCGCTGCTGCTGCTGCTGCTGCTGCTGCTGCTGCTGCTGCTGCATGCTGCTGCTACTGCTGCTGCTGCTGCTACTGCTGCTGCATGCTGCTCCTGCTGCTGCCGCTGCTGCCGCTGCTGCTGCTGCTGCTGCTGCTGCTGCATGCTGCTCCTGCTGCTGCTGCTGCTTCCGCTGCTGCTGCTGCTGCTGCTGCTGCTGGTTCTGCTGCCGCTGCTGCTGCCGCTGCCGCTGCTGCTGCTGCTGCCGCTGCTGCTGCTGCTGCTGCTGCTCCTGCTGCTGCCACTGCTGCTGATGGATTTTACATTCGTGTGTGACACACCTACATGCAGATGGGTTGTGTCAACGTACGCACATATGGCGACGCTGTGCATGCACTCTTGCTTGGCGGAGGGGTCCTGCCTCGCCCCCTGCTCCCCTGGATGGAGCACACACGTGGCTTAGGTTGTGTTCCAACTCACGACCTAGAAGTTCCTTCTAACCCAGAAGAAGGGTGGGGAGCGACTTTGACTGAAGCGTTCACGACGTGGGAGACGCTAGCGACGACAACTGAACGTCGGCTGTGACTAGAAGAAACAAACACTTCTTCTAGATTGACTGGGGGACGGCTAGGGGGCCTTCTAGCGCGACAAAAAAACGTATAAGTTATTCAGAAAACTTGTAAGAGTCCGACTGGGAACACACCCTTGCGCGCATGTCAATCTATCGACCCCTTGCTGCCACCATCTGCGCCCGCATCAGGGCATGCGAGTGGGCGATCGCCTGCTGTTCTACCACTCCAGCTGCAAGGTGCCCGGCATCGCAGGACTCGCAGTCGTCGCGAGGACCGCGTACCCCGACCACACCGCATGGGACGCGAGCTCAAAGTATTACGACCCAAAGAGCAGCGAGGACGCGCCAAAGTGGTGGGGACCCTAAACCCTAAACCTGAAGCACAGACCCTTATATTTTAAGCCCCTTCACGGCTTAGAAACCTTGCGCCCTAAAAGTGTGCGTGCGATTGTGTGGAGAGGCCACACCGCATGGGACGCGAGCTCGGAGTACTACGACCCGAAGAGCAGCGAGGACGCGCCAAAGTGGTGAGACTGTCAGGAACACAGACGCCGGCTGTGTTGAGAGACCAACTCTAGTAACAGTCACTCGCGGACAGTCTACATGAGAGGCCCCACACTTGGGTCACTCTCGGTCACACAACCCCTGTGTGTCTTCCACTGTATTCCTGACAGAGACTGGGGCTTGGGTCAACGGCGTGGGGTGTTCAGGGTTAAGGGTTTTCAGGGTTTAGGGGAGAGCGTGCGAGCGCGCCTGTGTGCGTGTGTTTGTTCGGAGCGGCTGCCACTGGTATGGCGAGATTGCAGTGAGATTGGGGTTCGAGGTACAGAGATTTCAGGGTTCAGGGTTGCATGGTGTCGCGGGGCTCGCAGTCGTCGCGAAGACTGCCTACCCCGACCAGACTGCCTACCCTGACCACACCGCATCGGACTCGAGCTCGAAGTATTATAATCCGAAGAGCAGCGAGGACGCGCCCAAAGTGGTGAGACTACGACTTGGGTCAACGACTCGGGGTGTTCAGGGCCCAGGGTTTTCAGGGTTGAGGGTTTGGGGGGGGAGAGCGTGTGAAGCGCGTCTGTGTGCCTGCGTTTGTTCGGAGCGGCTGCCACTGGTGTGGTGAGATTGGGGCAAGATTGGGGTTCAGGGTACAGAGTTTTCAGAGTTAAGGGTTGCAACGTGTCGCGGGGCTCACCTCATGGGGCGCGAGCTCGAATAATGACGACGGTTGCAAGGTGTCAGGGGCGGGAGCTCGACGCCAAGATCAAGCGAGGGCGCGCCAAAGTGGTGAGACTCGGGCTTGGGTCAACGGCTTGGGGTGTTCAGGGCTTAGGGTTTTCAGGGTTGAGGGTTTGCGGGGGACAGCGTGCGAGCGCGCCTGTGTGCGTGCGTTTGTTCGGAGCGGCTGCCACTGGTGTGGTGAGATTGGGGCGAGATTGGGGTTCAGGGTACAGTGTTTTCAGAGTTACGGGTTGCAAGGTGTCGCGGGGCTCGCAGTCGTCGCGAAGGCCGCTTGCCCCGACCACACCGCATGGGACGCGAGCTTAAAGTATTATGACGCCAAGACCAGCGAAGGCTCGCCTTAGTGGTGTGATTGGGGTTTGGGGTCTAGGAGCAGAGTTCATCCTAGCTAGGTTGTGAGCGCGCGAGCGCGTATGTGTGCGGGCGTTCCATTGCGAGCGGCTGTGTGTGTGTGTTTGTGTGTGTATGTGTGTGTGTGTGTGTGTGTACTCCCTGGGCGGCCCACTCCCTGGGCGGCCCACTCCCTGGGCGGCCCACTCCCTGGGCGGCCCACTCCCTGGGCGGCCCACTCCCTGGGCGGCCCACTCCCTGGGCGGCCCACTCCCTGGGCGGCCCACTCCCTGGGCGGCCCACTCCCTGGGCGGCCCACTCCCTGGGCGGCCCACTCCCTGGGCGGCCCACTCCCTGGGCGGCCCACTCCCTGGGCGGCCCACTCCCTGGGCGGCCCACTCCCTGGGCGGCCCACTCCCTGGGCGGCCCACTCCCTGGGCGGCCCACTCCCTGGGCGGCCCACTCCCTGGGCGGCCCACTCCCTGGGCGGCCCACTCCCTGGGCGGCCCACTCCTGGGCGGCCCACTCCCTGGGCGGCCCACTCCCTGGGCGGCCCACTCCCTGGGCGGCCCACTCCCTGGGCGGCCCACTCCCTGGGCGGCCCACTCCCTGGGCGGCCCACTCCCTGGGCGGCCCACTCCCTGGGCGGCCCACTCCCTGGGCGGCCCACTCCCTGGGCGGCCCACTCCCTGGGCGGCCCACTCCCTGGGCGGCCCACTCCCTGGGCGGCCCACTCCCTGGGCGGCCCACTCCCTGGGCGGCCCACTCCCTGGGCGGCCCACTCCCTGGGCGGCCCACTCCCTGGGCGGCCCACTCCCTGGGCGGCCCACTCCCTGGGCGGCCCACTCCCTGGGCGGCCCACTCCCTGGGCGGCCCACTCCCTGGGCGGCCCACTCCCTGGGCGGCCCACTCCCTGGGCGGCCCACTCCCTGGGCGGCCCACTCCCTGGGCGGCCCACTCCCTGGGCGGCGGCCCACTCCCTGGGCGGCCCACTCCCTGGGCGGCCCACTCCCTGGGCGGCCCACTCCCTGGGCGGCCCACTCCCTGGGCGGCCCACTCCCTGGGCGGCCCACTCCCTGGGCGGCCCACTCCCTGGGCGGCCCACTCCCTGGGCGGCCCACTCCCTGGGCGGCCCACTCCCTGGGCGGCCCACTCCCTGGGCGGCCCACTCCCTGGGCGGCCCACTCCCTGGGCGGCCCACTCCCTGGGCGGCCCACTCCCTGGGCGGCCCACTCCCTGGGCGGCCCACTCCCTGGGCGGCCCACTCCCTGGGCGGCCCACTCCCTGGGCGGCCCACTCCCTGGGCGGCCCACTCCCTGGGCGGCCCACTCCCTTGGGCGGCCCACTCCCTGGGCGGCCCACTCCCTGGGCGGCCCACTCCCTGGGCGGCCCACTCCCTGGGCGGCCCACTCCCTGGGGGCCCACTCCCGGCCCACTCCCTGGGCGGCCCACTCCCTGGGCGGCCCACTCCCTGGGCGGCCCACTCCCTGGGCGGCCCACTCCCTGGGCGGCCCACTCCCTGGGCGGCCCACTCCCTGGGCGGCCCACTCCCTGGGCGGCCCACTCCCTGGGCGGCCCACTCCCTGGGCGGCCCACTCCCTGGGCGGCCCACTCCCTGGGCGGCCCACTCCCTGGGCGGCCCACTCCCTGGGCGGCCCACTCCCTGGGCGGCCCACTCCCTGGGCGGCCCACTCCCTGGGCGGCCCACTCCCTGGGCGGCCCACTCCCTGGGCGGCCCACTCCCTGGGCGGCCCACTCCCTGGGCGGCCCACTCCCTGGGCGGCCCACTCCCTGGGCGGCCCACTCCCTGGGCGGCCCACTCCCTGGGCGGCCCACTCCCTGGGCGGCCCACTCCCTGGGCGGCCCACTCCCTGGGCGGCCCACTCCCTGGGCGGCCCACTCCCTGGGCGGCCCACTCCCTGGGCGGCCCACTCCCTGGGCGGCCCACTCCCTGGGCGGCCCACTCCCTGGGCGGCCCACTCCCTGGGCGGCCCACTCCCTGGGCGGCCCACTCCCTGGGCGGCCCACTCCCTGGGCGGCCCACTCCCTGGGCGGCCCACTCCCTGGGCGGCCCACTCCCTGGGCGGCCCACTCCCTGGGCGGCCCACTCCCTGGGCGGCCCACTCCCTGGGCGGCCCACTCCCTGGGCGGCCCACTCCCTGGGCGGCCCACTCAAAAAATTCAAAATGTCATCGCAAAGCCCGTCTCCATGCCCTCGCCAGCGCCGAACAGCTCCTCGGCCGACTGTCGACCGCCTTCCTGACCGCCTCGCCTCCGCCGAGCAGATCCTCGGCCGCGCCCCACTGCGGCGCCCCACCACCATGCACCACAGAGAACCTCACATCGCCATGCCCCCCCCTTCAGCACCCTTCACTCCCACTGACACGCTCCAAACTACACAGTCCACCTATCCCCCACCTTCACCACCCCACAGTCGACTACCCGCCCACGCTCCACCCCCACATGGAGCTTGCCGTCCCGTGTGCGTGTGGTGAGATTAGGGTTTGGGTTCGGGGTTTGAGTTCCTGAACCCGTAACCTCTAAAGGGTGTTTGGGGCTTAAGGTCGAGAGCTTCCAGTGTTTTGGCCTTTGGGGGAACGAGGGTGCGAGCGCACCTGTGCGCGTGCGTGTGTTCGGAGCGGCTGCCACGTGCCCGAGTGCTGAGATCGGGGTTTAGGGAGTGAGGACCGGGGTTTGGGGGGTTTCAGGGTTGGGGGTTTGGGGAGTATGTTCGAGAGCGTGCGTGTGCGTTTGTGTGAGCGCGCTCGTTTGGAGCGGCTGCCACTGGTGTGTGTGTGTGTGAGAGAGTGTGTATGAGTGTGTGCGTGTGTGTGTGTGTGTATGTGTGTGTGTGTGTGTTGGTGTGTGTCGGTTCCGACCCCAAAAGTGTGCACACACGCACATACACACACACACACGCACACACATACGCCGCCTGCAGGCACATGGTCGACGTGCGCTTTGAGCGCGCGCTGTCGCGCTACGTTTCACTTGAGGAGATGAAGGCACACAGGTGTGTGTCCCAGAATGATGATACAGTAACAGTAACAGTAACATCGGCTTTCCAGCGAAGACTACCTTCTAGTCCTGGTACCACCACCTAGACCCAAGTCCAGTTCTGGCCCGAACAATTACTTGTGAGGGGCGGTAGCCACCAGCTGGCTGCCTGCCAACGTGTAGTCCCAGAGCAAAAAGGAGAGCTACTGTGCGATGCCTCCAAAATATATAATGATGATGACGTGATGATGACGATAGTTTATAATCCACTGCCGGCTCCTTTTTGCTCTGGGACTACGCGTTGGCAGGCAGCCGGGTCGTGGCTACCGCCCCTCACAAGTGATTGTTAAGGCCAGAACTTGACTTGGGTATAGGCGGTTGTACTCAAACCTAGAAGGTGATGATCATGGGTGTTACAGTTTGGGACACCTCTAAAGGCGTGTAAGACCGTGCTCGGCGCGTATGGCCTGAGCACCTTAATGAGATGGCTGGCTGTTGGTGGTAGGGAATCCCCACTCTGTAAAGAGCGCGGGTGCACCCCCAGGTCCCCTACCGCAGCGGCAGCAAACGCTTGTTGAAGTAGGTGAGCGCATGTGGGGAAACAGAAACGAGTGGCAGGTACATCGCCAACTGCCAAAAGAGAGATCCCTTTTGGGGAGAAAGGCCAAGACGTGGCCGGAAAGGATGGAAATCCGGGCCCTAACCTCTATCGTGTTAAGTTTGTCTTCGCTGGAAAGCCGATGTTACTGCCGGCGGTCACACATACGGTCTCGAAGCACCAGAGGGACTCTGAGGGGAAGATCAGACACGAGGCCTTACCAGCATGCTTCTGATGTTGCTGCGGTCACACATATGGTCCCAAAGCACCAGAGGGACTTTAGAGGGAAAGATCAGGCGCGATGCAGATCTCGGCAGTGATTTCCCCCGCAAGCCGTATACTGCTCGGGGCCGGATTTCCCATGTCCCAGAAAACTATCGCACACTTAGTGGGAGAGGGCGTGGAGGGGTGCGTTGGAAGGCTCTCGCCGAGAGCAGCACAACGGCCTGCGTTGCGTGAACACCCACTATGTATTGCGCCGGGTATGAGCGGTCAAAGTTGCTTGAGCGAAAACAACAACTGAAATTCTCCCTAGGGGTCACTTGGGGGTCACTGCTTTGCAGCTGTGCTGCTTTGTTGGCTAGACTGCTTGGCACGAGTCGCTCGCACATGCACAGGAACGGCGCGCGGTCGGGATTGCTCCAGCTGACACACACACGCAAAACACACGCACAAACACACGCACGCGCTCACAGGGATGGCGCGCTGTCGGGGCTGCTGCTGCTCAGTCGCCCGCGCCTGTCAGTGCAGCCGGTGTCGGACGAGCACGCCGCGTTCATCCTGGGCCTCGAGGCGCACGCGCCGCCACCCGAGAGCCCCAAGCGTGCCACCAAGAAGGCCAGGAAGGAGGGATCGTAGACACCTAGTGCCTGGGACCTCGGGGTGCACCCACGCTCTTTGCAGAGTTGGGGTTCCCTACCACCAACAGCCGGCCATCTCAGTAAGGTTCTCGGGCCATACGCGCCGAGCACGGTCTTATATGCCTTAAGGTGTCCCTGACTGTAACATCCATCATCATCAGTGCCTACCCCATCGGCTGCCGAGCGATAGACTCCGCCGAGGTGCTGGCGCGCGCGCCCACCCAGTCAGATCACCGCGTGACGCCTCATGACTGTAGCCTTGTTCAGGAGGGATCGTATTTTGTGCTGGCTGGATACTGGTATTGGAAGCAATGCTGCAGCGATGGAGGGTGTGCTGAGGGTGCCCTGCTTCTGGTGGTTTGGGGGACGGCCTCTGGTCCCTTGTGGTTTATACCTTGGGCTGCCCTCCACCCACCGGAGGGGCTTTGGTGAGGTGCCTACTTGGCGCCTACCACCTAGTGGGGGTGGCGCTACTGTGGGCTACTTTTGTAGCTTGACCTTTTGGTGGGCCTTGTGCCTGATAGTCCCGCTGGAACTTTGGAATTGATTGTGACCGCCGGCAGTGGATGTGTAACACTACTCTCTTTGCAGAAGCGCGCTCTCAACAGCTGTTGTGAGCGATCCGAAGACGAAACAGCGCCGCCCCGGTTGTGAGATGACGCCATCAGACATCAGGTCTCAAGGCACCACGTTCGAAACTCGAAACTCGAAATTAGGACAACCCTATCTGGTGCCTATCAGGTGTGACGCATCCACACCTTTCTCCGGTAGTACTTATCCTTCTCTTTCTCGGCCCTCCCTCTCCGCCCTCCGAGCATTGTAGCACTGCGCGCGCGTGATAGCAAGACCTCGGCACCTGCAGACCACCACTCGTCTGCACCAGCCGCCTTCCACCTAAACGCCAGGAGGTGCAGGTGAGCCTTGCCCCCCCCCCCCCCTGCCCTCCGCTCACCCCGCGCCTTCTCATACAGTCGTGCTACAAGAGCAAGTTACCTGCCATGCGCCAGCGCTACGGTATCCTGCACGCGCCTCGATGTTGAAACAAACCAAATCAAGTCAGCCGATCCCTGACCTGTTCCCTCTCCCTCCCACCCCCTCTGCATCGACGACGACACCTAACTGCGAAGCCATCAAGTGACCAAGTGACCGCGCCCTGCGTCCCATCCATCGCGAGGTGCGTTGGGCTCTATCGCGTTCGCCTCGACAGTTGCTGGCACGGTGCAATGCCACCAATCCTCTTGCTCCGCCACGGCCGACTGTGGCCCCGCCCCCTCGTGACCGCACCCACCATGTTGCCCGTTCTCCCCCGCGCACATGTCTGTCGGGCGTCACCAGCCGCCGCCGTCTGCTCACTTGGCACAGAGTCACCCGCATCTCACCTGCGCACCCCGCCCTATACTCTTCCCCCCCCACCCCCCACGCAGGCCCTCCTGAGACCTCCCTCGCCATGGCTCCTCGAGCCTCCTGCGAGCGCGCCGCACCATGGGCCCCCGCCCTGGGCCTGGGCCTCCTGCTCGTCCTCGCGTCGTGCACGTCAGCGCAGACCACCAACCGGCCGCCCAACCCTTCGAGCCCTCCGCCGAGCCCCGTCAACTTCGACCTGGACACCAACAGGAACGTTGTGCTGACAAACAGCGACACCTGGATGGGCATATATGCTGCCCACCAGCCGGAGGTGTACACCTATGGTTTCAGGATGTATGCCGACTGGTCCACCCTCGACGAGACCGTGTTTCAGCAGTTTGTCGCAGACACGCGCAGCGCGCTGGCCATCGCCTTCTGGGTGGCCGACGACCTCGTCAACTCACCCGACGCGACCATCTACATCCGTGACGCGTACGAGGTCTTCGCCGCGGACGCGCCTGGCCTGCCCGCGGATTGGACGCTGGGCAACGGCGTCGTCACCGTGATTGAGTTTGACGCCACGGCCGCGCCCAACTTCACCTACGTGCCTGGCGTCACCCAGTCGACCCTCCCCAACCCGCTGCTGTACTGGCAACTCATGTGCGAAAGCCCCACTGGCATCTTCGATTCCGCGAGGCCGTGCCTCTCGACGACGTTCTTCACCAACACCCAGACCTGGTACCAGGCGAAGTACTTTGATGGCTGCACGGAGACTGTTGTTGGCGGCATCACATTCCCTGCCAAGTGCCTGGTGGGTCAGCGCATTGACTCGCTCCCGCCCAGCCCGCCGCCCAGTCCTCCGCCGTCGCCCCTGCTGCCGCCCAACCCCCCGGGCTACATCGCTCCACCGCCGTCGCCGCCGCCGTCGCCGAGGCCTCCGCGTCCACCTCCACTCCCGCCGTTTGTCATCCCCCCGCCCCCATCGCCGCCGGCGCCTCCCCCGCCAATCATCGTGTCTCCGTCCCCCCCCTCGCCGCCCAACCCGCCGCCCACCTCCCAACCCGCCTCCCAACCCGCCTCCCAGCCCGCCCTTGCCCCCCAGCCCTCCTCCTGCACCGCCGCCCAACCCGTCCCCGCCCAGCCCTTCCCCGCCGCCGCCGCCCGCGCCGCGCCCGCCGTCGCCGCCGTCGCCGCCTCCCATGCCGCCGTACCCCCCGGCTACCTTCCGCTAGGCCTCTCCCCCGCGCCAGGGTGGACCAGTGCGCTCGTCCTGAGGGGGGGGGGGGGGCAGCGTCCTGACTGTACGCAGGACGCGGTGCGGTACCATAGTATGCGGCACAGCATGGGAAGGCGTGTGTGTTTGTGTGTGTGTGCGCGCGTGTGCGTGCGTGTGTGTGCAAGGTGCGTGTGACTACATAAGTGCCCATACCATCGCACACCCTCCTCAATGGCTTTACAATGATTTACAAGAACTCAAGTACTAGAAAGCCGTTGTTATCATGTGTGTTGAATCGACGCAGCGGCCAGGGGGGTCTGCCTGTGACCGTGCTTTCATGGCAAGCGAACGGCGTCTCGCGCAGCCGTCGACGCGCACTGCAGGACACACCCCAGCGTCCTGACAGTACGCAGCACATGGCACCGTACCATGTAACCCTGGGGCGCGCACACGTGCATTTGGGAACGCCGGGCGGCACCAGCAGACGCAGTCCCTCTCCGTCGGCTGACTTGATGCAACGCCGCACGCGCCCCTGCCCCGGTGCTATACACACACACGGCCCTCTTTTCCTCCTGAGAAACATGAGCAAGTCTCGCTGATGGCTCTCTGCGCCCCCCGCAGCTGTGGTGCGTGACCTCCCTCTCTCTCATCTGATGGCTCCCTGCGCCCCCCGCGGCTGTGGTGCATGACCTCCCTCTGTCTCCTCTCATGGCTCCCTGCGCCCCCCGCGACTGTGGTGCGTGACCTCCCTCTCTCTCATCTGATGGATCCCTGCCCCCCCGCGGCTGTGGTGCGTGACCTCCCTCTGTCTCCTCTCATGGCTCCCTGCGCCCCCCGCGGCTGTGGCCTGTGGTGACACAGCAGTGTCCTACGAGCTAGTGGTCCGCGACCGCGACTCTGTGGCCCTGGCCACAGTCCCTGTACTGTGGCATGTGGTGCGTGATCTCTCTAGGGCCACACCTTGAAGGGCCCCGCTCGCGGCGGTGCGTGCAAGCACATGGCACCTCCCGTCGTCTACCATTCTTCCTCTTCCACCATCACTCTCTTCCTGCTGAGAAACTCCCTCTGATGTCGCCGTGTGCCTCCGCGGCTGTGGTGCGTGGCTCCCTCTCTTTGGGGCCGCAACTTGAAGGGCCCCGCTCGCGGCAGTGCATGCGAGCACATGGCATCTCCCCCCGGCTCCCATTCTTCCTCTTCCACCACCACTATTTTTCTTACTGAGAAACTCCCTCTGATGGCGCCGTGTGCCTCCGCGGCTGTGGTGCATGGCTCCCTCTCTCTGGAGCCACAACTTGAAGAGCCCAGCTCGCGGCGGTGCGTGCGAGCACATGGCACCTCCCGCTGTCTACCATTCTTCCTCTTCCACCATAACTCTTTTCCTGCTGAGAAACTCCCTCTGATGTCGCCGTGTGCCTCTGCGGCTGTGGTGCATGGCTCCCTCTCTCTGGGGCCGCAACTTGAAGGGCCCCGCTCGCGGCGGTGCATGCGAGCACATGGCATCTCCCCCCGGCTCCCATTCTTCCTTTTCCACCACCACTATTTGTCTACTGAGAAACTCCCTCTGATGTCGCCGTGTGCCTCCGCGGCTGTGGTGCATGGCTCCCTCTCTCTGGGACTGTAACTTTAAGGGCCCCGCTCGCGGCGGTGTGTGCGAGCACATGGCGTCTCCCCCCGGCTCCCATTCTTCCTCTTCCACCACCACTCTTTTCCTACTGAGAAACTCCCTCTGGTGGCGCTGCGCGCCTTGACGGCTGTGGTGCATGGCTCCCTCTCTCTGGGGCCGCAACTTGAAGGGCCCCGCTCGCGGCGGTGCGTGCGAGCACATGGCACCTCCCGCCGTCTACCATTCTTCCTCTTCCACCATCACTCTTTTCCTGCTGAGAAACTCCCTCTGATGTCGCCGTGTGCCTCCGCGGCTGTGGTGCGTGGCTCCCTCTCTCTGGGGCCGCAACTTGAAGGGCCCCGCTCGCGGCAGTGCATGCGAGCACATGGCACCTCCCCCCGGCTCCCATTCTTCCTCTTCCACCACCACTATTTTTCTACTGAGAAACTCCCTCTGATGTCGCCGTGTGCCTCCGCGGCTGTGGTGCATGGCTCCCTCTCTCTGGGGCCGCAACTTGAAGGGCCCCGCTCGCGGCGGTGCGCGCGAGCACATGGCGTCTCCCGCCGTCGCCCTCTCTTCCTCTTCCATTATCAAGGTGACCATCGTCGTGGGACCGCAGGCCAAGGTGGCTGAGGCAGTGGAGGTGGTGCAGATCGCCTGGAGATCGCCTGGAGATCGCCTGGGTGGAGATCGCCTGGAGATCGCCTGGAGATCTCCACCGCAGGCCAAGGTGGAGATCGCGGCGACGCCTCGGTTTAGGGTTTAGAGTTTAGGGGTTGGGGTTTAGGGTTTAGGGTTAAGGATTTAGGGTTAAGGGTTTAGGGTTTTAGGGTTTAGGGTTTAGGGTTTAGCGTGTAGACCTCTCCCGCTGCCTGGCACGCCACCTGCACCTCGGCACCCCCCCCGACTGCCAACGACTGGCCATCACGCCTGCGTGCACCTGGCTCGCTCAAACGTGCCTGATTCCAATAATTATGTAGCGATAATCATGTAGCGATGATGACGTAGCGAGTAGCGTGGGTTGGCACGCCACCTGCACCTCGGCACCCCCCGACTGCCAACGACTGGCCACCACGCCTGCGTGCGCCTGGCTTGCCCAAACGTGCCCGATTCCAGGTGCATAGTCCCAATTGTGGCCGGAGGCGCAACGCAGCGAGTGGCGCGGGCTGTCTGCGAGGGGCATGCGTGCACTGTGCCTGCGAGTGGCAGCAGTACTTGAGCGGGGAATTCGGAGAGGGGGTGCAGGTTCTTTCTAGCCACGCGCAATCATGTGACAAGTCTGCGGGCCCACACCAAGGGATTCGTTGGACTGTCACGGCGCGCAGGTATTGATACACATTGAAACAAAGGGAAGGGGGAGTGGGGCTCGTGTGTATCAACCTGTGATTTCCTTTTTGGCTCTGCACAGCCATTTGGCTGTATTCCGGCTGAACTTTGACCTTACACACAGCTCAACCCATGCAGTGGATTGTGAGTCTGACAAGCCCGACAGACAGATGACGTCAACAGCGTTCAAATGGCCTGTGTATGAGGACAAACGGTCAACGGTAGGTCAGCGGTCTACGCGGTCAAAGCAAAGTCCGGCTGTGGAGTAATTAATTAAAACTCCTGAAAGGGAAACCACTGGTCGGCGCGACAGCCTGCTGCTGCAGGCAGCGCTGGGGCATAGTGGCCTGAAGGGTTCTTCGCGTGTGCCGTGGCCACGCAAAGTCAGCTTTCTGCATGGGCGCTCTGATGGCATCGTGGCGTCACTGTGGCGTCCAGGGACAGCGGGGAGGTGTTTGTGGGGGGGGGTCGTCTGCCATTTTGGGCGCACCCTGGGCGCACCCCCTTCCTACTAATTGCACGCCCCAATTCACAAATGAAACTCCCGCCTGTCACAGGTGCCTGGCCCAACAGACGGCAGGTGCCGCACAGTATCGAGGGAAGGCAAGTCACTGATTTCCTTTTCAGGATTTAGAATTAATTATTCCACAGCCGGATTTTGCTTTGACCGCGTTGACCGTTGACCTCCCGTTGACCGTTCGTCCTCATACACAGGTCATTTCAAAGCTCTTGATGAGCTCTGTCCGGCGGGCTTGTCAGATTCACAATCCACTGGATGGTTTGAGCTGTGTGCAAGGTCAAAGTACAGCTGCAATACAGCCAAATGGCTGTGTAGAGCCGAAAAGGAAACCACTGAGACAGGTCAGAGACAGGTACACCTGCATTTATACCGCAGGTGGGCCCCACCCCCAAATGTACATGAATTGAGGACAGAGGTACCCCCCCTACCTCTGGGGTCCACCACCACTAGGTGGTGGTAGAGGGGGGGGGGGGAGCACAGCACTGTTGCCAGCTGGCACAGATGGTGATGACTAGGCAGGGTGTGGACACGTAACGCCGCGTCAGAGCTATACGTATCTTTAGATCTATACCTATCCACTAGAGGCACGAGAGAGCAGAGAGGAGGCGTGCGATGATGGCAGCAGCAAGGAGTGGGGGGATGCGTGGGTGCCAGGGTTGCATGTCCATGTCTCGCCGTGTTGCCACCGCGACGCCTAGTGGGCCGACTATGATGGGTCGAAAGCGAGTGGGGGTGAGCGCAGCTGCGCAGGCGGCCCTTGGGGCCGGAGGGGCCCTTGGGCTTGGGGCCCTTGTACCAGAACAGGTGTACCCTACTGTCACGCGTCAGGTGCGTCGTGTTGACACTGCACACGATTTGCATGCACATCAGTTGCACCAGGGGCATGCGAGCTGATTGCTCGCAGGCATGGCACTTCTTATGCATGGGGCGCCATGCATGTCACCATGCAACCGCTCTCTCCTCCCGCAGAACCCACACGTGCCCACGTGGGAGGAGCTGCACTATGCATCCCAGCTGGCACGCTGGTCCGGCCTGTGCTACGAGCCGGAGAAGGAGCTGGAGAATGCGGTGCGTGTGCGGGGCGGGCCTGCGACCTGCACGCAACTCACGCACACACACAGAGAATAATCCCGAGGATATGATTTGTGCTAACACAAACATGCCCAGAGCAGCGCCTCCGTGCCCTGCTGCCGCGTGCCCTTTCACGGGTAGCCCCAACTTTGTGTTGCGCAGGCGGTCATGCACACACACACGCGCATGCACGCACACGCACACACACACGCACACACACTCTCACACTCCCCCCCCCGCCACACACTCACACGCCCCGCACGCCCCCCCCCCCTCCGCTCACCACACACCCAGGTGCACGACGCGGGCCTCCGCCTCGTCGCGAGCGGCCGCGACAAGTACACGTCGTGGATCGTGGCCGACGGCGTCGTCGACGCCGCGTCGTTCGCAGAGGCGGCGTCCGTGTCGTCGTTCTCATCGCTCGGCAGCGCCGACTTCCCCGACGGCCCCCTCCACGTGGGCAGCGGGGGCGGGAGCGCCAGCGCTGAGTCGGCGTCCACGTCGGCGTCGGGCGACGGCGCGGCGGCGGGCGGCGGGCACGGCGCCGGCGCGCACCGGCTCCGGCCGTGGGACGCGAGCCGCGGCGACGTGCAGGCCGCGGTGCACGCAGCCGCGACGGCGGCGGCCGCTGCCGTGCCTGCGCCGTCCACCGCCGGGTCCGCCGCAGCAGCAGCAGCTCCCACGCGCTTCGTGCTGCTGCGCGGCGTGCACTGGGGCGCGCCCGAGACCTCGAGCTTCGACATGGCCGCTGCGCTCGCGCAAGTGCGCCGTCGAGATTAGTGGGGCCCGCGAGTGCTCCGCCAGCTGGGAGGGAAATTCGCACGGGGGCACAGTAACAGTTACAGAAACATCGGCTTTCCAGCAAAGACTACCTTCTTGTCCTAGGTAGTACCACCACCTAGACCCAATTCCAGTGCTGTCCCTCAAAAGTACTTGTGAGGGGCGGCAGCCACCAGCCGGCTGCCTGCCAACGTGTAGTCCCAGAGCAAAAAGGAACAAGGGGGCACATTGGCATCAAATTGGCACGCGCTGCTACTCGGGCGCTGGTGCGGCAGCGACCAGCGCTCCCAGCAAGCCAGCCGGGAGGGTACAAGGGGGCAGATTGGCACAGGGGCAAGTTTATCACACGCGAAAACGTAGGCACCACCACATGCGCAGTTCTGGCCCGTCCCATTTGCGCGCGCCATGACCCAGACCGCGCCCAGCTCTGAGGCGGGCGCCCACCTCGTGCCGCACTCTCCCTCCCCTCACCCCCCCTCACCCACACACACACGCCCCACCACCACCAACGACCAAAAAAACCTACACGCACCACGACCACCTCACGCCCGCGCAGTTCTGGCCTGTCCCCTTTGCGCGCGCCATGACCCAGACCGCGCCCGGCTCCGAGGCGGGCGCACACCTGGTGTCCCACTCTGGCGTGGCCGACATTGCGCTCGAGCTCTTTGCCACGATTGCGCCACACTTACGAGGCATGCCGGCGGGGCAGGTGGGCGAGGGTTTTTGTTTATGCAGTTTTGGGCCATCGGCAATAAGGGGGGGGAGCGCCGCGTGTCGCGCTCAGGCGTGGCCGACATTGCGCTCGAGCTCTTTGCCACGATTGCGGCACAATTACGAGGCATGGCGGCGGGGCAGGTGGGCGAGGGTTTTTGTTTTTGCGGTTTTGGGCCATCGGCAATAAGGGGGGGGGGGGAGCGCCGCGTGTCGCGCTCTGGCGTGGCCGACATCGCGCTCGAGCTCTTTGCCACGATCGCGCCGCACTTGCGAGGCATGCCGGCAGGGCAGGTGGGGCAGGGGTTTGGAGGTCGATCCGTACTCCTTTTTTGCGACTGCTAGGCATCAAACTGCGCATTGTAGGCATGCCGGCGGGGCAGGTGGGCAGGGCGTGCACGTGTCTTTCGGGCTGAGCCCTACTCAGTCATGTTGTTTTCAGCTTTTTTAGTTACTTTCTGGGAGCCGGCGTGCGGACCAACGCCTCGTTGACCGCCTTGACTGCTTACTTAGCGTTGACCATTGACCGTCAAATATAGGTCATGTTCAAGCTCGCGACGAGCTCTATTTGATGGGATCGTGAAACCGTCAAGAAACTTGGTTGGTTGAGCTCTATCTGATGGGATCGTTAGGAGCTAAATGGCTCCCAATGGATCCCAGGATCCCAAAACAAAATCACTGGCCCTACTATTCGTGCACCTAGCTAGTCGGCATCACACTGTGCGGAGCAGGTTTGCCCGCTGGGCAGGTGGTTGGGCAGTTTAGGATTTAGGGTTTAGGGTTTAGGGCCCAGCGGGCAGGTGGGCGGGCAAGTTGGTAGTTGGGCGAAGCGCGAGGGGCTTTTCCAGTGATTTTCTTTTCAGGATTTATAATTAATTCTTCCACAGCCGGATTTTGCTTTGTCCGCGTTGACCGTTGACCTCCCGTTGACCGTTTGTCTTCATGTATAGGTCACTTGAAAGCTCTGTCTGGCGGGCTCGACAGAATTCTAATCCACTGAATGGGTTGAGCTATGTGCAAGGTCAAAGTTCAGCCGGAATACAGCCAAATGGCTGTGGAGAGCCGTAAAGGAAATCACTGGGCTTTCCGCAGTCGGCCTCGTCTTTGCTGACCTCTCCCTCTCCCTCGGCCTCTGACCCCCCCCCCCTCCTCCTCTCCCACCGCCCCACACTTCCCTCGGCCCACGCAGCCCCTCGTCTTCGCCGGCCACTCCCTCGGCGGTGCGCTCGCCAAGCTGCTGTGGGCGCTGTCCCTGATGCACGGGCACCGGCCGCCGGCCCTGCTGCGCTGCGACTCGTTCGGCTCCCCACCCGTGCTGGCGCACTCGAGCGGAGGAGGAAGGGGGGGCAGCGGAGGGGCAGGTGCGTGGTCTCTTCTCAATCCGACAGGCTTTCACAGCCTGACCGCCCCACCCTGCCGCTACCCTAAACCTTCAAAACAATCTGTCCTCTTCCCTCGTCTTCCCTCCTCTTCCCGTTCACATGAACCAGCGCCCCCGCTTGCAGGAGCAGGAGGGCCGGGGACGGGAGGCAGCGCCGCGGCGCTGCGGCTGCTCAACGCTGCCTGACCGCCTCCCTTGCCGCCACCCTACTCTAAACCCTAAAAGTCCCTTTTAAAAAGTCCCTGCCCTATTAAAAAATCCAACCCCAACGTAATAAACTTGACTTATACAATGCCCACCACTCGCAGAAGCAGGAGGGGCGGGAGCGGGAGGCAGCGCCGCGGCGCTGCGGCTGCTCATCTGACTGCCCTCGCCACCCTTAAACCTTGACCCCTTGAAACCCCAAGCCTTCTAACCCTCTAAACCAATGCCCCCACTCGAAGCAGGAGCAGGAGGGTCGGGGACGGGAGGCAGCGCCGCATCTGTCGGGACCTCTCCGGCAACAAATGACCTGCCCCGCTGCAGCTCGACTGCCGGCAACATGAACCCTAAAACCCGATTACCCTGGAGCTGCCCTAAAACATGACCCAACGCCCCCGCTTGCAGGAGCAGGAGGGCCGGGGACGGGAGGCAGCGCCGCGGCGCTGCGACTTCTCAACGCGGCCCCGCGCAGCGCGCGCAACTGGTGCGGCCCCGCGTGTTACGCCGTTACGTGTGTCAAGTTCACCACTCCTGCGTGCATCTGCTTGCACAATACATTTGATGCCTTTTCAGACTGTTACGTAGTAGATAACGGCGGTGTCGTTTTAGAGGTCTGCATAAGGGCGCTTCGGCTGCTCAACGCGTCCCCGCGCAGCGCGCGCCACTGGTGAGCCTTGCCTACGCCCTTCCCTACCACAGCCCCCTACGTTGTCACCCCTGCGGTACAAGCTACACCCACAGTGTAATGGCTTTGTAACAATGCAATATAATTCGCGCAAATTGTACTACAATTGTTACAAAGCCATTACACTGTGGGTGTAGCTTGTACCGCCGGGGTAACAACGTAGGGGGCTGTGGTAGGGCTTACTCGTGTTGCGTTCATCACACATGCGCGCATCTGCATGCACATTCCATGAGGTGCCATTCCAGACGTAGAATGGGTGGGTGGGGTGGGGCATAGAAGGACGGAGGGGGAAGGGCCGGGCCTGCAAGCTGGGATGGCGGGGGGGGGGGGGGGCTACGCGCGCAACTGGTGAGCCTTGCCTACGCCCTTACTCGTGTCACGTTCATCACGCCTGCGCGCATCTGCATGCACATTCCATGAGATTCCATTCCAGGCATAGTAGATGCACGTAGTAGTAGATGCCTAGTAGTAGTATGCACGAAGTAGGCCATCTCCACCCAACCTGTGGCCAAAAGTGGCAAAAAAGTGGCCGAAACTGCCAACACCAAACTTTGGGAATTTCTTGTGGCGTCCCTGCTTGACCAAATCCACTTTTGACGGATGCTTTTTAGTTGCCGTCCTCGTAGTCCTCGTAGTCCTCTTAGTCCTACTTAGTGGATGCCTTGTAGATGCACGTGAAGTAGGAATGCAGAATCCTCCCCCAATCACCCGTCGTTTCAAAGCGTGCAATAGGGGCTGCGCTGCACCGATGCGTGCGCGGGGTGGCTTGTTGGAACGCTGCAACTCCCCTCTGTCTGACCCTCCATGGGAGTTTGCGCAAGGCACGCACTAAAAAGACACCAAACACGACACCAACAAGACACTTACAAGACACTGAAAAGGCACTCAAAAGACACGTGATGGACGCTACCAAGACACTGAAAATATGACAACCTCTGCTGTCTGTTCCAGGGTGCTGGAGCACGACCCCATCCCGCTAAAAAATGCTCCGCTGCGCTAGCTGCAGTGTCTCAGGAATCACTCAATTAGTATGTTTTTAAGCGGTAGCTTAAGGCAAGCTTAAGGTTCTCCAAGTCTACGTTTCTAGGACACTACAAAGACGCTTACTGAGCTCCAACCTCTGCTGTCTGTTCCAGGGTGCTGGAGCACGACCCCATCCCGCGGTCGCTCACGCTCGCTGACCCGTACCTCAGCATGGCGATGCAGAACAGGTGTGTGTGTGGGTGTGGGGTGGGGCATGGAAGGGGAGCGGGGAAGGGGCCGCGCCTGCAAGCTGGGAGTGCCGGGGGGGGGGGGGGCAACAACTCGCTGACCCATACTTCAACATGGCGATGCATACCAGGTGGGCATGCACACTGGGGGAGGGGGGGAGGGGCGTGCGCGGCAGGGGGGGGGGGGGGGGCAGTGCCGTACACGCAGACACACACACACACACACCTCCGCACGTGCGTGCCTCTGCAGCGCCGTGCGCGGCCTGCTCCAGGTGCGTGCGTGGCTCACGGGCTCCGGCAGCATCGACGGCCCGAGTCGCTTCCTTTTCGAGAACGTCGGGGAGGTGTATCTGATCAAAGGTGGGGCAAGAAGGAGGCAGGGGCAAGGGCTTTGCACCCGGGGCGAAAACCGGCAGCGACGGCGCTCGGGCGGCCCGAGCCGTTTCCTGTTTGAGAACGTCAGGGATGTGTATCTCATCAAAGGTGGGGCAAGAAGGGAGCAGGGGCGAGGGATGTTCACCCGGGGCAAAAACCGGCGGCGGCAGCGCCCGGACGGCCCGAGCCGTTTCCTGTTTGAGAACGTCGGGGATGTGTATCTGATCAAAGGTGGGGCAAGAAGGGAGCAGGGGCGAGGGAGAAGCCAGGGGGACACAGGAGGCTCACCGGAATAGGGCCCAACGTGCGTGCGCCTCATCAAAGGTGGGGAAGAAGGAAGCAAGGGGCGAGGGGTTTTCACCGGGCTGAAAACCTGCAGCAGCCGCGCCCGGGCGGCCCGGGTCGGTTTCTGTGTGAGTATGTCAGGGAGGTATGTACCCCGTCGAAGATGGGGAAGAATGATCTCGGGACGGGGGAGGAACCAGGGGCAAGGGGAAAGCGTGAGTACCAGGGGTGTGAGGAAGTTTTACCGGGGTGAAAAGTTTGCGCACACACTCAAAACACGCTCTTGCGCATCAGGCATGCCCCCCCCCCTTGTGCCCCTGTGTGCGCACAGGTGGCTGCGAGGTGGTTCCGGTGCTGCCGTGCAAGAGGTGTCAGAGATAGCTATGATGCTGGGCACACGCGCTCACACACGCACACACACGCACACACAACCCCATACACACCTTCACACACGCGCCTGCGTGCCCCCCGTGTCAATTAGACGGCTGTGGGGTGGTTCCTGTGCTGCCGTGCAACGAGATGGCCATGGTGCTGGGCACACACGCTCACACGCGCACACCACACACACAACACACACGCTCTTACACGCTCACACACACACACACACACACACACACACCTGCGTGCCCCCCGTGCCCATCAGGCGGCTGCGAGGTGGTCCCTGTGCTGCCGTGCAACGAGGCATCGGAGATGGCCATGGCGCTGGGCACACGCCCTCACGCACATACACACGCACGTGCCAACACACACACACACACACACACACCACCCCCACCCCGTGCCCCGTCAAGCGGCTGCGGGGTGGTTCCTGTGCTGCCGTGCAACGAGGCGGCAGAGATGGCCATGGTGCTGGGAACACACACGCACACACGCACACACGCTCATACACACACACACTCACATGCGTGTGCCGCGTCCCTCATCAGGCGGCTGCGAGGTGGTCCCTGTGCTGCCGTGCAACGAGGCGTCGGAAATGGCCATGGCGCTGGGCACACGCACACCACACATACACACACACACACACCGTGCCGCGACAGGCGGCTGCGAGGTGGTCCCTGTGCTGCCATGCAGCGAGGCGTCGGAGATGGCCATGGTGTTTGGCGACTTGTTGATATACGCGTGCACACGCGCACATACACACACATACGCACACATATACACAGGCGGCTGCGAGGTGGTCCCTGTTCTGCCGTGCAACGAGGCGTCGGAGATGGCCATGGTGTTTGGCGACACGCTGTCGCGTCCGCACAAGACCGTGCAGGTGTGTGTTACTGCAGGGCCCTACCAAAATCCCAACGTCTGATCCGCGCCATGGAATGCGGTCATAACATCTGAGACGGTCCAGGGTGCGCCTCAGGCGGTGTTGGGCGCCTGAGGCGGCCGGGGTGGCACCTGAGGCGGTTTGGATAACGCCTGAGGCGACGCCTGAGGCGATCAGGGGTGCGCCTCAGGCGGCGCCTCAGGCGGTCGGAGCGCCTGAGGCGCCGCCTGATCCGCGCCATGGAATGGGACGCCTGAGGCGCCGCCTCAGGCGTTGTGAATGTGGTAGGGGGGGGGGGCGCGACCCTACCACATGAGATAGTAGGCACGCGCCGCCTCATTGTCTGTCGAGTGTGGACATGGGCTCGCATTCCCGCACTTGGCTCTCAGAACCGTGCAGGGTAGTTCTTTGCGGTTCGTCACAGCGGGGGACTGTGCTGGGGGGCTGTGTGTTCAAGCCTTGCTGGCTACTAGCTTGTTCGGGTCTTGTGTTTTTACTCAGGGTCTAGGCGCTCCCGTTGTTGCAGGCGCCGCCTAAGGCGCACCATGACCGCCTCGGGCATTACGACCGCCTTGACTTGCGTGCCTCTTGACTTTGGGGCTGTGGTAGGGTCGTGAAGGGGGGGGGGCGGGGCAAAGGATCGTTTATCGCCTTCTTTTGTTGGGATTGCTGTCGTTGGAGTGTGTCTGATGAAGGTCCTCTCTTATATGCTCCTTGCCAGATATGTCTCTCAGAGACCGCTGTTTGGGGTAGTCTAGCCGGGGGGAGCGGTAGTCTATCGGCCGGGAGCCGGCGGTTCTCTAGTCCACTTCAGTGCGCTGGAGTATTGGCGGGTGAGCTCTAGTAGAAGAGTAGCCTGCTTAGCTGGAAACCCCGTGTTACTTGTTACTTGCTGTCGTTGGAGTGTGTCTTCGGGTTGCGACTCGCTCTCGCGGCCGCACAAGACCGTGCAGGTGTGTGTTGCTGCAGGGGGGGGGGGCGCTGGGCAAAAGTTCGTTTCTCGTCTTCTTTTGTTGGGATTGCTGTCGTTGGAGTGTGTCTTCGTGTGGCGACTCGCTCTCGCGTCCGCAGGTCACACGGTGCAGGTGTTTGTTGCTGCAGGGGGGGGGGGAGGGGGCTGGGCAAAGGTTCGTTTCTCGTCTTCTTTTGTTGGGATTGCTGTCGTTGGAGTGTGTCTTCGTGTGGCGACTCGCTCTCGCGTCTGCAGGTCACACTGTGCAGGTGTGTGGAGCTGCAGGGGGGGGGGGGCAACCCTACCACATTCCCAACGCCTCAGGCGCCACCTCGGGCGCCGCCTGGACTTGTGCAGGTCTGTGCAGGTCTGACTTGTGCAGGTCTGTGCAGGTGTGTGGAACTGCAGGGTGACTGCAGGGCGTGCGACCCTACCACATTCACAACGGTTTTGCAGTTTTTGCATGTACGCGCCTGGAGGACCCCGGGGCGTGAGTTAAGGCCTAGACTAAACGTCTAGGGGAGCTCTACTAGTAGAGCCCGCAAGGCCACGCAGCGCGCCAGCCTACCAATACATTCCCAACGCCTCAGGTGCCGCCTCAGGCGCCGCCTCAGGCGCACCCCGACCGCCTCAGGCATTACGACCGCCTTGACTTGCGTGCCTCTGACTTTTGGGCTGTGGTAAGGTCGTGTAGGGGGGGGGGGCGCGGCGGGGCAAAGGATCGGTTCTCGTCTTCTTTTGTGGGGATTGCTGTCGTTGGAGTATGTTGTGTGGCGACTCGCTCTCGCGTCCGCTTAGCTGGAAACCTCGTGTTACTTGTTACTTGCTGTCGTTGGAGTGTGGCGACTTGCTGTCCTGTGCCGCACACGACGGTGCAGGTAGGTGGTCGTGCAGGGGTGTGTGGAGGGTGGTTGAGTGAGGTAGAGAGTGAGTGAGAGAGTGAGGCAGAGAGTGAGAGTGGGTGGGTGAGTGGGTGAGTGAGGCAGAGAGAGAGAGAGTGGGTGGGTGAGTGAGAGAGTGAGACAGAGAGAAAGAGAGGTCAGAGAGCGACAGAACGAGGGGGGGGGGCACGTGGCAAAGGATCGTTTTCGTGTTTGGGGATTGCTGCCCCGGCGGAGCGTCTCCTCAATTCAGAACCTGCCCTTGTGTGCGTATGCCCGTGTGCGCGTGTGTGCCCACCCAGCTTGCAGAACTCGCGGTAGTTGAGAGCCGTGAGACGTGTAATAACTCACAGATCAAGTCCCCTGCATGGTGCCGTGTGTGGCTATGCAGGTCCCTGGAAGTGTGGAAGTGTGGAAGTACGAACTATCCGTGTCAGGATGTGACACAGCCGCCGCGCGCACACCCATCGTCCACCAAACTGGAGCACGAGCGCGCGCCGCATACATGCACCCTCAAAACTTGCAGGACTAGCAGTACGGTACACACGCGCGAGAGCACACCAGCGCGCGCCTCGTGCACCGGCACCGCCTGCACTGCTGCTAGCACTTGTACGAGACACCCCCAGCAGTTGTTTCGAGATCACCCCGCACACACACATGCACACACGCGCACACGCGCTGTAAAGTCGACCACACGCACACTGGAAAATCGACCGCACGCGCACACACGCGCGCACACACACACACACACACACACACCAGGAGTTTCCTCCCCGATCGGGAAACGAAAAAAAGCTTGCTCGAAGGGCGCGTCCTCGATGGTTTTCGGGAGGACACGTTCGGGAAAACCGACGTGCGGAGGCGTTTTTTTCGAGAAAAGTGTGAAAATCGTCGATTCCCGCACTTTTCGAAGCGATGCTTCGGGCTGCAGCCGGAAATCCCGACAAAACCGGGAAACCTTTTCCGGGGGAAACGAAAGGATGACTGACCTCAAGGAAGCCCCTGACACACACACACTCCTCCCCCCTACGCACGCAGTACTGGCTCGACCACCACCACGCCTCGTACTCACACGACCTGTACGTGGCTGCGGTCGCGAAGATGCGGGCGGAAAGGCGGGCGCAGGCGCGGAGGGAGGGCGCGGGCGCAGCTGTTGCGCGCGGGGCGCGGTAGCGGTAGTAGTGCGCGCTCGAGCGCTGTGTGCGTGCGTGCGCTGATTCATCGGGGCGCGCGTGCCATGTATGTGGTGCGGGCTGCCTTTAGCTAGCTATAGCACACTGCTATTGCACCCCAAGCGGTATGTACATGCTTGGGCCAATTGTAAACTGGTGTTGTGCTGCGGTGGGCAACATTGAAGCGGTTGGCGGGGCGGGGGGGAGAGGCCTGCTTACCTGTCTGTCTGTCTGTCTCGCTTACTGTTTTGAGTGTGTGTGGGCGGGGGGGCGTGCGCTGGACAACCACAAGCAACCACTGCCTGTTTCACCTCGAGCGCTGACACACAGTGATCATCATGAGGAGCATCGACACAGGCACGGCCGCCGTGTGGCGTCCTGACACGCAGAACTACTCGATGCGCCCTTTTTTTTGCAGCTCAATTGCACGGTGGGGGCAGATCCAAGCCTTCCTGCAGAGCGGGTCAGCAAGTTCGAGGCGCAGATACAGACGCAGTCCGCCACAGCAGGCGCGACGGCGTGGCGGGCGCGCATAGCGGAGCAGCTGGCTGGAGGGCGGCAGATGGGCAGCGCGCTGGAGAGCTGCTGCGGCACGTGTGGCTAGCGAGGCTGATGAGGCGGGGCCAGGGTGCTCAGCCCAGTCTGCGGAGATGGGGAGGCATGATGCACTAGCGGCAACAAAGCGAGGGCTGCGACAGCGGGGGTGGGTGCGTTGCAGGTGCATGGGGCTCTCGTGCTGATGCAGCCCCTGCCCCAGCCGCAGCGGTCTAGCACTGCAGCACACATGTGCTGGTTTTACAGGTTTTACATGTATGCGCCCGGAGGACCCCAGAGCGTGATTCAAGGCCTAGACTACATGCCTAGGGGGCCTCTACTAGGAGAGCCCGCAAGGCCACGCAGCGCGCCAGCCTACCGACCATGTGCTGCGATGCACTGGTTGTCGCAGTCTTTACATCACAGCACAGGCGTGCCCCCGCGCACACCCTGTGCGCGCATGCACAGCGGCAGGGTGCATGGCGCTGGCGCGGAACACAGCATGATGATGGTGGACATGACGGTCAGGAAAACCTCTCTAAAAAAAACGGGGGCGAAGCTCATCCAAAGGATGTGTCCCGATTGTGTCTCTAACTAGCAGTGGCAGGTAGCAGCGGCCAATGCCCAACGCAGCAGCGTTGCCTGTAAGGACAACTTCACCACGCCAGACCTGCCATGCCCCACCCCCCTCCCCCACAACGCCGGCACCAGTCGAAAGCACGTGCCAATGGTGAGCGATGCTGCAGCCCCACACAGCGGAAAGCGACTTGGAAACCATTTTCATTAGTGCAATGGAACATGCCAGATGTGTCAGCGCGTCAGCTGCACAACCAGCACACACCCAGGCCCTTCATCTCCTGCAGCAAGTTGGCACTGGCTCCGGCAGCGGCAATGATCTCACGGCTCTCGGCGCACGAGTGCCTCCAGTGCTTGTGATGCGGCCAGTTTTGTGTCGCCAGGGCCAGACCCCCAAAGATCCAACAGTGCAGGGATGGCACCAGCGGCAGCAATGCTCACAGCGTTCTCTGCTTTGGCAGCAAGGAACTTCAGCGCGACCGCCGCAAACCTCTGGACCTGTGCCGTAGAGCCCGGCCGCAGCAGCTGCACCAGCGGGGCGATGGCACCGGCAGAGGCGATGGCGACATGGTTTGCGGCGCTGACAGCGAGGTTGCTGAGTGCCCCTGCTGCAATCGCCTGCACGCCAGCTGGACAGCCGTGCCCCAGCAGCTGCACCAGCGGAGGGATGGCACCGGCAGTGACGATGGTGACGTGGAGCAGTTCGTTCTGAGCGAGGTTGCAAAGTGCTCCTGCTGCCAACTCTTGCGTGGCAGCGGGAGAATCGGGCCGCAGCAGCGCCACCAGTAGAGGTATACCAACAGAATGAGCGATGTCGTCTGCATTGTCTGCATTTTTGCCAGCAAGGTTGCGCAGTGCTCTGGCTGCCTTCTCCCGCACGTCAGCTGGAGAGCCACTGCCCAGCAGCTGCACCAGTGGAGGGATGGCGCCGGCAGCAGCAATGGCGACCGAGCTCTCTGCATTGTAAGCTAGGGCCCCCAGTGCTCCCGCCGCATTCACCTGCACCTCCACCGAGGTGCCAGCCCGCAGCAGCTCCACCAGTGGAGGGATGGCGCCGGCAGCAACGACGGCAGCCCGGCTGTCCCAATCCCCATCGCAACTCAGCAGTTCCTGAATGGCGGCCACAGCTTCCCTCTGCTGAGACGGACGAGCGGTCGCGCCCAGCTTGCGCACGAGGCTCCTCACGTCGCGGCGGGCGAGTGGAGGCATCTCATGCAACGACGCGGCTACGTGCGCATGCGGGAGGCACAGGGGGCATGCAGAGATGAGCCGCGAGTGGCTCATGTGTATTCATGGGTGGTTGATGGGTTCATGGGTTCACGCCTGAATCCAGCCATGCCTGCGCATGCGGCATGCGCGGGTGGATGGGTGCATGGCATGGGTGCATGCATGCATGGATCGTACGCATGGCACGGGGTGCAGGCTGGCACACAACCTAGGTAGGCTGCTGTGGATGCGCGTGTGCATGAGCGTGCCATATGCTGATGGGGCAGGAACACGTCGTGTGCTCACGTCGGGGCCTCACTCACGTTTTTAGCCGAGGTGGCAACAGCGACAATCAATCGGTCGGTCGACGGCCAACGCAGGCATGGGTGCATGCATGGGCGCGGAGCTAGGCGATGGTGAGGCCTGGCGGTGGATGGGGGTGGCAGGATTGTGTGGATGTGTGAGATCGGTGAGACGAAATGGAAGCCAGCCGTCGTGGTTATCGCGTGCGTGTGCGGCATCTCATGACCGTGGGCCTCTTGGGAACGCACTCAGGTGCTGGTGGCTCGACTCGGGCAGCACACACGCCCCGGCCCCCGATGCGTGCAGCACATGTGGCCATGCGGGGCGCGCTGGCACACCACGCAGTGTCGCAGCACGCGCGGCATGCGTGCGTGTGCCCATCTGCATGCTCGTCTTGGAGCCGATGGGGCGGGAGCAGCACTAGCACCATGCACGCGGCCGCAGCGCATGCAGCCCATGCAGCCACCACGTCTGCCAGCGCCAGCAGCACCCCAGGCCCTGCTGACAGCGTGCAGCAGGCAGCAGGCACGCAGGGTGGTTCCAGCACTGGAGCCCCGGCAGCTGCAAGCGCCAAGGCGCCCAGCAAGCAGACTGTCGACTACACGACGCTGGCGGCGTGCGTTGCCCAGCTGTCTGCCGCGTGGGTGCCGGCCAAGGTGGAGCAGGTCGGTGGGATCTCCCAAGGAGGGGTGGGCGTATGCTGATAGGTGTTATACGCTGCACACACGCCGTGCTCCTGGCCCCTCCCACGACCTCCCCCAAAGCTCCGGCCAGCGCGCACGTGCGAGCACACACACATGCCTGCACACACACACACACACACACACACACACACACACACGCCTACACACACATACACAAATGTCTAATACGCTGACACAGCTGTCCGACTGTCTGTACAATCGACCCCCTCCCCCCCCACACACACGCACACCAGGTTGTGATGAGCGGCCGCACCGACCTCGCGCTCCGAATGCGCACGCTCACCGGCACCGCATGGCTGCACCTCTCGTGGCACCCGATCGCGGCGCGCATGTGCGTCGGGGGGGCGCCCGAGCGGGGCGCGTCGTCAGAGGCGTTCACGTTGGGAGAGCAGCTGCACTCGGCGCTCGCGGGTGGGTGTGCGTCTCTGTAGCCAAACCCCAGATGGCTACCCCCTCCTTACGAGGGGCTTTGCCGGGGAGATTGGAGACTTAGTCACTTGGTTGGCAAAATAACTAGCTTAGCTGGCTCTTTTCAAGCCGGTGGAGCCCAAAATAATCAGTAAGCTGATATTTTTGCTCAACAGGGTGTGTGTGCGTGCGTGTGGTGTGCGACCACCCCAGCTGGCACCACCGCCCCTGCACTGTCCTACAACGCTTGTGCCGCAGTGGCTCAGCTAAGGTGTGCGTGCGTGCGTGGGGTGGGTGACTTCACACTCCGTCGGACGCCAGTTGGACGCCTTTGATGGAGCATTAGACCCTAGGAGGTGGTGGTGTGCGTGCGCGTGTGGTGTGCGACCACCCCATCTGGCACCTTAAGTGCACTGCTCTAAAACGCGTGTGCCGCGTGCCGCGTGCCGCGTGCCACACGCTGCATGCCGCGTGCCGTGTGCGTCAGGGGGTTCCTTGGGGTCAGACATCCTCTCGTTTTCCCGGAAAAGTGCTTCCCGGTTTCGTCAGGATTTCGGGCTGCAGCCCGAAGAATCGCTTCGAAAAGTACGGAAATCGACGATTTCAAACTGCTTCTCGGAAAATTTGCCTCCGCACGTCGGTTTTCCCGAACGTGCCCTACCCAAATCCACCGGGCACGCTTTTCTTCGTTTCCCGATTAGGAAGGAAACCCCTTGTGTGCGTGCGTGTGGTGTGCGACCACCCCAGCTGGCACCACCACCACTGCACTGCGCTTCAACGCGTGTGCCGCGTGGCGTGGGCCGCGTGCCGCGTGCCGTGTGCCGTGGCCGTACCTGTGCTTTGGGTGATTTCATGCTTTGAGTGATTTCAGGCATCTCCTCGCCATCATCGTATTGCCGTGCCTGCAGTATCTGCTGAGCTTTCCGTGCATGCTTCACTCCTTAGCCCGACACCCTTTAGAGGACCTCAACTGATGACAATGGGTTGTACAGTCTGTGTACTCTCCCGCATTGCGCGTCCTCGTATCCGCTGAGCTCCCGGTGCCGTGCCACACTCTACTGATGATGATGATGCTGATGGATTTTACAGTCTGTGTGACAATAGTACTCATCCAACACCCTTAAGAAGCCCCTCCCCCCCCCCCCGCAGGACGCGTCCTCATATGTGCTGAGCTCCCGGTGCCGTGGGAGCGCGTGGTGCGCCTAGCGTTTGGGGAGCGGCCCGGCAACGCGCCCTCGCACTGCGTGTACGCAGGTGGGGGGCCTTCTAGGGGCTGTGATGGGCCTAGTAGGGGCGTCCTAGAGAACGACATTTACCGCAGTGGCTGGGCCTACTGAGGGCCGAGTGTGCGAACGCGGCGCTTGGGGAGCGGCCCGGCCCTACCACATTCCCACTGCCTGAGGCGCACCCCCGACTGCCTCAGACGTTATGGCCGCCTTCACTTGCGTGTCTCAGGCGTTGAGATTTTGGCAGGGCGGCGACACGCCCTCGCATTGCGTGTACGCAGGTGGGCGTGTGCAGATGGGAAGGCCGCATGCGCCTGCCGGCATGCGCTGTCCCTGCATGCTGATGCTACTGCAAGCTACTGCTGCTGCTGCTGGTGCTGATGCTAACGCTGCCGCTGTTGCTGCTGCTGTTGCTGGCGCTGGCGCTGTTGCTCCTGTTGCTGCTGCTGCTGCCGCTCACGCTCACGCTCACGCTCACGCTCACGCTCACGCTCACGCTGACAATACTTCTGCTGACGCTGACGCGGTTGACGACACGTCTGCTCCCGACACGTCTGCTGCTGCTGCTGCTGCTGCTGCTGCTGCTGCTGCTGCTGCCGTTGCCGCTGCTGACACTGACACTGATGCTGCTGCCGCGGCTGACACCACTGCCGCTGCCGCCGCGGCTGCCGAGGCCGCTGCTGCTGCCACTGCCGCTGCTGACAGTAACACTGCTGCCGCTGCCGCGGCTGATGACACGTCTGCTCCCGACACCTCTGCTGACGCTGCTGTTGCTGCTGTCGCTGCTGCTGCTGCCGCAGAGGTGCTGGGTCGCTACAGCAACGTCCTCCTGACGGAGGAGCCGGGCGGGATCATCGCTGCGTGCGCGACACAGGTACGACTGCGTTTTAAGGTTTCTTAGGGTTCAGGGCAGGATGAAAGGGCAGGGTGAAGGGTTGGTGGATACTTGAAAGTTTGGGTGTGCTCGTGACGGACGGAGGAGCCGGGCGTGATCATCGCTGCGTGCGCGACGCAGGTGGGGTAACGCTTGAGATGTTTTGAGGTTATTCAGGGTTTGAGGTTTGCGCGTGTGACGGACGGCGGAGCTGGGCAGGGATCATGGCCCCGTGCGCGACCCCCCACCTCTCAACTATTACAACAGCAGGGCGGCACAGTCACAACATTAGGGCTGTGAACACAGTAGTAAGCAACGCAGAACACAGTCGTAAGCAACGCTGAGGTTGCACACACGCACACCTGCGTGCGTGCATACCTGTGTGTGCCGTGATGGATCTCTGTGCGTATATGCGTCACGTTCATGCCCCCCCCCCCATGTTCAGGTATGCATCGCCAAGAGCAGCCTCGCCTTGCTTCAAGACCGATGCACCTCATCTGACGTGTGCGTGTGAACAACCCCGTCCTCTCCCTGCCCTGCCTGCCCCGCCCTCTTCTCAGGGCGTGGACTGTGCACGCATTTGATGCGATGGACCTCTGATGCGTGCGCACCCTGTGTACCGTATGCGTGGGCATATGCATATGCTTTCTCTCTGCAGATCGGCACCGCCAAGAGCAGCCTGCGCCTTGCTTCAAGACTGATGCACCTCATCTGACGCGTGCACACACGTGCCCCCCCCCCATTTTCAGGTCGGCACCGCCAAGAGTAACCTGCGCCTGCTGCCTAGCATGCACACACACACACACACACATACACACACACACATTTTCAGGTCGGCACCGCCAAGAGCAGCCTGCGGCTGCTTCAGACCGGCCGCCCGTACGAGCCGCCCCCGGTGACGAGCGGGGTTCCCCCGGACGACGCGTCAGTTTTGACACTGGAGTCGTGGCGGTCGGTGGTGACGCGCGCCGCGGTTATGGAGGTAGGTGGGATGGGGGTAGGGGGTGGTATTAAGTATCATGCCGTAGCCAAGCGGTGCTCTGCGTGGGGGGAGGCAAAGGGGGCGGAGGCGTCGGTGCGTCGGTTCTTACGCTTGAGACGTGGAGGTCTGTCGTGACGCGCGCCGCGGTTATGGAGGTACGCGGGTGGGTGGGTGGGTGGGTGGGTGGGGGTGTCATGCCGTCGGCGTGCGGTGGTTCGCGTGGGAGGAGGGTGAGGAGGCGGGGGCGTGAGCGGGTGACGCGTCGGTTCTTACGCTGGGGGCGTGGCGGTCTGTCGTGACGCGCGCCGCGGTTATGGAGGGAGGTATGTGGTGTGGTGGTGGTGGTGGGGGCGGGGCATGCCGTAGGCGTGCGGTGGTCCGCGTGGGAGGAGGGTGCCGTGTGCGCGGGCGGCGAGCTTTTGGGTGCCCCCGGACAATGCGTCGGTCTGTCGTGACGCGCGCCGCGGTTATGGAGGTACGTGTGTGTGTGGGGGGGGGGGGGGGCATGCCGTGGGCGTGCGGTGGTCCGCGTGGGAAGAGGGCGCCGTGTGTGTGGGTGTCGAGTGTTGGGGTTGACCCACGGACGACGCGTCGGTTCTTACGCTGGGGACGTGGCGCTCTGTCGTGACGCGCGCAGCTGTGATGGAGGTACATGGAGAGGGGGGGGGATTCATGCCGTAGGCGTGCGGTGGTCCGCGTGGGAGGAGAGTGCCGTGTGTGCTGGTGTCAAGTGTTGCGGTCGACCCACGGACGACGCGTCCGTTTTGACACTGCAGATGTGGCGTTCTGTCATGACGTGCGCCGCGGTTATGGAGGTAGCTGGGCTGTCATACTGTAGGCGTTGAGTGGTCCGCGTGGAATGAGGGTGCCGTGTGCTGGTGTCAAGTGTTGGGGTCGACCCACGGACGACGCGCCAGTTTCGACACTGCAGATGTGGCGGTCTGTCGTGACGCGCGCCGCGGTTATTGAGGTAGCTGGGCTGTCATACTGTAGGCGTTCAGTGGTGCGCGTGGAATGAGCGTGCCGTGTGCTGGTGTCAAGTGTTGGGGTGACTCACGGACGACGCGCCAGTTTCGACACTTGACACGTGGCGGTCTGTGGTGACGCGCGCAGCTGTGATGGAAGTAGGTGGGGACGTGATTCCATAGCTGTGCGCAGAGGGAGGGTGAGGGGGCAGGGGGGGGGAGTGATCCCCGGACGACGCGCCAGTTTTGACGCTGGAGACGTGCTGTATTGTTATGACGCGCGAAGCTTTGATAAAGGTAGGTGGGGGACTCTTATTATATGAGCGTAATTCCATAGATGCTGCGTGGGGGGGGGGGGGGGAGGAGTGGAGTGCCCCCGGACGGCGCGTCGGATCTAACGCTGCACACGTGGCGATCCCCTGGAACCAGTAAGGACCTATTTTGGAGGCGTCGCACAATAGCTCTCCTTTTTGCTCTGGGAATACACGTTGGCAGGCAGCCGGCTGGTGGCTACCGCCCCTCACAAGTCATTGTGAGGGCCAGGACTGGACTTGGGTCTAGGCGGTGGTACTAGGACTAGAAAGCAGTCTTCGCTGGAAAGCCGATGTAACTTTAACTGCACACGTGGCGGTCGGTGGTGACGCGCGCAGCTGTGGTTGAGGAAGGTGGGATGGATTGTCTTCAGGGAGTCGGAGCGGGGTGGGGGGGGGTGTTGGACGCAGCTCTGCACGCGCGTGGGGGAGACTCGCGACACGTCACGGCCACACACACACGCACACACACACGCACGCACGCACACACGCACACATGCACACACACACACACACACACACACACACACACACGCACGCACGCACACACACGCACGCACACACACGCACGCACACACACTCACACACGGGTGATGTACATTCCAGGCTGACTGGTAGGGGCTGCGAGTGCTGCTGCTAAGTGCACACACACGCACACGCACACGCACACGCACACGCACATGCACACGCACACGCACACGTACACGTACACGTACACACACACAAACACACGCACACACACGCCCCCCCCCCCCCCCCCCCCCCCCCGTGCGATGTGCATTCCAGGCCGATGCAGCGACTGCATCATCGGCTGCAATTGCCGCTGCCAAGGCGGCGGCACGCGCCGGAGGGGGCGGAGGAGGCAACATGTGCATGGTCCTCTTCTCGCACACACACACACACACACACACACACACGCGCGCGCGCGCACACGTGCGACTTGGATTCCAGGCTGACGCAGCAACTGGCACCATGTGCACATACACACACACACACAGGCCGATGCTGCGACTGCGTCGGCGGCCGCGATCGCCGCTGCCAAGACAGCGGCACGCGCTGGAGGGGCAGCAGCAGGAGGAGGAGGAGGAGCCGGCAACGCGCCCGGCGGAGGAGGAGCGGAAGGAGGCAAATCAGGCAGTGGAGGAGAGGGAGGAGGAGGCGGCGGTGCAGCAGCAGCGGCGGCGGCGGCGGGCGCGGGCGCGCCAGTTGCGGTGTGGCCGCGGCTGGTGGACGGCCTCACGCGCGCGTTCCAGGCGGGTGGTGTGCGACCACCAGTGTTTCCGTTAGCCAACCGGCAACCCGACAAAGTGCACTTTCGGGTTGAGATTGGCCAATTCGGGCTGGCGCATCGGGTTGAGATTGCGCGAGTTCCGACCCGCAAAATATGAAAATTTGCATTTTCACACGTTTCCCGCCAAACGTCGCCTCCGTCAGGGTTGAGATTGGCGAAATGACCAGGAGGCCCGGGTTGAGCCATCATTTTCCCAAGATCCTGAACGGCACCACTGGCGATCACCACGTTTCTCAGCGGGCCGCTTCACCTGCCCTCATCCCCCCACATGCGCACACACACACACACACGCGGCTGGTGGACGGACTGACGCGTGCATTTCAGGCGAGTGGGCGCTCACGACCCGCACTCTGCTTACGGATCTCAAGTCCAATCCTGGGATATCAGCTCGAGGCTCTCCTGCTAGTTATATTGCAACAATCTCGGGACAGCTGTTGCGGACAGTGGCTCGGCGCCCTGCACAACTGGCTCAGTGCGCCATCGCCCCTGCCCTCTCCCCCCCCACACCCACACCCACACACGCACACGTCCTCACCCGCCGCCTCCCCTGCCCTCCCCTCCCCCCCCCCACACACGCACACATCCTCACCCGCTGCCTCCCCCCACCCAAGCCCCACCTACACACACCTCCACACACGCATGCACATCCTCCCCCGACACACCCACCCGCACCACCCACCCTGCCGCCCACGGGGCGTGAGCCCCTGGCTCGTGGAGGAGGTGTGCACATCAGCGGGGCGAGCGGGCGACAGCAGCAGCAGCGCCCCCTCACACGCACACACACACACACAACACAACACACACAGGGAGTAAGCCCCTGCCTGGTCGAGGAGCTGTGCACGTCAGCAGGGCGAGCGAGCGACATCATCCGCAGCAGCAGCACCCCGCCTCCTGACACACACACACACACACACACAGGGCGTCAGCCCCTAGCTAGTCGAAGAGCTGTGCACATCCGCGGGGCGAGCGAGCGACGGCAGCGGCAGCGGCGCACCGTCCCCTGACACACACACACGCACACGCCCTGCCGCCCACACAGGGCGTGAGCCCATGGCTTGTGGAGGAGCTGTGCACATCGGCGGGGCGAGCGGGCGACAGCAGCAGCAGCAGCAGCAGCAGCGGCGGCGGCGCACCGTCCGCTGACACACACACACACACACGCCCCCCCCCCACACACAGCACACACACACAACACACACACAGGGAGTAAGCCCATGGTTGGTCGAGGAGCTGTGCACGTCGGCGGGGCGAGCGGGCGACAGCAGCAGCAGCAGCTCACCGTCTCCTGACCCACAACACACACACACAAGACACACAAACACACATAAACCACACATATGCCCTGCCGCCCCCACAGGGCGTGAGTCCCTGGCTGGTCGAGGAGCTGTGCACATCAGCGGGGTGAGCGGGCGACAGCAGCAGCAGCGCCCCCTCACACACACACACACACACACACACACAACACACACAGGGAATGAGCCCCTGCCTGGTCGAGGAGCTGTGCACGTCAGCAGGGCGAGCGAGCGACAGCAGCAACGGCGCACCGTCCCCTGACACACACACAAACACACTACACACACGCACACAGAGAGAGAGAGAGAGAGAGAGAGACATTCGTTACAGTTCCCACCGCACGGGCAACCTGGATTACGGCTCATGCCTGTGCTAACTTAAGCACACACCCCGGCAATCGTTTCAGAAGTCGAAAAACACCCATGGATCTTAAGTTCGTTCGCTGCAGGTGACCAACCATATGCGCAAGTACGAGAGGATATCCATGGGCTTGGGGATTTTACTTTATTGGTTATTGTATCATTGGCTTTCAACATAAAACGTTCACGCACACACACATTGGCTTTCAACATAAAACGTTCACGCACACACACACACACACACACACACACACGCACACGCCCTGCCGCCCACACAGGGCTTGAGCCCATGGCTTGTGGAGGAGCTATACACATCGGCGGGGCGAGCGGGCGACAGCAGCAGCAGCAGCAGCGGCGGCGGCGTACCGTCCCCTGACACACACACACACACACACACACACACACACACACACACACCACACACACACACCACACACACAGCACACACACACAGGGAGTAAGCCCATGGTTGGTCAAGGAGCTGTGCACGTCGGCGGGGCGAGCGGGCGATAGCAGCAGCAGCAGCAGCTCACCGTCTTCTGACACACAACACACACACACAAGACACACACACACACATAAACCACACATGCCCTGCCGCCCCCACAGGGCGTGAGTCCCTGGCTGGTTGAGGAGCTGTGCACATCGGCGGGGCGAGCGGGCGACAGCAGCAGCAGCGCCGTGTCCCCGCGCAACGACCCCGCGTCGCTCAGCGACGCCCAGTGGGCCGGGCTGTGGGGCGCGTGGGGGCGGTGGCTTGGCGCGCTGCAGGACAGGTGCGAACAATTGGGGGCTGAGGGTTGTATCAGTTTGTGCAGTTTACAGTGCGCACCCTCGGGGCGTGGTGGCGGTGGCTGGGATGCTGCGGGACAGGTTTATTGGTTATATTCTGTTGAATCACCCCCCTCCCCCTCCTCCCCGCCACCCCCCATTCGACTGGGGTGTTCTGGTGAATCAAGGTCAACGGCGTTCAACATGACGCAAGCTTCGGGGCGTGGGATTGAGAGGGGTTTGCCTCAGTGATGCGGGCCACCAGAGCAGGGTGTGATCAGCGGCGGTGCGCTCAGCAGTACCATAAAGGACACCAAGAATTCCTGTCTGCCCTCGCAGGGGGCTTTTTTCGCGAGAAATGTGAACATCGTCGGATTCAACACTTTTCGGAGCGGAATTCTGCGGGGGCGCTAATGACACGACTGACGCTCAGTGACGCCCAGTGGGCCGGGCTGTGGGGCACGTGGGGGCGGTGGCTGGGTGCGCTTCAGGGCAGGTGCACACACTTGGGGGCCGCCCGGGGCTGGGGATATTAAACTGTACTAGTCAACGGTTAGCTAACCGTTAACTCCATTGACCTTTGGCTTGTGATAATAATTGCTGAACCCCTGGCCAAAATGAGCAGCCACAGCCAGTCATTTTGTTCTGCGCTCTTGGGAGCCATTTGGCTACTGACGATCCCATCAGATAGAGCTCAACCAACCGAGTTACTTGATGGTCTGACGATCCCGTCTGATAGATTTCGTCAAGAGCTTTAAATGACCGATATATGATGGTCAACGGTCCACGCTAAGGCAGCGGTCAAGGCGGCCATCGGGACGTTGGTCCACGCGCCGGCTTGCAGAAAATACGAAAGAAAGAAATAATGGCCAGTGGCTGGCCAGTGGCCACAGCTAAATGACGGTATTACCGTAGTACCGCTTTGCCTAGCTAAATATTTCGGAAAACGTCGCGACAAGGTCGATTTCTAAAAAATCTTGCCGAGAAAGTCAAAAAAACGCAAAAGTGACGTCAAAACGGGAAAATTTTGGGGGGAAAATCCCGCGGCAAGGCACCAAAAGTCTAAACAATTACCCTCTTTATAAAAGTGGCGGCAAGGCAAAGCGGTTCTACGGTACCATGATGATCAGGGGCTTTCACTCACGTTGAGCCAAGGTGAGAGTCCCACCTTGGCCTAGGAGGCGGAGAGACCCGCGGGCCTGATGCTGGAGCCTGACCAAGGACCTGAACGCAAACTGCATTATCACGCAGGCGCTTTGACGCGAGCCTGTCGCCGTGCGGGTCGCGCTACTCCGTACTCGGCGGCTACGCGCCGTCTTCCGGTGCGCGCGTGCCGTGTGACCGAACTGTGTGCATGGTGGAGGTTGTGGTCGGTTGCATGCCTTGCCCCACCTGCCTGCTTGCCCTGGTCTGGTTCAATTGGTTGCCACCGTGTGCACGGCGCGGCACAGCAAACGCACAACGTGTTGGCACTCGCACGGCCGCCTGCCGCCTGCAGCAGGCCTGGGGTATCAATTGCACCGTGTGCACGGCGCCTCGGCCTCACAACTTGTTGCGCCCCTCTCGCACTGCACCGCACCGCACGTCGTGCGCAGGCGGCACCGGCACGGCGTGCGCGGACGTATTCGAGCTGCTCGACCGCCACTACAGCGCGCTGCAGGTGAGTTGCAGGGGCTTCACAAGGGATGTACTCGGCAGTGGAGGCGGCTGGGGCTGGGGGTAGTCGGGCGGTGGGGTGGCATGCGTGTTGGAGCTGAGTGTGTGTGTGTGTATGTGCAGGGAGGGAGTGAAGGGGGGGGAGTGCCCTTCCCCCCCCACACACACACCTGACTTTGGTGCATCTCCAATTCTAACGACGATACATGCGATGGGGCGACGGGGCGATGGGGCCCGATCGAGAGCGGCAACAAACGGCAGGTGCCGCGCAACTGCTCGGTCCGCACTTCGCGAGTCCGCGTTGCAACAAAAGCAGCAGCGTTGCGCCATTGCCATCTTTGAGGAAACCCGCTCGTTAGGGATCCACGCATGCTAGCCTCAGCCTAGGTATAGAGAGCCCTGCCAGACCTGGCACTCGCGTTCCTCCCGCTCACGACCTCTTGCCTCATCGGAGCTGCAAATTCTGTGCGGCAGAATCCTCCTTGGCGCGCCCTGGGTACGCGCAACCACTGCTTCCCTCGGAACTTAGTGACCAACGATGGCTGCTCCTCAAAAGTCCGCATGGCGGCCCACACGCTGCATCCGCATGCCCCTGGCACGCCCGCCCGCCCGCCCGCGCATGCACAAGACAGGGACTGACACGCGTGCATGCGTGCCCTGCCCGCGTGCGTGTGCAGGGCACCGAGCTCCACAGCCAGCTGCAGGCCCGCCTCGCAAGCACTGTGTCGGGCGCACTGAAGAAGGCGGGCGGGCGCGTGTTTGCGTTCCGGAAGCAGCTCGCGGACTCGACGGGCGCGGACGCGGTGCAGATGCAGGTGCGTGCGTGTGCGTGCATGCGTGTGCGTGTGTGTTTGTGTGTGTGTGTGTGTGTTTGCGCGTGTGTGAGTGTGATTTCGTTTGTGTACGCGCGCATCGTTTCAATCTTGCCTACTGCAGATGCGGATGCGTGTGTGTGTTTGTGTGTGTGCGTGTGCGAGCGTGTATGCGTGTTGTGTGCTTGTTTGCGCGCGCGTGCATGTGCGTGTGTTTGTTCGTGTACGCGCGCATCGTTTCAATCTTGCCTACTGCAGATGCGGATGCGTGTGTGTGTTTGTGTGTGTGCGTGTGCGAGCGTGTATGCGTGTTGTGTGCTTGTTTGCGCGCGTGTGCGTGTGCGTGTACGTGTGTTTGTTCGAGTACGCGCGCATCGTTTCAATCTTGCCCACTCCCGCAGGCTGACATTATTACCGCAAACCTGCACCGCATCCGCCCCCCCCCTGCAGGCACACACACACACACATACACCACACACACACACACACAAACACCACACACACCACACACACGCGCACACACGCACACACACAAACAGGCCGGCATGATGACCGCAAATCTGTACCGCATCCGCCCCCCCTCTGCAGACACACACACACACAGAAACACACACACACACACAAACACCACACACACACACCACACACACACCACACACACACCACACAC
Organism: Chlamydomonas sp. UWO 241; assembly: GCA_016618255.1. Classification (NCBI taxonomy): domain Eukaryota; kingdom Viridiplantae; phylum Chlorophyta; class Chlorophyceae; order Chlamydomonadales; family Chlamydomonadaceae; genus Chlamydomonas; species Chlamydomonas priscui. Next base: position 17,805 of record VFSX01000587.1, on the reverse strand, counting down.
ATGCACACACGCACACACAAACAGGCCAACATGATGACCGCCAATCTGTACCGCATACGCCTCCCCTGCAGATACACACACCACACACACATCACACACATACCACCGTACAGGCCGACATGATCACCGCCAACCTGTACCGCATCCGCCCCGGGGCAGCGCAAGTGGAGGTGGAGTCGTGGGAAACGGGGGAAGCGGTGACGATTGCGCTTGATCCGCTCAAGTCGGCAGTAGAGGTGGGGATGTGTGTGGGGGGGGGCGTGCGTGCGCGTGCCGTGCGTGTGTGTGTGCACGCGTGGGTGTGCGTGCGTGCTCCCTCTCTCCCTTTCTTTCTCTCCTCCTCTCCCCCTCTCCGTCTCTCTCTCTCCCCCTCTTTTCTCTCTGCAATGCCTGATGATTACGCTCGATCAGCTCAAGCCGGCAGTAGAGGTGAGAAGGATGGGATGTGTGAACGATGTGTGTGTGTGCGTGTGTATGTGCGCGCGCGTATGTGTGTGTGTGTGTGTGTGCGTGTGTGTGTGCTCACCCTCTCTACCTCTGCCTCCTTCCAATGCACATTCCTAATGCACGCGTGCGCCGCCCCTGCCCTCCAATGCACACTGCGTACAGGTGACCGAGGGGCTATACAAGCGCGCGTGGAAGCAACAGAAGGCAGTCATCTGCATGAATCATCAAACCTAAACCCTAAGCCCTAAACCCTTTAACCCTTTACCCTTTACCCCAAACCCCAAACCTAAAACCTCGTGACTCAGGTGACTGAGAGACTGTACAAGCGCGCACGGAAGCTGCACAAGGCAGTCATCTGCATGAGTCATAAACCCTGAATCCTAAGCCCTAAACCCGAAGCCCTCAGCCCTCAGCCCCAAGCCCTAAACCCTGAACCCTGAACCCAAAGCCCTAAACCCTTAACCCTAAACCCGAAGCCCTCAGCCCTCAGCCCCAAGCCCTAAACCCTAAACCCTGAACCCAAAGCCATTAACCCTAAACCCTAAGCCCTAAACCCTGAACCTTAAACCTGGACACTTAGGTGACTGAGGGGCTGTACAAGCGCACGCGGAAGCTGCACAAGGCAGTCATCTGCATGAGTCATAAACCCTGAAACCTAAGCCCTAAACCCTCAGCCCTCAGCCCTCAGCCCTCAGCCCCAAGCCCTAAACCCTAAACCCGAAGCCCTAAGCCCTCAGCCCTAAGCCCCAAGCCCTAAACCCAAAATCCTAAACCTGGACATGTAGGTGACTGAGGGGCTGTAAAGCGCACGCGGAAGCCGCGCAAGGCGGCCACCTGCATGAAGCATTTACCCAGAATCCTAAGCCCTGAACCCAAAATCCTTAACCCCAAGCCCTAAACCCTAAACCCTAAACCTGGACACTTAGGTGACTGAGGGGCTGTACAAGCGCACGCAGAAGCCGCGCAAGGCGGCTACCTGCATGAAACATTTACTCAGAACCCCAAGCCCTAAACCCTAAACCCTAAACCTGGTCACGTTGGTGACTGAGGGGCTGTAAAAGCGCGCACGGAAGCTGCACAAGGCGGTCATCTGCGTGAGTCATCAACCCTAAACCCTAAACCCTAAACCCTAAGCCCTGAACCCTAAGCCCTCAACCCAAAACCCGAAATCTGAAACCCTAAACCTGGACACTTCGGTGACTGAGGGGCTCTAAAAGTGCGCACGGAAGCTGCGCAAGGCGGTCATCTGCGTGAGTCATCAACCCTAAACCCTGAACCCTCAACCCTTAACCCTAAAACCCTAACTCTTCACCCTCAACCTGGTCACACAGGTGACTGAGGGTCTCTACAAGCGCGCGCGGAAGCTGCGGAAGGCGGTCGCCGCGGTGGCGCCGCTTCTCGAGGTGGCGCTTGAGGAGGTGGGGCTGCATCCTGTTTCTGTCTCAGCTGTCTTCATAGTGCTCAGTCACGTTTGACTCACAGTCTTTACAGTCGTTACAGTCGTTACAGTCTGTGTGACTCACAGTCTTTACAGTCAAAGACCACTCAGCACGACAGAGACTCTTGTTTTCTATCCATGGATGATTCAAAGAAAACTTCCACTTTAGCGGGACTGCTGCAAACATGGCATCCGAGTGTGTCACAAGCCTGCCCTTGCATGTGTGTTGTGCCTACCAGCCCGCGCGTTTGCGTGGGCTCCCACCTCACACCCACCTCCCCTCACCCCACACCAGGTGGAGTACCTCGGGGAGATTGAGGCAAGCGTATCGGGGCTCAAGGAGTATCGGGAGGAGGACGACCTCCGCGCGCTGCGTGAGGTGCAGGTGGGATTGAAATGCACAACACCCCCACGCGTATCCCCACGCGTGCACACATGCGCACGCACACGCACGCACACGCACGCGCACACACACACGCAATCCAATGTTTTCACCTGCACCTGAGCGACTCCTCCCCGCACCCTCCACACACGCACACACACACACACACACTTCCAATGTTTTCACACTTGCATCTCCCTTTCGTCACACTGCCACCACACTTTCAACGTACTGCCATCACACTGCCATCACACTTTCGTCACACTTTCATCACACCTACAGGACGAGCTCGTCGCCGGCGGCTACCTCAAGCCCCTGCCCGACGCGGCTCTGGCCGAGAAGGGTGCGGCCAAGGGGCGCAAGGCCAACAAGCAGGCGGACAAGCGGGCGGAGAAGCAGAAGGGCAAGGCTGGAGGCGGAGGGGGCGGAGGCGGCGGGGGCAGCGACGGATTCCGGTCGTATACGTCGCCCGGCGGATTCCAGGCGAGCGTAGTAAGAGCAGACAAACACGCACACATGCACGCACGCACTCACGCACGCACGCATGCACGGGCGGACAAGCGGGCGGACAAGCAGAAAGGCAAGGCTGGAGGCAGAGGGGGCGGAGGGGGCGGCGGGGGCAGCGACGGCTTCTGGACGTATACGTCGCCCGGAGGATTCCAGGTGAACAGACACACGCGCGCACGCATGCTCACACGCACGGGCGGACAAGCGGCAGAGAGGGAGAAGGGCAAGGCCGGAAGCGCAGGGGGCGGAGGGGGCGGGGGCAGCGACGGATTCCGGTCGTACACGTCGCTTGGCGGGTTCCAAGTGAGCGTAGTAAGAGCTGTCGCGCTGGCGCATGTGCAGACAACAACGCACACATGCACGCACACATGCTCGCGCACACGAGAGGACAAGCGGGCAGAGAAGCAGAAGGGCAAGGCTGGAGGCGGAGGGGAGGGGCGGGGGGAGCGACGGCCTCCGGGCTTGCTCGTCGCCCGGCGGATTACAGGGGAGCCGACGCACACGCATGCACGCACGCATGCACGGGCGGACAAGCGGGCGGAGAAGCAGAAGGGCAAAGCCGGAGGCGGAGGGGGCGGAGGGGGCGGAGGGGGCGGCGGGGGCAGCGACGGCTTCCGGTCTCATACGTCGCCCGGCGGACTCCAGGTGAACAGACACACGCGCGCACACACACGCACGCACACAAATATGGGGCTGCAGGGGGGTTAGCCCGGGCATCCCTCCTAGTCGGATGAGGGGACCACGGCCTCAGCATCCCCAAAATCCTTTGCCTAGATGCCCAACCTGGGGGTGTGGAAGTTAAGGGTGTAGGGAAAGTGTGGACGTCTTCCTTTCTGTCTAGCTTGTCCACTGTGCCCGCGCGCACCCCCTCTCGCGCCTGCCCACCCCGCATGCCCTCCCTCCCTCGCCTCCGCCCCTTGCCCTCTCCCTCTCGCGCCTGCCCACCCCGTGTGCCCTCCCTTCCTCGCCTCCGCCCCTTGCCCGAACCAGGTCCTCCTGGGACGGAACAACACCCAAAACGACCAGCTGAGCAACCGCGTGGCCGTGCCGGGCGACTTTTGGATGCACGCGCGCGGAATCCCCGGCTCGCACGCGATCATACGGTGGGTGGGAACAGGGTGGGAACAGGGTGGGAACAGGGTGGGAACAGGGTGGGCGCAGAAGGGTGTGAACAAAATGCGTTGGCATTTTGAGCGTCGCCCGTTGCCTGTCCAGGCATGTTGCAAGACGTCTGCACAGCAGTAATTCTCCTGCGAGCCGTATACCGCTCCGAGCCGGATTTCCCATTTCCCAGAAAACCACCTCACACTTGGTGGGAGAGGGCGTGGAGCGGTGCGTTGGGAAGCTCTTGCCGAGAGCAGCCCAACGGCATGCGTTGCATGAATACCCGCTGTGTGTTGTGCCTGGTATGAGCGGTCAAAGTTGATGGAGCCGGCAAAAAACAAATTGCTAAAATCCAACACAGACAGTCCAACACAGACAGTCCAACACAGACAGTCCAACAGTCCAACAGTCCAACAGTCCAACACAGACAGTCCAACACAGACAGTCCACACAGACAGTCCAACACACCGCTTCTACGTTCTACTAGTGCGCTCGGGGGGGTGGCAACCCCCCGGGCGCGCTTCGATCCAGGTGTCGACGACGCGAGTCCGATGACCCTGTAGCGTAGAGCCAACCCAAGGAGGGCATACCGGCCCGGCATCACAGACGGCCAAGGACGCCTCGCGGACTTGAGCTGGCTGGCCGCGGATGCGAGCAAAGGGGAAACAAGGCACCCCATGCATGCAGCCTTTTCCTGCCCAGTCCCCGCGTGTAGCGGGGCACGCCTGGCGACGCGTCCAAGTCGTCAATCAGAACACCAGAGTGGCTACGTTCAACGTGCGGACATGTCCTGCAGAGGACGAGGGACTGGTCAAACTGGCGAGTCTGGTGCAAGATTGCGCCAAGCTTAGCGTCGGTGTTGCAGCGCTTCAGGAGCTGCGCAGGACCGGCTCCGGGGAGGCGCAAGTGGCTACGGGCGACACGTCGTGGACGCTGCTATGGTCGGGTGGGGAGCACCGGCAGCGTGGGGTGGGCTTGCTGTTGTCCCCTGCATGGGCATCGGCACTCGTCTCCTGGGAGGCGGTGTCCGACCGCCTCATCCAGGCCCGCTTTGCAGCGGACCGTGGGCAGATGATCACCATCGTCAGCGCCTACAGTCCGACGGAGGCAGCGAGCGACGAGGAGGCTGGCGACTTCTACCTTCGAGTAGCGGCGCTCGCGGACAAGGCCAACGACAAGCGCGATCTGCTCATCGTGGCAGGTGATTTCAATGCAGCAGTGGGGAGGGATTCGGTGTCCGACCACGAATGCGTTGGCAAGCACCTGCCCCTCACGGAGCCAGCGGTGGCCAGCAGGAACGGTCGCCTGCTCCTTGACACTGCCACTGCTTGCAGCCTGCGCGCTGCCAACACTCTCTACCCCCACAGGCCTGAGCACCAGTACACCCACATCAGCCCCATGGCTGTTGCACAGAGCAGACGGCATGCATGCTCTGTGCGCCGCCTGCACAGCGTCAAGGACTACATCCTGGTCGCGCGCCGCCGCATGCATGCGGTGACAGACTGTAGGGTGCGTAGGAGCCCAACCTGGGACAGCGATCACTGCATGGTGGTACTGTCCATGCGCCTCCGCATGCGAGCCTCCCGCCATGCAGGCGGCTCTCAGCGGCGCGCATGGGACTCTTCACAACTGCGGCGCCCGGCTGTCCGTCGTGAGTTCAACCTCCAGCTGTCCGATCGCTTTGGGCTGCTGGAGGCCGTGCCGCCCGAGGGCGCTGATGCCCAGGCGGAGTACGACGCGATGGCTGCTGCCATTCGCGAGGTGGCCACCAACCACCTCGCTCCACGCGGCAGCCGCCGGCGGCGCGGCTGGCAGTTCACTCTGTCGCAGCGCACCCTCCGGCTCATGGACGCCCGGCAGCGCGCGCACACGGCATGGCTCAGGAGCAAGTCTGCTGCTGCCAAACGAGAGCGCAACCGCGCCAACCGCGCGGCCGACGCAGCTGTGCAGAGAGACAGGGAGAGGTGGATCGGCCAGCAGGTGGCGGAGGCGCAAGACATGCTACGCAAGAAGAATCTGCGCCAGTTTGCGCGCGCGTGCGACAGGCTGGCGGGCCGCAGCCGCAGCCATCAGATCCCACCTGCCATGCGGGACGTCTCGGGCGCGCTGCACAGCGGTCCAGACGGGGTGCTGAAGGCCATGACAGAGTCATTCGACAAGCTATATGGCGGGGAGACCAAGCTCAGCGACGAGACCCTGAACCAGCTGGAGAACGATGTAGCGGCGTTTGAGCTCACACGCGCCACAGAGGTGGACGAGGCGCACGGGCGCCCCCCTGACCTGGCTGAGACGGAGGCGTGTGTGCGAGCGTTGCGCTCGGCCGCCGCTCCGGGCGGCGACCAGCTGGACGCCATGCTGTTGCGGTGCCCACCTGCCATCGCATGGCTCCACCGGGTCATCATCGCCGTATGGCGGTCGGGGAGAGCCCCGAGGGAATGGAAAACTGCTATTATCACACCGTTATATAAGGGGAAGGGTCCGCGTGACTCCCCTGGTAACTACCGCGGTATAAGCCTTCTCTCTATTGCCGGGAAAGTGTACGCTGCCATACTTCTGCACCGCGTCTCCACGCAGGTTGATGGTCAGTTGCATGAGGCTCAGTGTGGTTTCAGAAAAAGCAGAGGCACTGTTGATGCAATTTTTACTCTGCGCTCGCTGAGCGCGGCACATGCCGAGTACAAACAATGCATGGCTGTGGCATTTGTCGACTATTCTAAAGCTTACGATTGCATAAACCGTGCGGCACTGTGGAGAGTCCTTAGATTATATAGTGTTCATCCGCACATTATTGATCTGTTGGAGGATCTTCACACCAACACCGCAGCTGCCGTGCGGCTGGCTGGGAAAATCGGGCACGAAATCCCCGTGCCGTCTGGTGTGCGACAGGGGTGCGTCATTGCTTCTGTGTTGTTCAATGTTTTTATTGACCACATAGTGAAAAAGGCGCTAGACATGATGCCAGAGGGGGCTGGCGTGTCAGTCGTGACCCGAGCCGGCGGCTCTGTGTTGTCGTCGTCGGTTGAGCGCATAGTAATGCTGATGTATGCCGACGATTTATGTTTGTTCTCGCATGACCCAGCTCAGTTGGCGCTTATGCTGAAAATCCTTGACAAAGTGTCCTCTAGCTTTGGCATGCAAATCAACGCCGCCAAGACAGAAGTGATGATTTTGCCAGCAGATTTTGACGCGGATCTGCCCACGTTTGCGCTGACTGGTGGTGAAGTGAAGACCGTCTCTGCATTTAAGTATCTAGGGAGTTGGATAACCCAGAGTGGTGGTGTGGAAAAGGAGATCGGTGTGCGTGTCGGTCGCGCGCTGGGCGTGTTTGCGTCTTTTGATAAGATTTGGGCCAGCAAGAAGATGCAAGTGCAGTCTAAGATGCGGGTTTACAACACTTTCGTGCTGCCCCACTTTCTGTACGGCTGCGAAACATGGGCCCCTACTAAAACACAACTGACTCGATTGGAGGTTGCCCACTCTAACTGCCTTCGTCGCATTCTGGGTGTGCGCCTGGTCGACCGGCACAGATTAACTTATATTCGGCAGGCGTGCGACACTGAGCCAATTGAGAGCCTTGTGGCAAAGCGATCAATGCAGTGGCTAGGCCATGTGATGCGCATGCCGGCTTCTCGTCTTCCTCGTACGACTTTTGACTGCACAATGGATGTGGCTCGGCAGCAAGGCCGGCCTCCAGCCTCCTCCCGACACTACTTTTTTAAGCTACTGATTCAGCAGCTAGGCGAAACTAGTGGCACTCGTTCTGATTGGAAGACTTTTTCGGACACGGCGTTTGAGCGTGCTCAGGATAGGGTCGGGTGGAGAGCCGTGGTGTACGGTCCGGCTGCCCCTCAGGCGCCGGCCCCTCCACCACGGCGGTCAAGTAGATTGGCAAGCGCCACTTGACCCCCTATCCCCTAGAAGCAGTTAGGACCTATTTTGGAGGCGTCGCACAATAGCTCTCCTTTTTGCTCTGGGACTACACGTTGGCAGGCAGCCGGCTGGTGGCTACCGCCCCTCACAAGTAATTGTTAGGGCCAGAACTGGACTTGGGTCTAGGCGGTGGTACTAGGACTAGAGGTAGTCTTTGCTGGAAAGCCGATGTAACTGTAACTGGACCACTGCTGCACAGGCACGGGCGACACTCGAAATGTCAACGCTCAGAATGCCAACAGAATGTGCTTGCATTGAGTGGAGCGCACACAAACACATCGCGCGTGCTCAGGCACACACACACACACACACACACACACACACACACACGCACACACACACGCGCGTGTGCGCACGCACCCTGGCCCTGACGGGCCATGTGTGTGTTTTCCCTGCGCGTGCCGATCATCCGGTGGGCGGGCACAGGGCGGGTACAGAATCGTGGGCACCAGCGATTTTGTTCTCGACGCTTCGCAGCCATTGGGCTGTATTCCGGCTGTGCTTTGATCTTGAACACAGCTCAACCCATCTTGTGGATTGTAAGTCTGCCGAGCCCGCGAGACAGAGCTCGTCAAGAGCCGTCAAAATACTCTGTAGGGGGGTAAAAGATCCCCCGGGGTAAAAAATCCTCCCTTATCAGTTCCTCTGTCTTATGCGCTGCTAGGGGCTGTCCCCTCACCCCCTCTCCGGTGGGGACATGGCCTCCAGAAGTGGGGGGGGCGAGGGGGGGACTACTGTGGGTCATGGAGCAGCTGGTGTTTGGGTGCTGCAACAGGGCATCAGCCCACCACCTACATGCAACAGTGAGGGATGTCCGTGGCGTCGCGAGTCGAGCCTCCGGCCAGCCCGCAATCGAGCGAAATATGAACTAGACATTACTTCGACCTTCTCTGCCTTTGCGACGTGCATCGGCTGCTGTCGTGATGCACACGCGATGCTGACGTGGGGCTCACCATTGAGGCATCGGGCACCCATCGATCCCCAAATCGACTCCTGCAGGGACAGCAAGGCCCCCCCAGGGCCCCCACTTGGCATACACATTCAATATATTGTTGTGAAGCTGGCCCGCACCCGCTGAAACAGTAGAGGGTCCCAAAACCATGGCCTGTCGCATGTGCATGGTGTTGTTGCATGGCGCCGCCCATGAGTGCATGGACGCATGCACACCATGCACCCCTGAGGCTGCCCAAGGGCACCTGGCGGCCCCCGGCTTGGCCCAGGCACGCCCAAGGTATGTAGAAACAATACCAAGGTGAATCAATACCAGGCCCAGGCCAGCAGCAGCTCCAGTGGCACTGGATCTGACTAGGGGGACTTTTTACCCCGGAGGCCGTTTTGGGCCGAGGCAGCAGCAAGCGCCTTACTTGTACAGTACAGCCCCACACTTTGATTCACACAGTGAAACTTTTCAGGATGGTAGAACACAGTTAGGGGCACCCCCACCTGAAAGGGCAGATTATAAAATGAAGAGACGCTCCATCAGCAGCAATCACTCGAAAACATGGGGGATCTTTTACCCCGTCCCCCCCTATACGAGGGCAAACGGTCAACGGGAGGTCAGCTGCCAATGCAGTCAAAGCAAAATCCGGCTGTGGAAATGAAAATTCTACATATCCTGAATTCAACATCCTAAATCACTGGTGTTCACAGGAGGCGTGCTTGCATTGATGGGTGCGCACGCAAACACACCTCACGCTTGTGTGTGCACAAGCACGCAGGCGTGCACATGCACTGGCAGACAAAAACAAGCACACGCACGCACGCACGCACACACGCACACGTGTACGCACGCACCCTGGCCCTGATGGGCCATGCGCATGCGTTTCGCCTGCGCAAAACAAAAGCATGACTGACCCCAAGGAAACCCCTGGCGTGCACATGCACTGGCAGACAAAATAACAGGCACACGCACGCATGCACGCACGCACACGTGTGCGCACACACTATAGTCCTGACGGGCCATAGTCCTGACGGGCCATGCGCGGGTGTTTTTCCTGCGCGCGCCGCAGCGTGCCCGCCGGACGCACCCCCGACGACGCGGACGTCCAGTTCTGCGCAGACCTCACGGCGTACTTCTCCAAGGTTGGTCGGCGTGTGGAAAGTGTGGAGAGTGTGACAAGTGTGGAAGTGCAATTTTCCTGCTTGTGTTTGGTTGAAGTTGAGGCTTGGCCAACCCCTGCCCCCCCCCCCCCCTTGGACCCTGTGTGCGCGTACGCAGGCGCGTGGAAAGTGTGGAAAGTGTGACTGATGTCCCGCTGGGTTTGGTTCACGTCTTGGCCCCAAACCTCCCCCCTCTCCCTGCGCCCCCCCCCCCCTGCGTATGTGTGATCAGGCGCGCGACAAGTGTGGAAACTTTGGAAAGTGTGACTGATGCCCCGCTGGACTTGGTTCAAGTCTTGACCCCTCCCCCCACACACACCCTGCAACCATGCGTGTGAGCAGGCACGCGACACGTGTGGAAAGTGTGACTGATGCCCCGCTGGGCTTGGTTCAAGTCTTGACCCCAACCCCTGCCCACCCTGCAACCCTGTGTGTCTGCGCGTGAGCAGGTGCGCGACACGTGTGGAAAGTGTGACTGATGCCCCGCTGGGCTTGGTTCAAGTCTTGACCCCAACCCCTGCCCACCCTGCAACCCTGTGTGTGTGCGCGTGAGCAGGTGCGCGACACGCGTGGAAAGTGTGACTGATGCCCCGCTGGGCTTGGTTCAAGTCTTGACCCCAAACCCCTGCCCAGCCCGCACAACCCTGCGTGTGTGTGATCAGGCGCGTGACAAGTGTGGAAACTTTTTTTGACTGCTGCCCGCTGGGTTTGTTTCAAAGTCCGGAACCCTGAACCTCCCCCCTGTCCCCTCTCCCTGCCCCCCTCCCCCCCACACACACACACTCTGCAAAAACCTGCGCTTGTGTGATCAGGCGCGCGACAGCGGCAAGGCCGACGTGATTGTGACGCTGGCGCAGCACCTGAAGAAGCCGCGCGGCGCCAAGCCCGGCCAGATCATGGTCATCAAGGAGCTGCGCAACGTGGTGGCGCGGCCGTCGCGCAGCGAGGCGGCAAAGGCGGCCGTCGAGGCCGGCGGCCGCGGTGTATGATGATGGATGTTACAGTCAGGGACACCTCTAAAGGTATAGTAGCCAGGAGGAGTGGCCAGTCGTGGTGACAGATGATCTGCCACCCCTCCGATCAGGAACCCAACTCTCGCGCGTGTAAGCCCTCTCAACGGCGCATTATATGCTGGTGAAGGGAGCGCGGCTCGCTCGGGAGTGTACGTGGTTTACAGTATTTACGAAATCGAGGCTGCACGTGTTCCTCAGCGCCGCTGTGCTGTTGTGATGTTGGGACATGCACATAATGGCAAAGAATATCAGCATGCTCTATCACCGCATGGGGCACAAGCACCGGCTACATGCTATGCGCACAGTGAGGAGCTTGGACGTCAAGCCCGATGCTCTGCACCCAACGGCTGTGTCTACCTGGCAGGGGCGGTCGGAATGTAAGTACTGCAATGCACACTCCCCAAGGGTGCAAACTTTGAAACTGTAGACGCCACGAAAATGAACGAGATGCACGTGGAATATATAAGTAAGCAGCCACTTGCGCAGCTCCCCCTCACTCCAGCCCATGCTTGAATACTTGACAGGCGCGCCGGCCCCAGGCGGCCCTCAAAACAGCGCGCCCGCCTCGGAATGCAGGCTGCCGTACCGGTCGTGCGCTGCCAGAGCGGCATTTCCGCTGCCGCGCAGCACGCTCGGCAGTGACGTGCGCGCCGACGGGAGCGACGAGTGCGCACCGGGCGCGTCGCCCCCCGCGAGGCCCAGGGACGACAGCAGGGAGGACATCGACGGGCCCGGCATCGACGAGCGCGCGTGCCTGTGCATGCTCGGTGTGTCGACGGCCATCATGGACGCCATCAGCATGGCGCCAGCGCCCGCAGACGAGGGCATCGTCGTCGGGGTGAGGCGGGGGCTGACGCCCGCGCCCTTGCCCGCGCCCTTGCCCTCCCCGGACGCGCGCTTCTTCCGCAAGCTCAGGCGCCGGTGCAGCTTGGGCACCGCGGCCGCAGCCCCGAGTGCGGCAGCGTCGGCAGCGGCATCGAACGCGCCGCGCGGCTCCGCGCCCGGCTCGCAGCTGCTGCTGCTGCTGCTGTCGCACTCGCGCTCGCAGTCCTTGGCGACAGTGTGCCCCATGTCGGACAGCGCGCTCAGGCGCACGCCCCTGCGCTCCGCCGCCCTCTCGCATGATGCGCGCGCGGCGTTCTCAAACGACGTCCTCGGGCCCGCCGCGGAGAACACCGGAGACGCGGACAGCACGGGCGATGGCGACAGGGCATCGCAGCTCGCAAGGCGGGGCAGCTGCGAGCGACGGCCGGGCGACGGCGGCGGCAGCGGCGCGTCGTCGCCCTTGGCGACGACCACGCGTGGCTTCATGAGGCTGCAGCGCCGCACCAGCGGGGCGCTGGCGGCGTCCTTCTCGCCAGCAGGGTCCTTGTCCACCAGTGCTCCGGGCGCGGGCGCGGGCGTGTCCCTGACCTGGATCGATGCGAACTGCGGCAATGTGGGTGGGCGCGACGCAGTGATTCCCCTGCGAGCCGTAAAACCGCTCCGAGCCGGATTTACCATTTCCCAGAAAACCACACACTTAGCGAGAGAGGGCGTGGAGCGGTGCGTTGAAAAGCTCGTGCCGAGAGCAGCCCAACGGCATGCGTTGCATGAATACCCGCTGTGTATTGTGCCTGGTATGAGCAGTCAAAGTTGCTGGAGCCGGCAAAAAAATAGTTACTAAAATCCTTCCCAGGGACCACTGGCGCGACGGCTTTCGGGTGAGAATGCGTGGGTGCAGGGGCCTGGCTAGGTGGTGCGGTGCTGTGCTGCTGCTGCTCGTCGCAAAATGCGGCATGGCGCAGCACAGCACAGCATGGCACGGTGCGGCAAGGCACAGCGCGGCGCACCTTCCTCACGACCCCTCCTGTGCTCAGCGTTGCCGGCGCGGCCGCGTTGATGCGCGCTTCCACTGCATCCAGTGGCTCCTTCTTCTGCGCGCGTGCACAAGCATGCCCGGACGTGTCAGTGCTGTTAGAGTTCACAGTTTAAAGCAGTTTAAAGCAGTTTAAAGCACCCTCGGGGAGTAGGATTCAGGGAGCTGCCTAACGAGGCGAGCTACCATGAGTCAGTGCAGTACAAGTGAGCGTCCCGTGTGTGTGCGAGTGGGGGGGCTCTGAGCGGGGCGACACGCGCAGGCGCATTTAAGGTTTAGGTTTGGGGGTTTGGGGTTGCCTTCAAACTTGCCTTTTCAGCGATCATAGCGATTGCCGTCTTGAACTCGTGGAATCCGATGCCCGATGCAGCGGGCGCCTTGACCTGGGGCAGCACACAGCAGGAAGAGCAGGACCTCAAGACAGGTGCCGAGCTCGCATGGTTTGCTCTCCCTCCTCTCTCTGTCTCCTCTCTCTCTCCTCTCTCTCTGGTCTCCTTCTGTTAACCCTGTCCTCTCTCTCTCCTCTCTCTCCTCTCTCTGTCTCCTCTCTCTCTCTCCGTTCTCTCTCAATCGCGGTCGCGACGGGATCTGTGACAGGACCTGCGACGGGATCTGCGACGGGATCTACAGATCCCTGTGTTGTGGCCACACATGCGTAAACCCTCTGAATAAAATCAGCAAGGCCAGCCAGATCATTCCGTTGGGGGATTGCGGCCGATTGAAAAGGACACCAAGACGCCACCCCGCCCCACCTTTTTGAACACCTCCTCTATGTCGTAGCACGTGACCCGCCCCGTGGGCTTGCGGAACAGTAGTCTGCTGTCCTTGCAGCACTGCAGCATGGGAAGAGGTGTGCACACGTGTGAGCACACGTGTGTGTGGTGGTGGCGGGGGGAGGGGGCTGCTTGGGTAGCTCCATCCTTTGGTAGGCTTCATGTAGGGCTCCATGCCTGCTTTCTCTGTGTTCCGCTGGGGGTTTCTCTTGTGGAACAGATTGTGGTTGCCAGTAGTGGAGATTTAAACATGGCCACCATGTTTGCTCTTGTGCTCGTGCAGCAGGCGGCGATCACGAGGTGTGTGTGTGTGTGTGTGTGTCCACACACCCCGGTCCCCTCACCTGCAGAAAGGTCTTGTCATCCATCTCTCCATTCTGGACCCTGATGGTGATGGTTGGGGGGAGGAGGGGTCGGGCATGCATGTGGTATGCTTCCAGGGACGAGCGAGCGGCGCAACAACACCCTCAAGCTTGGGTGGCTTCTCTCTGAGAGCCCCCTGCCCAGCCCACGGCCAAACCCACCCCACGGTCGACTCGAATGACGCCCGCAGCAGCTCCTGTGAGCTGATGGGAGGCATGGGGCTTGTTTCCTTGTGCTACTGCGGAGTGACTGCCTCGAGTGTCTACCTCCGCTGCGAGTCTTGTTGGCCTGGCCTTGTTGATAGCACGACGTTGGGTGTCTTCTATGTAGGGCAAATGGGTTGCTGGGTGCTGTTGTAATGCTGTGGAGCCTATCTTCCCTTCCAGCGCCCATAGCTACACTTGAGTGGCGAGCAACAACTCGAGAGGTTCTCATGGGTCAAATCCTGTTACCAGTGCACGCGGGTTGCATTGCGCGCCCACTACTTGACGCCCTGAGCGTGGCAACCCATCTGCAACAAATGTGTGTCCCGTGCCCACCCAAGTCGTTAGTTACTTGCGCGTTGAATCCATTACCCATCTTTCATCGTTTCAAGACGTTAACGCCTTTTTCTTGGGTGTTGCTGAGTGTGGGCAGAGTTTTTTGGGACACACAACGTCGAGAGAAGCGCACTACTTGCATTACATTGCCCAATCTCTGAACGTGGGGAGCATCCGCAACTTTCACGAGCTAGGGGTGGCAGCTCACGCACAAGTGCCAAGTGCATGGGCGTTGGCCTCAGCTAGCCTGCCAGCACGGCAACGACCCCAACAAGCAGGCGTGTCTAGGAGCAGCTTTACAGGCAGTAGAGCTCGCCGTGGCAGCGTGTGCCTGGGCTGCCAGTAGTGGGCACAAGCCGGCACAAAATGGAGGACAGCGCGCCGGTGGCGTCCTACGACGCTATGTGAGTTGCAGGGTCACGATGGTTTATCACCATGTCAAGCAGTCCATGCGCGCTGCTGAATGACGCGTCGACGGAGTTGGTGTTGCATGCATGTTGCATGGCGCACAGCAAGTACGCACAGTACACGGACACGGACGCTGGACGCATGTCACCCAGTCGGCGCTATTGAGGGCTGCATGCCACGACATGCAGCTGGGAGGGGGGGGGGCAGGGCGGTGTGCAGGCGCATGGACACGTTGGCGCCAGGGGTTAGGTGCTCCTGGGAGCATGCATGGAAGGCATTGAGCTGTCAGGAACGTTATATCTGAGGGGCTTGGCCAGGGGCGTGGTCGTCCCCGGGCTCGGGAGGTTCACATGCGGCGATGTGCAGCACTGCAGCACTGCATGGGCGGCACACTGCATGGGCGCGACGCTCTACAGAGGAAGCGGTGATGGGCGGCAGGGGGTGGTGAGGGGAGGGGGAGACAGGGGGCGGACGGACGGGGGAGGGGTCAGGGCAGGGTCAGGGGGGACACACACAGGGGGTGGTTAAGGGAGAGACCCAGTCCCCACCGTGGCACGCCACCACGCACGCACGCACGCACGCACGCTCACCACCACCACACCGCCTGCAGGGAGGCCAACCCCTTCAACGCGCCCGGGGACGAGGAGATCTTCTGGCACCGAGAGGACACACACACACACACACAGGGGGGCAGACAGAGGGAGACAACAGTCCCACCCACCACGCACGCACGCGCCCCACGCACCACGCACGCGCAGGGAGGCCAACCCCTTCAACGCGCCCGGGGACGAGGAGATCTTCCGGCACCGAGAGGACGACAAGGCTCGGCGTGCGATGGAGCGGACAGAGGCCCTGTCGCGGCCACTCGCGGACAAGTCGACGTTTGCGTCGCGCATGCAGACGACGACGACGGCAGACACTCGCGAGCTGCTGCGCAAGATGCGGGCGGGGGGGCCGGGTGGGTGGGGGGTGGGGTTGCGTGTTCGGTGGGGTGGGTGGAGTGCGCATGTCGAGTCGCTGCCCGCTCTTTTGGAGCCCTGCTTGGACTTGGCTTGGGCTGCTAGCCCTGGAGGTGTGGTTTGTAACCCCCCGTCATCATTGGCATATTGGGCTGCCTATCCGTGGGCTGCCTATCCGAGAAGTGTGGATTGTTTGAGCGCTCTCTGGGGGTGCTTCGCTCTGATGGTGGAACCGATCCCTAACAATCGATGCAGGGTCCCTGGCCGAGACCGGCGGCTTGACGATTGCCGCTGCTGATATGCTTCTCCCTCGCAGCACAGTCACACGCCGTGACGCACCGCGTCGCTTTGCACGCTGACCGTTACATCTGCCACCTTCATGCAGGATCCCTGACCAAGACCGGCGGCATGACGATCGCCGCTGCTTACATGCTTCTGTCTCACAGCACATTCACACTCCGTGACGCACCGCGTCATTGCTCCTGTGTTGTTCAATGTTTTTATTGAACACATAGTGAAAAAGGCGCTAGACATGATGCCAGAGGGGGCTGGCGTGTCAGTCGTAACCCGAGCCGGCGGCTCTGTGTTGTCGTCGTCGGTTGAGCGCATAGTAATGCTGATGTATGCCGACGATTATGTTTGTTCTCGCATGACCCAGCTCAGTTGGCGCTTATGCTGAAAATCCTTGAAAAAGTGTCCTCTAGCTTTGGCATGCAAATCAACGCCGCCAAGACAGAAGTGATGATGTTGCCAGCAGATTTTGACGCGGATCTGCCCACGTTTGCGCTGACTGGTGGTGAAGTGAAGACCGTCCCTGCATTTAAGTATTTAGGGAGTTGGATAACCCAGAGTGGTGGTGTGGAAAAGGAGATCGGTGTGCGTGACGGTCGCGCGCTGGGCGTGTTTGCGTCTTTTGATAAGATTTGGGCCAGCAAGAAGATGCTAGTGCAGTGTAAGATGCGGGTTTACAACACTTTCGTGCTGCCCCACTTTCTGTACGGCTGCGAAACATGGGCCCCTACTAAAACACAACTGACTCGATTGGAGGTTGCCCACTCTAACTGCCTTCGTCGCATTCTGGGTGTACGCCTGGTCGACCGGCACAGATAAACTTATATTCGGCAGGCGTGCGACACTGAGCCAATTGAGAGCCTTGTGACAAAGCGATCAATGCAGTGGCTAGGCCATGTGATGCGCATGCCGGCTTCTTGTCTTCCTGTACGACTTTTGACTGCACAATGGATGTGGCTCGGCAGCAAGGCCGGCCTCCAGCCTCCTCCCGACACTATTTTTTTTAGCTACTGATTCAGCAGCTAGGCGAAACTAGTGGCACTCGTTCTGATTGGAAGACTTTTTCGGACACGGCGTTTGAGCGTGCTCAGGATAGGGTCGCGTGGAGAGCCGTGGTGTGCGGTCCGGCTGCCCCTCAGGCGCCGGCCCCTCCACCACGGCGGTCAAGTAGATTGGCAAGCGCCACTTGACCCCCTATCCCTTAGAAGCAGTTAGGACCTATTTTGGAGGCGTCGCACAATAGCTCTCCTTTTTTGCTCTGGGACTACACGTTGGCAGGCAGCCGGCTGGTGGCTACCGCCCCTCACAAGTAATTGTTAGGGCCAGAAATGGACTTGGGTCTAGGCGGTGGTACTAGGACTAGAGGTAGTCTTTGCTGGAAAGCCGATGTAACTGTAACTGACGCACCGCATCGCTATGCAGGGTCCCTGACCAAGGCCGGCGGCATGCCACTGTCGCTTTTTACATGTTTTTGGTGTTTATGTTATGACACACCACGTTGCTGTCCATGCAGAGGACCAGGCTGCCAGACAGCTTCAGTCAGGTGACGGTCTTCAGCGCCGACACAAGTCTTGGTCACCATACCGTAGTGCCGCTTTACCTTTGCGGGGGTCCGCTAAAGGCCAATTTATTTAGACTTTTTTTGCCTTTGCGGGGCGTTTTTCGACTTAATTTTGCCTTTGCGGGGCGTTTT